>JAGFNQ010006305.1:41880-112309 GCA_024364735.1 Boesenbergia rotunda
AACTTTTTAGGAAGTTTATGTTGGTGGATCCAAGATTATGTCATCTACGTAAATTTGGGCAATAAATATATCTTTTCCTAGGGTTTTAATGAATAAAGTTGAGTCAATTTGTCCTTGTTTAAATTCTTTAGAAGTTAAGTAAGTTGATAAACGTTCATACCAAGCCCTAGGTGCTTGTTTTAACCCATATAGTGCTTTAGTTAATTTGTAAACATGGTTAGGTTTGTCTAAGTCCTCAAACCCAGGGGGTTGTCCTACATAAACTTCTTCTTTAATGAATCCATTTAGGAATGCTGACTTTACATCCATTTGGTATAGCTTAAATCCTTTATGGGATGCAAAGGCTAACAACATTCTAATGGACTCAAGTCTAGCTACTGGGCATATGTTTCATCGTAATCTAATCCCTCTACTTGGTTGAATCCCTTAGCTACTAAGCGGGCTTTGTTTCTAACTATTTCTCCTTGATCATTTAGCTTATTCCTAAAGACCCACTTAGTGTCAATGATGGATTTGCCTTCAGGTTTAGGCACTAGTTCCCAGACTTGGTTCCTCTCAAATTGGGCTAATTCTTCTTGCATAGCTATGATCCAATCAGGGTCAGGTAGGGCTTCATCTATAGTTTTGGGTTCTATTTTTGATATCATAGCTATTTGACTAAGGTTTCTATAGGAGGATCTAGTCCTGACTCCTAGAGTTGGATCACCCACAATTTGATCGGTTGGGTGACTAAGTCTAGGTTTCTTGGTTCTCCTTAGAACTTGGTTCAGCCTCAGGTCGGGCTGGTCGGTTTGGTTCACTATTTGATTTGACTCTTTGGCTGGTTCATTTGTTGGTTCGATAATTGGTTCAGTTGACTCATTAATTGGTTCAATAGTTAGTTCGTTTAAGGATTCAATTAAGGGTTCACTAGTTTGTTCATTATTTTCTTGATCAGAATTTGATGAAGTTAGGTCTGGACTTTCAGATGTTGAGTTGACTTCTTCATCAAATATTAAGTTAGTTGTTTCTTTAATTTTCTTAGTTTGTTTGTTGTAAACTCTATAGGCTCTACTTGTGGTTGAGTATCCTAGGAATATACCTAGAGTTGATTTGGATTGAAATTTCCCTAAGTAGTCTTTGGTGTTTAGGATATGAACTTTGCATCCAAAGACCCTTACGTAGTGTAGGTTTGGGAGCCTATGGTAGTACAGCTCATAGGGTGTTTTATTGTGTCGTTTGTTAATCAGAACCCTATTTTGGATGTAACAAGCCGTACTAATCGTTTCTGCCCAAAATTGGTTTGCTAAGTTAAATTCGTTGAGCATAGCCCTAGCGGCTTCCTGTAATGTTCTATTTCTTCTTTCTACTATCCTATTTTGTTGGGGGGTTCTAGGACATGAAAATTCATGTAAATACCCATTGACCTTACAAAATTCCTCGAACCGATTATTTTCAAATTCTCCCCCATGGTCACTCCTAAGTCTTTTAATTTTAGTATCATTTTGATTTTCAATTAACTTAAAGAAATCATTTAATAGGTTTAGGGTTTCATTTTTGGTTTTTAGAAACCTGACTCAGGTGAACCTAGAATAGTCATCAACTATTACTAAGCAGTATCGATTCCCGCTTAGTGACTTGGCTCCATGTGAATCAAATAGGTCAAGGTGCAGGAGCTCAAGTGTGGTTTGAGTTAGGTCAGATTGGATTAGTTTGTGATTGGATTTGGTTTGTTTACCTTGATTACATGATTCACATATTAGGTTTTCATTGTTTTTAATTTTGGGGATACCTTTGATTAAGCCAAGTTGGGTGACTTTTGAGATAGTCCTTAGATTAGTGTGACCTAATCTCCTATGCCAGAGGTTTGATTGTTCTACCTGAGTTAACATACATTTGGGTACTAAGGGAAGGTTTATAGTGTATACATTATTTTTCCTAGTGCCCTTAAGCATGATTTCTGAGTCTTGTACATTTCTAATCAGGCAGTTAGAATTGTTGAAGGTGACTATATAACCGAAATCACATAACTGACTTATACTAAGCAGGTTAAATTTGAAGTTTTCAACCAAAAGAACTTTCTTAATAATAAAGTCAGATTTAAGCTCAATATTACCTGACCCAATTACCTTGAGTGTAGCATTGTCGCCAAATGCTACTGAGCCTAGGTTCTTGAGCTTGAGTTTGGTGAACTTCAATTTATCTCCAGTCATGTGTCTGGAGCAACCGCTATCCAACATCCATTGGTCCAAATCTTTATGTTCCTACACATAAAGAATTTTATTGATTTGGATCCAATTAGAGTCAGGAATAGCTTAAATTGAGTTTCACTGCCTAGTCTGTCTCACCCAATCTAGGGTTTTCAATCACGTTAGCCTTATAGGTTTCGTGAGACAGGTTTTGATTTTGAAAAATTATTATTTATTTTGAAAACCTTAAATTAATTTTTGAAAACAGTTAAATTTATTTTGAGAGCAAATGTTTGAATCTATACTTAATTGAAAATTGTGTTAGATTTGAATTTAACAAAAAGTAATTTGAATTTGAAATTTAAAAATTGGCTTCCAGGTCTTGGCGAGGCACTAGGCCTTCTTTGGCCGTAGCCTTATTGGATCACCAACCCTTTCCTTGACAAAGCCGTTTAATGAAATTCCATTTTCAAAATTAATCTTTGAAAAGTTCTGGTCTAACTAGTTTGGATTTTGGATCGGTAGCTTCGGCTAGTTTCACCAGTCTAAAGAGACCAAGTAAACTTGATCTTATTAGAATTGGTTTCCCTAATGTACTATCATCTCACCTCCACCCAATACTATGTTTTCAAGTTTCAGTTAAGTTTGTTCAGTCCTTATACTAACCATTCCTAAGTTTAAGCATGGTAAATTGCAGAAATTAAACAAACAATCAAACAATCATATTGCAAGCAAATATTAACTCTTATCTAACAATAAATATAGTTTTCAGTTTGACTCCCCCTGGACTAAAGCCACGGTAATGATTAGGCAAGATGTGAATCTTGTCCTTGGGGATCCAATACTGATTTGATCTAGTCGGTTTGTTCAGGCACAGTTTGGGTACCCATGCCTGAATTTTACCTCTGGACTGATTCAGTACAGCAAGGTAAGATCGTTGTCGGGATTTGATTCTATAGCCAAGTCCGGATCGATTTAGAACGGACTTCTGTTTTCCAAGAATCATGTCAAGACCCTTGGAACCAGAAGTGAATCATTCTAAGGCAACTCTAAGATCCTTAACCTGAGTTTTCAGGGAGGAGTTCTCTTTCTCAAGTTTTTCAACTTGAGTAGGAGTTCCTTCTTGAACTTTCTCGGTTAAGGGTTTAGAGTCAGTTTCCTCTTTCAGGAATTTTACTTCCTTTCGGAGGGACTCGATTCGGAGTTTAGCTTTCACCAAATCTCAAGAAAGATAAGAGATGAGTTCATTTAACTGACTTCTATTAAAACCACTTACCTTGATCTCGCCGTCTTCTGAAAAGGTTAGTCTGTCGTCGTCCTGCTCTGACTCTGACTCGGTCTCGACTTCTTCTGAGGCCGTCAGGGCTAGTAGGTTTGACTGGGGTGCCTCTTCTTCTTCTTCTGAGGAAGATTCGTCCCAGGTTGCTTGGAGCGCTTTCTTTCTCCTTGTCTTTTTGGTCTCATTTAGGTTTGGACACTCTGTCTTGTAGTGGCCCTTCTTCTTGCACTCGTAGCAGGTTACGTTGGGCTTGTTTTTGTCCTTCGCGGGTTCAGCTGGTTCGTCCTTTCTTCAGCTGACTTTCCGTTTGTTGGTTCGGTTCTTCAGCTCCTTGTAGTAATTTCGGGCTAGTCGAACCAGCTTTGGTCGATCTCCTTCTTCATCTTCTGTGTCTGAGTCTGAGTTAGACTCGGGTTCAATTTGAGGTTTCTTCTTTGCTGACCTTCCAGTTTTACCTGCAATGAAGGCAATCCCTTTCTCGACCATATTGGAGTTAGTTTGTTCGTGCAGTTCTAATTCGGAAAATAATTCGTCTAATTTTATTTTAGAAAGATCCCTTGAGACATTGTATGCATCTACCATAGATGCCCACAAGGTGTTCCTAGGGAAGGCATTTAGAGCATACCTTATTAGGTCACGGTTTTCAACCTTGTGACCTATAGTGTGAAGACCGTTCATTAATTCTTGGATTCGTGCGTGGAGCTGGGCTGCTGTTTCGTTGTCGGCCATCTTGATGGTGTACAGTTTGTTCAGGAGCAGATCCCTTTTACTGATCCGAGTATCTGATGTTCCTTCGTGCAGCTCGATCAATTTTGCCCACAACTCCTTAGCACTGTTGAAGGGGCCTACCCGGTTCAGCTCCTCTTTTGTCAATCCGCATTGGAGAGCTGGGTCGCCTTTGCATCGGCTTCAATTTTGCGCTTCAGGGCGTTGTCCCATTCTGAGTAGGTCTGCGGTACTCCTTCGGCATTTTTGGGGATCTCCAGTCCGGACTGGATGATGATCCACATGTCCACCTGAGTTTTCAGGTGGACCTCCATTCGACTTTTCCAGTAAGAAAAGTCCTCTCCACTGAAAAGTGTAGGTCTGGCGGTGCTAAATCCTTCTTGCATGGCCATTTAACCTGAAAAAGATAACTAACAAAAAAAATTTCCCAAGACTTGGTCTTGAATTAGTAGTGCGGGATAAGGAAAATAAAATATCGAGGGGTGTTGCACCAACCTCGATTAACGGAGAAAAGTTCGTACGAAAAGTTTAGAAGAAATTCGAACGAGAAACAGAAAATTAAAAAAAAATCGAAAAATTTTCAAACTGGTGGTTGCACCAAGTTTGAACTTCCCCGCTCTGATACCACTTGTTGGATCGAGAGAAACGATAGAGGGAGGGGGGGTCAATATCGTTAACGTTTTTCGGAAAAACATAGAGCAAGTACGCAGCGGAAATTAAGAAAACACAATCACACAGAGACACGATCGATTTTACTTGGTTCGGAGCCTGGGTCGACTCCTACTCCAAGGCCCACGGTCGTTGACCGTTTACTGAGGGCAATTCTATAATCGCGCAAAGATTCTTACAAAAATTGCAATTCTAGTACAGTAGTAGTATAACGGAAATAAAAATTAGTTCTTCATTACCGACGTCTAATATGGGATGTTTCTCGGAGCAGAGGGACGTCGTCGGCACTTTCGTGTCGAGTTGGAAGGTTTCTGGAGCGAAGCGCAGGAGCAGAAGAACGTTACAGCGTTGGAAGATGTGTTGTTTTGAAGCCTGGGGTCGAGGGCCCTTTTATAGGGCCTGGGGGCTCCCGGGACGTCGGGGGCGCCCCCACACGTGGCGGTCGATCCGTCTCCAGCTCGGTCAACATCTGATCCCTTCAAAATTGGGATCAGGTTTGACCGGGGCGCCCACATTGATTGGGTCAAAGCTTATCCTTTGGCTTCGCTGGCTTCTAGTTCGTAGGCTTGCACATGGGGGCGCCCGGGACGCTGGGGGCGCCCTGGAGCATGGGGGCGCCCCGCCCAGCAGCTGTTCGAAGCCTTCTTTACTTACATTGTTTTGTATGCACCTTGGGGGCGCCCGGGACACTCCGGGCGCCTTACTCAGCCACTGCCTCACTCCTTTGAGGCTCTCTGAGCTGCAGACACTCGTTTCTTTGGTCCTGCATCCAGGGTTAGTCCCAAAACAACATAAAATAATAATGTGTTAGTTTATACAGCCTTAGCTGTCTTGGTTCTGACTTTGTATCTCCAAAATGGAACCCTAGGTCAAACCGACGCCTACTGTTCCCTCGACGGGGAACGCGTCCTCACCTACTCCTCTTAGGAGAATGTACCTGATGACAACCGCTCCTTTGGTTGGACTTTTACCCGGCGGTCCTTTACCAGGTCTTGGATACCGAGCTGTCCTTCGCCCGGAGCCTAGCATTCCTTTGCTAGGGCTTCAGTCCCAGGCCGTCCTTCGCCTGGCGCCTAGCAGTCCTTCGCTAGGGCTTTTCACCCTGGCATTCCTTCGCCAGTGCCTAGCAATCCTTCGCTAGGGCTTTGTGACCTGGTATTCCTTCGCCAGTGCCTAGCAGTCCTTTGCTAGGACTTTTTACCCTGCTCACTAGAGTGACATGTTAGATAACAAGTAAGACTTAACTTTTGAACCCTGTTGCCATTATTAAAACACAGGTTTGACTTTGGTGCTTTCTGCACCAACAGATAATACGTGGGTATACAGATGCCAGTTTCTAGACAGATAAGGATGACTCCAAATCTTAGTCCGGATACGTATTTATTTTGAATGGAGACGCAGTAAGCTGGAAAAGTTCCAAGCAAGACACCGTAGCGGATTCTACCACGGAAGCGGAATATATTGTAGCTTCGGAAGCAGCAAAGGAAGCAGTCTGGATCAAGAAGTTTGTCTCAGAACTTGGTGTGGTTCCAACCATTGATGAAGCAATACCGGTTTACTGCGACAACAATGGAGCTATTGCACAAGCAAAGGTACCAAGGTCTCATCAGCGATCCAAATATGTGCTTCGCCGCTATCATCTGATCAGAGAGATTATAAGTAGGATGATATACAAATTGAGAAAATTCCCACTGAAAGGAATTTAGCGAATCGTTTAACTAAGGCCTTGCCTCAAAATAAGTTTGAGGGTCATGTTAGAGCCTGTAGCATTGGGTACCGTAGCGATTGGCATTAGGCCAAGTGGGAGTTTTTTGGTGATATGAGAGAAGTGTCCTAAGGCAATCGTCTTATGATTGTAATCATTTATTTTTTATATAAATGATTATTCACTATTTGAGTATACATGATTATTTGATTAAGATCTTAAGTTCATTTACTGAATGCCCGCAATACAATTCACAGCATGAGAGAATTTGTGATGAATTCACAACTAGTGATTATCTCTACATGTGCAATTGTGAAGTATTGAAATTGTCCCTAGTTGATAAATTGATAAATACGGACACTATCAATTCTGTTGAGACTAGCATGGGTTATTCTCTAATCAGCTGATTCTCACTGGCTGGTGACATGCAGATGTCCGGAGATAAACATGAATGCTAGTTAAGGGAACTAGTTCATTGGAGTGACTGGCTGTAAAACTTCATATGGTAGTCTACATATAGATATGTCAGTGAAGTTCTTACTGCAGCTTAAGTGCGATGTTCCTTTGACTTGCGGTGTTCAAGTCATCTTGGTCATGGAGACTTATACTTTGACATCTTAAACAAGCATCTCCAAGGAGGTTTGGACCCAGGATGATTGGGTATAAGCCGAAGTGCCCGAAGATGTTTGAACAGCCTACAAAGGATTCACCACTCCTTGTGAGGAGATGTATACCCGAGGCCTATCGTCGGATTGTTACCCGAAGCCTCTGGCCAAAGCATGACATGTTCAGAGTATGAATCTCTTAAATACATGAGAGTAATTAGAATCCATAGGACGAGAAAACGTTACTTGGGCTAGGTGTGACGTAGTTAGCCTAGTGGGGACTGACACACATAGACCATGTCCTGAACCAAGTGGGTATAAGATGGTGAAGGGAATGGGGCACGATTCATTATAGCTGCTGAAGGTTTCAGAATCATTTCTGAGATCAACCGTTGATCTTTCAATTAATTGGGGATCATGATGTACTACTAGGTGCCACTCATAATCGTTCTATAATTAATTAGTTAATTATGGACGACCAACATAAATTGAAAGCCTATTTGGTCACACGCATAACGAGTAATTCGAAGGATTTAAATGAGTTGAGAATTGGATTCTCCAATCGAGATAGACTATTTTTGGTAAGTCCAAATAATAGTCAAAACTGAATTTATTTCAGACGCATCGGAAGCATAGAATGGCTAAGTCTTTTAAAGACTTAATGGTGAATTAAATAAGTTTAATTCATTAAGGGATTTGATCCAAATGGGGTTGATGGGCCGGCTAAGAAGGGGGCCTCCTCTCTTCTTGTCATGGCCGGCCACCACCATAAGAGGATAAGGCTATTTTGGTTTTGTTTTATAAAATAGACCAAAGGTTGGTTTATTTTATAAAAGGTTATATAAATTTTTATATATAAATTTTTATAATGAAGCAATGGTTGGTTTGTTTTATAAATTTTTATATAATGAACCAATGGTTGGTTTGTTTTATAAATTTTATATAATCATGCCAAAAGAAAGAGAGCCTTGATTATGGATTGATTGAGAAATTATTCCATAATCAAGAAGAAGAAGCTTGATCATGAGAGCCTTGATTATGGATTGATTGAGAAATTATTCCATAATCAAGGAGAGGTTTGCTTGGGTATTAAGAAACCTCTCCCTATATAAAGGACCCAAGGGGTGCCATGGAAGGAGATCGATCCAAGAATTGCTTGGGCTCTCTCCTCTTCTTCTCTCCCTCTCTCTTGGCCATCCATAGGCCTTCCTTCTTTCTTCTTGCCGTGAGCACAAGGAGACGCATCAAGGCGACGAAGTTCTTCCTTGCGACGATCTTCCTCTTCGGCCAACCTTGGTGGTGAGTCTTTCAATTTGATAACTCTCTCAGTTTTCGTCGTGTTCACGGAGAATCTAGTAGTTCTCGTGAACACGAAACTCATGGCTTAGCGAAGTCATCCCGACGATACTCGGCGTGGATACGAATAGAGGCAGAGCTTTCAAGGGACGCAAACGGTTGGATCTCGTCCCTTCTTCCAAGTTACGCAAGGTAATTCGTAGAGTAATTTCCTTTTCTGCAAAAATTTTATATTACGATTATGTGAACACATTGCATGCTTAGGATATGTGTTAGAATAATTTAGAAAATTATTCATGTTTTTATTTCCGCTGCATGTAATTATGTAACAATTACAATACGTGTCCGCGTTGGCATGCACCCGGTCCCAACAAAAGCCCCTTGTGGGTTTCGGCTAGAAGGAGGAAGAAGAGGGAGAGGAAGAGCCTTGGTGGAAGAAGAAACTAAGAAAAGTAACTCCAATGTCTCTTCCCTTCTCATCTACTTCTTTTATACTAAATGAAAGGCAAGTGAAGGGGCATAGTGCCTCCTCTCATGATGACTCTTCACTTCCTTTTAGCCTTTAACAACAATCCTTCTCCTTTTCCACTAGCACTCCCTTGCTAGGTGAATTGGTTAGTACATGCATGATGAGGCTTTGCCTCTACCTTAGGTCCAAGGTTCAATCCTTGGTGCATGCACTTTATTTTTATTCCTTTTTCTTTTATTTTTGGCAAGGCCCACATAAGGCCCACCAAGAGTCATGCTAATCTTCCTAATTGAAACTCATTTTCTATTTATGTTAAATTCTACCTAAGATCCACTAATAACCATGGTACTAGAAGAGCCCATATAAGGCCCATTGTACTTAGCTTTTTAATTTATATAAGAGATCTTGCTACGGTTTATGCTAGTATTCATATGTTACTCGAGAATTTGTATAGGCATGATCAATATTTTAAAGAAAAATATTGAGAGGATTTTACGGGCGTTACACGAGTCATCAAGAGGAGGACGACAAAGAGTGCTCATCGGAGATGAGTATCAATGAAGGGGGAGAGTCGTCTGGCAAAAGCAGCAGTGACGAGGAACCACTAAGCAGCAAATACGACAACATGGTAAGTGATGTATGTAAATTACCTCCCGACAAACTTTTTTCTATTTTAAAATCTATTTTGAATAGTTTATGCAAAAAGAGGAGAAAGATATTGAGGTTGAAAAAGGAGTTATCTACATCATGTCCATTAAGTATGTTCGATAACTTAAAAAATAAAAATGAAAATCTAGAAAATTTAGTTAAGAAATTGGAATTTGATATTACATGCATGCGATAGAAAAATAATCATTATCCTGAGGAGCTGAACTGGTATCTTAAGAATCACAAGGGCCAACTTAGGAAAATACCAAGAAATTATGTGCCCCCTAAATTTTTAACTAACCCGGTTGATAGTAACCTATTTTGGATTCCTAAATCTGTCTTAAATTAATTTTTGTTGCAGATATTGACTAACAATTTTTATTGTGTGTCATTTTTTTAAATTCAGTACAATTTTTTGTTACTTAAGGAAAGTTGGCTATACACTTGAAACTTTTTGAAATTTTTCGAACACTCTTTAAATTTTTATGATTTTTCTGATGAAACCATATTTTTAAATTTTAAGAATTCGAAGGAAAAAGAGTTTGACTAGATCCGATTTTTTAGAATCTATAAATCGAATGTTGACTTTGTCAAAATTATTTCCGAATTTTTTAAGTCCATTTAGAATTTAAAGAATTTTTTTTTATGTAATTATATTTTCTTTAATTTGAAAAATTCTTGAAAATGCTATTTTTGAAAACTAAATTTTTTTTAATCTTTTAAGCTTTAGTTAAACACTTTAATTTTTTTTTCATAATATGCTAACTTTTTTTCGTCCCCGATTTATTAGTCCCCGATTTTTGATGTGATCAAAGGGGGAGAGTAGGCTAATGTACAGGGGAGATTGTAGATTTGCATTGAAACATCTTTTTCATACTTAACCTGTTTATTTAATTTTACTATTTTTTACCTATTTGGTTTAACCCTAACTGAACCTGGGTTGATGCACATCAAAAAGGGAGAGATTGTTGGTGCCCCGATAAGTTTTGATGTAATCAACCAAGTTAAGTTAGGTCATGGTATGTTTAATCCCTTTGCTAAGTGTGCAGGAGCTTAGGTACGGAGGAAGTCGAGCGTAATAAGTAGCGGGCGAGAAGGATTGTGCGGGGAAGTGAGCCGACGGGCTCGGTGCAATCCGAGGGACGTGGAAGCTGCGGAAGAGTACGCCGGTGGAGCGAGAAGGACGTGCGCGATGTCCGAGGGACGAGAAGCTGGGAGGAAGGACGCTCGAGGGGCGAAAGGCTGGAGTCGGGTTCGGGTGAGCCTAACTCCAGTTGGTCGGAAATCACACAGAAGATGAACCAAAAGACTGGTCAGTTTGACCAAGTCAAACTAGGCACCTGAAACAAAATGAATTTTATTTGTTGCTGTGAAGATTCAAACCAACAACCTCGCCTGCAAATATCACCAGCCTTACTAACTGGGATAAGGAGGAGATGTGATTAAAGTTGTTGCGAGCAGATGATAAAGTTATTTATCTATTGCGAGCAGAAGAACCAAAAGGCTAGTCTCCCGAAAAAGAAAGATTAAATTGTTGCTAAGAGGAATTGAACCCAAGACCTCGAGAACAGAGGTTGCCAAGCTTACCAATTGGGATAAAGGTCGGAGACAGTTTGTTCTTGCCGATATTTTTACTTGGAGATTACAATAGCAATCTCGAGCAGAAGATAAAAATTCCTTTATCTCATAAAGGATAAAGCCTTATCCTTTAATCAGATCCAATGGATGCATGTTAATCCCATCCAAGATCAACCATCCAGATTACATCCATGGATCAACGACCAAGAGAAAATTCCTCAACAATCAACAATCAACAATCTACATTTATTCTCTTAGGCTATAAATAGGCTTAGAATTTAGAATTAAAGGTATCAATTGAATCGTAACCTCTCTAAGTCTTCAGTGCTACAACTGTAAAGGCTTCTCTGCCTGAAGGAGTTCTGCTTGAGCGTTAACCGCCTTGGAAGCAACATTCCAGTTGCAACCAAGTTTTTTTTAGACGAGTGCTATCTCCATTATTTTTCATAACCGTCTATTTACCCCCCCCCCTAGCCGGTCCACCCCATCCAACAGTTGGCTCCCCAATATCCTATCCACTCAACCACTTATAGTAGTGGTAATTGTTTGAGTGCGTACAGTTATTACAACCCTACCCACTCGCCCTCACGGATGTGATTTGATGACGGCTGGACTGACATCAGGGGTGACAGATAAGCCCAAACTATGTGTCACAAAAGTAGGCCTCAAATTTAGATGTAAATGAATAACTGGAAACCCTTTTATAAGTAAAATGTATAAGAATGTAGCAAAGGGGCCACAGGTCGTATTTTCCTCAGGGATAGTTGTCGTGCTTGATTCAAACTTGTAGTTATGCGTCGTTTTTGGGGTTTCAAATAAGTAATTTGGATTTTGGGTTTGGGATACAATCGAAAGTGAAATTGCAATTGAGAAAGAAAATGAAATAAAAACAAAGAAAAGTGAACAAGGGAACTAAGCAAAGAAATGGCACTTGATACTTCCACCAATGGAAATCGAGTCAAGCTATAAAATTTAACCGAAATTTGGAAAGCAAGCTTAAATGCAAGTGCACAGTAACTCTGATGGAAAGAAATCGAAAGTGTGATGGAAGTTATCTGAAACAAATCAAGCCCAAAGCAATTGCTATTTATGCCTTTAGGAAATTAAACAAGCTACACATGTTAACTCCAACTAACTACAATTTTTGAAACCACAATTTATTGATTCCAACTCAATCAGATGCCACAAATGACAAGTTAAATTCAGAGTCAATTAGATCCAAAGCATATGGCACACAACTGAGAATTGAAACTGAAATCAGATTTAAGAAGAGAAATAGAATTCGGAAATGGAAAGTGTAGAAATTGAAACTTGGTTTTCAGATTTTTCAGCACAAGGTTTGGGCTCAAAACACAAACCAACTCAGCTTGATACACTGATCGAAAAACCAGATGAACTAAGCCAAAATGTCTTGTGTTTACCCAACCAGAATTCTCCAACAGCAACTGGAAAAATTCAGAACAGAATTTGGTTTGGCAGAAATAAAATGGCAAGAAATGAAAGTGGCACGCAAGGAATCGAATTGCTACCTAGCTTAATTTGAGTGCTATTTAAACTAAATAACCTATCTATCTAATGCTAGAGCAAGGATCGACAACTAAGGAACTCAGAAACAACTTAGAAAATAAGAAATCAGAGACAACTCAGAAACTGAATGGAATTTTCAGAAATAAAGTGGCACGCAGCAATTTGACTTGGCACGCCGAAAATTAAGCTGAAACAAACTAAAATTTAACTAAGTTGATCACTAAACAAGCTCCTATATTACTCTACTTGCAGAATTGAAGCTAAACTACAGCTAAGAACTCAAGAATCGAAATTCACAGCAGCTGAACAAGAATTCAGAACAGAACAGTGCAAGAATCGAAAATTACAGCTAAAGAACTAAAATTAACTAGCTAAACTAATCCTCAACTCCTTCCTCAGCTCAAGGACTTCTTGGTTGTCAACCAAGAGCCGGCTTCGAACCCCTAGGCTCGGCAAATCAGTAGAAATCCATTTCTGAAGTTGATTCTGCCACAAATCTGCACTTGCTGGAAATTTTGATCCGATTCATTCTTTCTCAGATGGATGAGCTGCGATGTTGATTTGGGGAGCTTCAGAGGCCACTTGAGAACCCCTACAAGTGGTTCTGAAACTTAGAAATAGATTGTGGAAGAGAATCCAATGATCGGACTGAGGAACTGCCGAAACCCTCAAGCACTCCCTGTTCCGGCGCAAATGGACAGAATTCTTCAAGGAATTGATCTCCAGAGACTCAGAACTCGATCTGGAATGGTAGATGAGGTGGTCACGCCTTCATGGAAACAAAAATTTCGAAGAAAGATGAAGAAACGAGGAAGAACGGCGAAGAACAGTGGAGCTAAGCTGAACGCGCGACAAGGGTAAGCTGCGGTGAAATTTTCCTTAAGTATTAACTAATGGACGGCTGTGATTGATTTGCTTCAATCCAACGGCTGATCTTGGTCTGATTTGAGCCAAACTTTGATGATGAAGATCTGGGGTCAGGATCTGCCTCGTGGTAGCTCGGATCCTCCAGATTTACAACGGATGGTCCAGATCAAGCTAGCCTTTGAATGGATGATCTAGAGCCCTCCAAGCTTGATCCAACGGTTGATCTTGCTCTGATAGGGATGAAATCTTCAGATCTTGATCAGGGTGCTTAATCAACCCTAGCCCTAGCTTGGATTGCTTCAGATCATCCCGGATGGCTCAGATCTAGCCGCTTTTGAATCGAACGGCCCAGATTTAATCGTAATCTTGATAATCTGATCTGGGTCACTTCCGACTCAAGTTTGACCCAATATGCCCTAGGTCCTTGAACCTTTTATGCCTATAAAAATAAATCAAGAATTTAGTGGCCAATTAATCCATTTTAATGTAATTTTGCAATTAAGTCCAAAATAAGATAAAGTTCCAAAACCTAGGGTAAAATCAGAATTAAGCAATAAAAACATGGGTCAAACATGGATTTAAGCAGCTCAAATAATCAATAAACTAGTATTTATCAGTGACACTTGTCATTGCATCATATACACTTATTGCATTTTACATTTTCTTGTGTTTGTTGCATTTATATGAGCTATGATTCATACATTTATTTGACATACATGTATGCTTTATTATTGCATTATCATTCTATTTTACACATGCCTAGATGTTATTCTGTTATCAGAGACTGCATACTATTGTTTCTTTCTACTTGTTATAGCTTTTATTATGTCATACATTTATCTACTCTTATACCCACAGAGTTCGTCCGGACTCACTACCCCTACCATCTAATTCTGTTTAGACAACAGATAGATGGATTACTTGGCGCTAGGAGAGGATCCAGTTGCCAGTCCCATGGTGTTGAGTCCTTTTGGAGTTTTTCTGTATTTATTTTATTTCCACACTTTCATTATTCCCGTATTTACTTCATTAGACTGATATTTATCTTCTCAGAAGACTTATGTATAGTCTGGTGTGTTGGTCTTTGGATTTAAAATTTAAGTTTTAATTTGGATATGTGCTCTCTCTTATTTCTATCATTCATATCGTTATTAACTGCGTGGTTGTGAAACTTATTTTGCTATTATGATGCCAGTCGTGTGAGGTTGTGCTGTATTTTGTGGAGTGTTATGTATAAATGTCCTAGATTGTCCGCCGTAAAAGGGAGATGCTGTTAGATTTTCGAGCGAGCATGAGCCTCTGGGGGTGTGATAATTTTTGGTATCAGAGTTAGGTTTTGCAATGTCATTTGGTGTCTGTGGGTTTTATATTGTTTTACGAGGTTTATCGGTACGCTATGGATTTTTTTATATTTTTGCAAAGTCATTTTCTAGACATTGTTATGTTTTGGGACTTGGCAGCGACGAGATCTCTTTTGGCAATCAAGAAGTAAGTCGGTTTTAAATTTCTGATAGATTTATATATAAGTAATGCATGTCGGTTCTGTTAACAGGTATGTCTCGTCGTATTGAGTTGTCTCCGCCTCGTGCACGTGGTCGTGGATGACGATCATGGGGAGACCAGTGGAGTTAGTAAGGGACTCAAGTTAGGAGGTTGAGAGACCCACCAGGTTGAAGCCGACTGGCCGGGAACCAGCTCACCAAGACCTTTTGGGTGAGCTAAGACCACCACTGAGAGTACCTCCATCGTATCCGACAGCAGTTCCGGTAGTACCGCCAGTGACAGATCCAGTAGTACCACCAGTGACAAATCCAGTAGTACCACCAGTGGCAGATCCAGTAGTGCCACCAGTGGCAGCTCTAGCAGTGTTTATGGATCTGATGAACCAAATGTTTTTGGAGTATCTCGATCAGATCATCATAGTCTTCATTGATGACATCTTGGTTTACTATCATTCTGAGGAGGAACATACATGCCATCTTCGCATCATCCTGGAGACGCTCCGACGGGAGCAATTATATTTGAAGTTTAGCAAATGTACTTTTTGGTTATCTTTTGTGAGTTTTCTCGGACATGTGGTTTCCAATAGAAGTATCTCCGTAGATCCCCAGAAGACCAAGGCTGTCACTAGTTCGAAGCAGTCGAAGTCAATTCAAGAGGTGCGTAGTTTTCTGGGATTAACTGGTTATTATCGACGATTTATTGAGGGATTTTCCAGCATTGCTACACCGTTGACACGTCTGACCAGAATTAGCGTGAAATTTTTTTGGACAGAGGCTTGCGAGTCTAGTTTTCAAGAACTGAAGCAGCGATTGGTGTTTGTGCCTATTTTGATGCTACTTTCGGGAGAGGATGGTTTCCTACTATACATTGACACATCACATCAGAATTTAGGTGCAGTGTTGATGCAGCATGGACGGGTAGTCTCTTATGCTTCTCGTCAGCTGAAGGAGCATGAGAAGAACTATCCAATCTACGACGTAGAGCTGACAACCATTATTTTTGCCCTGAAGATATGGCGACATCATTTATACGACATCACATTTGAGATTTTCACGGATCACAAGAACTTTAGTATCTTTTCACTCAGAAGGAGATGAATCTTTGCCAGATGAGATGGATGGAGTTCTTAAAGGATTACTGCACCATTAGCTATCATCCAAGGAAAGCTAATGTGGTTGCAGATGCACTAAGTAGAAAATCCTTGAGTGTTTTGACTTGTCACCGGGTTATGATCACAGACTTAGTTCAGAGCTTCTCAGAGTTAGGACTGGAGGAGCAGGGTCTGACAGAGAAAGGGTTATTGGTCACTATGGTGGCTCAGACTTCGATTAGGACGAGGATCAGAGAGGCTTAGGACGATGATCAACATCTACAGTTTCTAGGCAGTTGGATAGCCTCAGAGCAGCAGGCTGACTTTACACGAGATAACGAGGGTATTCTATATTTCGAGGCTGATTGTGTACCTAAGTCTCATCCGATTTTGGAGGAGTTGCTTTAGGAGGTTTATCGATATTGGTTCGCGATACATCCTGATGGAACCATATGTACCTAGATTTGAGATGTTCTTAATGGTGGAAAAGTATGAAGAAAGACATCGCGGACATCATATCTAGATGTCTAGTGTGCCAGCAGGTGAAGGTTGAGCATCAAGATTGTGGATTACTCTAGAAGATCCCTATTCCTTAATGGAAATGGGAGCATATCACCATGGACTTTATCGTGGGATTACCGAGGACTCAGAGAGGACACGACACGATTTGGGTGTGTTGGTGCCCGGTTGGTTTTGATGTAATCAATCAAGTGAGGTTAGGTCCTATTGTTGTTTTGATCCTCTGTCTAAGTGTGCAGAAGCTTAGGAGCGGAGGAAGTTGAGCGTAAGACGCAGTGGACAAGAAGGATTGCACGGGGAAGTGAGTCGACGTGCTCGGTGCATCCAAGAGATGCGGAAGCTGCGGAAGTGTACACCGATGGAGCGAGAAGGACGTGCGAGGCGTTAGAGGGACGAGAAGCCGGGAGAAGCTTGCTTGAGGAGAAGGTCGGAGGAGGGTTCGGGTGAGCCTAACTCTAGAAGGCTCGGAAATCACTTAAGAAGACCCGCTGGAGACTGGTCGCAGATTTTATCCACCAGCTAGTCTTTTGTGAATGTTACGCATTGGATAACGCACAAGCCACATGTCAGGCGACCTCAACCACTTGGGCACCCCTATAGTGCCACGTCAACAATCAGATAGAATTGACCGGGGCTATAAATAGGCTCCCAGAGTTCAGTTCCAAACAATAATTGAACTGCAAACGAATTCTTCCTTGTTTTCTATTGTGCTTCTAGCTTCTGTCTTGTGCTACAAAGTCTGTAAAAGGCTTCTTTGCCAGAAGGAGATTTTGATAGTGAGCTTCAACTATCTTGGAGTAGCAACCACCCAGGTTGCATCCAAGTAACTTCTTGTGTCTTAGCTTTTTACTAGTTCAATTCAGTTAATTAGTTTATATGTATTTTAATTTATTGTTGTAATTAATCTAGAATCTTTGTGAGCCGCACAAAAGATATGTTTTATTTTTACAGGGGCAATTCACCCCCCCTCTTGCCGGTCCACCTCGATCCAACAAGGTGATCGTTGATCTATTAACCAAATCTGCTCATTTCTTTGTGATTCAGAGGACAGACTCATTGGACAGACTGGCAGTGTTGTACTACTGCGAGATTATTAGATTACACGGCATCCCTCTGAGTATCATATTAGACAGAGACCCTGCGTTTCACTTCGTGATTTTGATAGAGTTTGCAGCAGGCCATGGGTATAGAGCTCTGATTAAGTACAGCCTTTCATCCGTAAACGGATGAACAGTCATAGTGTACCATTCAGACGCTAGAAGATTTGTTGAGATCCTGCATTATGGACTTTGGAGGTAGCTGGAAGGATCACCTAGACTTAGTTGAGTTCGCCTAGAATAAAAACTATCATTCGGCTATCCAGATGGCATCCTTTGAAGCGTTGTATGGTAGGGCTTGCAGGATACCCACCATTTGGGAGGAGGTTGGGGAATCATAGTTGCTAGGACCTCAGAATGTTCAGTGTCATGCAGAGCTAGTCTGTATTATCAGATGCAGGATGTCAGAGGCTCAGGATCGCCAGAAGAGTTATGTAGACTGGAGACGCAAGCCCTTGGAGTTCTCTGTGAGCAATTATATATTCTTACGAGTATCACCCATGAAAGGAGTGAAGAAGTTTGGTTTGCAAGGTAAGCTAGCTCCACACTATATTGGGTCTTTCCAATTTTGGAGCGGATTAGAGAAGTAGCTTACCGTTTGGCACTACCGCCATCTCTAGCTGGAGTACACGACGTGTTTCATGTTTCTATGCTGAGGAAATATGTACTAGATTCTGCACATGTCTTATTGGAGGTGTCGATCACATTCCAGTCAGACGTGACCTACGAGGAGATACCCATACGGATATTGGAGTATAAGGAGCATCATTTGTGAAATAAGATAATTCGGATGGTCAAATTTGGTTGGCAACAACATTTTGATGAGGAGACTACTTGGGAGCTCGAGGATACTATCAGAGCTTGCTACCCTCATCTATTTACCTAAGGTGCGTATGGTTAGTTTTTGTTCAGCATTTATATTGTATATGAGTTGTTAATACCTGTTGTAGTTTACTAGCGAAATTTGGGGACCAAATTTTTTATTAGAGGGGGAGAATGTTAACATATAGAAATCAAGGAGGGGCTAAATGTGAAAATCTCTAAAATTAAGGTTATAGGTTGGAATACCTAAACATGGAGGGCCTTTTTGCAAAAGTGCCACAACTTATAATCCTACCTTTTCTTTTCTCTTGTTGCACAATCACTGAGCCCTAACTAGGTAATGAGCCCTAACTAAGTGTCACGAATGTGGGTCTTAAAATTTAGATGTGTGTAAAGCTGGAAACCCTTTTTGCAATCAAAGAATGAGAACGTAGTAAAGGGGCCACAGGCCATATTTTTCCTAGGGCTAGTTGAGATTGTTTGATTTGAGATCGAGTTTATGTGTCGTCGAATCTTTTTTTGGGTTTCAAATAGAATCTGGGGTTTAGTTTCAATGAGAAATGAAAACACAATAGAAAGAAGGTAACTTAATGCTAGGAAAATGCAATGAAAGACTCAATCAATTATGAACTCAATCAAACCAATGTGAAACTTAACTAATTAAAGCACTGAACCAATTTTGGAAAACAAGTCTGATTTCAGATGCAAAACAAATGCTAAGTAAAGGAATAAAAATAGTGCATGGCAATTTTCGCAAGCAAGTAAACTTAAAGCTAATGCTAGCCACAAAATTTAGCAATCAATCTCTACAAACTCAACACAAGCTAGTTACAACATTCGGAAGCAACCCAATGCAGAGAAAATTAACCTCAATCGAATACAATTCTAACTGAATTCAAGCATAAGAGCACATCAGAACTTGTATTTGACTTGATACACAAATAAGAAGGGGCTATACTTGATACGCAAGAGAGATGCTTGTGTGCCAAAAGCTAACTCTAAGTGCAGAATTCTAAACTAACCATTCCGAAATGAAACTGATTGATCCAACTTGGAAAACAAGGCTGATAGTAAAATTGCTATGCATGAACGAAAGAAGAACTTCAGAGCAGAAATCAGAAATTCGAGAACACAACAATGCAGAAATTGAATGTGCAGGTAAGCATGACTGAAATACGGAAATTCAGGAACCGAATTGGAATTCTACGTCAAGCAAATCAACTGATTACAATGGATGGAAGCTAAAATTTCAGAAGATCAAATTCACCTATAGACTAAATGCATTACAAACTGAGAATTGCAGAAAATGACTGAATTGCAGAAATAGTTGATACGCAAGCTGAAACTGAAAACGTGAATTGATACGCAGCAGTAAACTATGGAATAAAATGAAATTAGAAACGATTGTGCAATAAACAAACTCCCTAGCTACTTAACTTGAAGAATTGAAACCTAATTAAGCGAAAACAATTCAGGAAGTAAACTCAAACAGCTGATACGAAAATTCAGAAACAGAATTTGTATGCAGAATCGAAATCACAGCAAAAGAGCTAAAATTAACTATGGAAACTACTCCTCGATCCCTTCCCTAGCTCAAAATCTCCTTGCTCGTCACACAAGGGCAAGCCAAGAACCCCTTCAGCTCCGCAAATCACTGGAAAATAGCTCCAATCAATCGATTCTGCTCAATCTGCACTCAGCTGGGGAAATCTAATCCGAACTCCTCGATCTCAATGAATGGGATTGCGATGATGATTTGAAGATGCTCTGAGCTCACTTGAGGACCCCTACAGATGACTCAGATGAACAGAAATGGCACACGGATGAGATCTAAGTGATCGGACCACAGAACTGCCGAAACCCTCAAACAGCTCTGTCCGGCGCAAATTTGAGCTGAATTCTCCATAGAAACTATCCCACAATGATTCAGATCTTGATCCAAGTTTGAGGTTGAGATGCTCACGCCTTCAAACTAAGGAAATTGCAAGAAAAAATGAAAAACAAACGAAGAAGGAGCACTGTTGCGGCGAAGACGCGACAAGGAAGAGGCTGAGGGAAAATTTGATTAAATACTAAGGAATGAACGACTGAGATTGTTTTGGATTAATCCAACGGCTAAAACTGCTCTGATTGAACCCAAAATTTAATGATATTGATCAGGAGTCAGGATCTGCCTCTGGGTATCTCGGATCTTCCAGATTTGCAATGGATGGCCCAGATCAACCTGATCTTTGAATGGACAGTCTAGGTCCTCCCGAGCTCGATCCAACGGTCAAATGATCTCTGATTTTGATAAAACCTTCAAATCTTGATCCAAATGCTTGATTAACCTTAATCCTAGCTCGGATTCACTAGATCAGTGGCGGATGGTCCGGATCTTCTCTTTTCTCAAATGAATGGTCTAGATCCCCTTGTCTTGATCCAACGGCTGGATCTTCTCCAATTTGCCCCTAAACCTCCAAATCTCATTATGATGATCAGATCCACCTTTTCTTAGCTTGGATCCATCTGATTTGCCCTGGATGATCGAAATCTGCTTAACTTCTGAATGGACGGCTCACAGTTCTCCAGAGCTTGATCGCCTTGATCTGAGCCTGATCCTGACCATTCTTGACCTCGGTCCATGATCCTTTCATGCCTACAAAAAATATATTGACAATTAAGTTTAAAAAATATTTCAAATGTATAAAGATTTGCAATAAAGCCCAAAATAGAACTAATCTATGGACCGAGGGTAAATTCAATGTTACGCATGTAAAATGTAGGTTAAACATGGAATTTAACATCTGAAATAATCAATAAAATAGCACTTATCAACTCTCCCACACTTAAGCTTGAGCGTCTCGCGAAACTACTAAATATGTATCCCCTAGACTCGTTCCAAGCATAATTAGAAACAAATGAAAAGAAATTACCTAGGGTCGTCAATTCTCAAAAATCTAAGCTCTATGGATTAGTATCTCGTCCTTAAATCAACAACTTAGCCTTTTCATCCTTCATGAGTCATTGAGATGAATTTAACTCACTAAGCCTTTCAAGGGAAGTTTTGGTGGCTCTCTCCTTAAATTCTAAGTTAATGATGGAAGTGGAGCTCACTCAAACACACATGCTTCTTGCACTACCATAGGCTTGCTTGTTATCTACTCTCCACCATTATTCATGATTAGGATCAACATCTACAAAAACAAGTGAAAGACATAGAAAATGGTAAGGAATGGAGTAAAAGCCAAGAAAATAGACAATTTGATGAAGTGGGAGACTTGGTTGCTCAAGAATGTTTCTAATGTACTTTGCTTCTCTTTACAGTCCTCTAGTGATATAAAAAAAATGTGGTGAAGTCAATCTTGAACAATGCCTTTGATTTTGATGAAGAAAACTTTATAGGTTCCAATGTGTCAATTTGCTCTTGTGTGCCACTTGTGCTTCTTTCTCTTTTCTTTTTTTTTCTCTTGGTCAGTTGTTGAATTCATTTCCTACTTCCTTTCCCTCTAGTAAAGTCAAAAAGGTAGTGGAGCAAGGCTGTAATTCGGATGAGAAACATTCCACGAACTTCATGGTGTCGAAACTCCCTTGTGTGCCATTTTACTTCTTCTTCTTTTTTTTCTCTCAAGCTGTTTCTCTTCTCTCTTTTTTTCTCTGCTCTGAATTCTTCTAATGGAGCATTGCGGATCAGATTTGTATCAGAGAACGTATGATATCAAGTTACATAGATACTCAACATACAATTTTCACTAAACAACCCTTGCAACTCACTCTTGATACACTTCACTTTCTCTAGTTGGCACACTCATTTACTTCCCTTTTTCTCTTTTGTTTTTTCCTTTTTCCAGATCCCAGCTCCACGGCAATTCATTTTCAGAATCAAGAATCTGATTTCTCAAACAATTGGCATCACATCATAGAGGAGAATTTTAGCCACTGCACTACACTGCCAAAATTTCTTCTTCTTTTTTTCTTTTTTTTCGATCTGAAATTCCATCAACCACATATACTTAATTCCATTTCACTGGTGAATGTTTTGTTCTTACTCCCTATCAGCAGCCCTTGCATTAGTTTTAGATTAGTTTCAACCAGTAATTTCTATTTAAAATCAGTGATGCACTGCTGATTTCTCCAATTCAGCTTCACAAACTGTCCTTCAATGGACTTGTATCATTTCAGCAGCTCCAAGTTGATTTGTTCAGCTGCAATTCATCTTCTCCCAAAGTATTTCTGATTTCTACAGCAAAGAACAGCTGCAATCAGCTTCTAACAGGGTGGCCGAACAGCTTCAGAAAAAATTTGTTTCCTTTTGGCACACATTTTTGCCTTGCGTGCCATATTCTTTCTTCATTGCAGAATTTTCTTCATAAATGCTTCACTTGATTTTGGCACTGCATCACTGACTTTCACAACCCAAATTTCAGTTTTCACTTGATACTAATCTGTGCCGAAACACAACCATAGTCCTAGCACTTCAAATCTGATTTTTCTTTGTTAATGTGCTTGATACTTACTCACTTGATACTACTATATTCTTCAATTGCTAGCAAAACGTGCACTAGTTTCAGTTCTGCACAGCTGCATTCCAGCTTCTCTCAAAATGTTTCTGATTTTATAGCCCTAGAAAACTTCATTTCAGCTTCATCTTGATGCAAACTGTCTTGATGATAACATAACCTTCTGATTTTTTTTCTTTCCAGCTGCAATTGTTTCAGATTTCAACCTTTTCAATCTTGCTGCATTTCATAGTCTCTCATAGCTGTCGGATAACTGTGCTTAACCCTTACCAGCAATCCTTGCAATTCATTTCAGTTTCGGCTTCAAATCATTTCAGCTTCCCTTCCATTGCTAATCTGCACACAAAAACTCCTTTCTTTCCTCTGTTTGGCACAGATTTTCAGCATTGGTTCAGATTTGTTCATCTTCAACTCAGCTTAGCTGCTTAATACAGCTGCAGTTCATCTTGATAAAAAGTTTACTGATTTTCCTAGCAAAATACAGCTGCAACTCAATTCAATCCTGATCAGTAAGTTGGATGCCAGCCTCAACACTGCACTGCATTGCATTTCCTGTTTTTGATCTGGAAATCCAAGCATTTTTGCCAAAGTCCGCAGCTTCAACTCTTCAGATTAGTCAGCTGCACTCAATTACTGATCTATTCAGCTACAATTCAAAAACAACTTAATTTTGTTCAGCTGCAGTTTAGAACAATCTTGATCGAAACATGCTCCAAAATTTTTTCTTTTCTCTTTGGCAAAGAATTTTTTTCTTTGTAATGGCACAGAATTTTTTTCTTTGTTGGTATGCCATTTTTTTCAGATTTTTCCATTACTTGCCACTTGAATCTTCAAAGTATAATAAGAATCTAGATGCTCCACTTGCTTCCATCTTTCTTGCTCATTCTTGACACCAAACTCAACTCAATATGTAATTGTTTCCATCCTTTCATTGCAGAAATTTTTTTTCTTTTGGATCAAAATGCCTCCTTGATACAAAACTTTTCCAAAACATTAATCACTCCCCCACACTTAATCCTTTGTCCGTCTCGGGCAAAGTAGCATTAAGAAACATCCCAAACAACAAGTCCATAAAAAAATGGGGTTAAGAGTAGGAATAAGGAAAGACAAATAGTATAAACATGATTAGTGCCAAAAATTGACATGGAAAGGTAAACAAATTGATTAGTCTCTATAGATGTGATCCAATCATTGAAATATGGTTTTGAAAGAACCTAAGCAAGTTCTAGAGTACAATAACATATGTGTGTCACAAATATAAGGCTAATTCTCACTAGGCAAAAATAATTCATCTCAAGTCCTCAATTAAGAATCTAAAGCCAAGTAGTACTCAAGCATCCAAGAATTCATCCATGAGCTCAAATCCTAAGTTTTAACAATCAAATTTAATTTATTTTCAAAAGACTCTAAAATGCTATGGAGATAACCTAGAGAGATACATTTATTCACTAAGAACAAAAGTGCTAAAAGAAATTACATGGTATTTACAAAGTCTATTTATTCATTCTATGTTATCTAAGAATTTATTATCAACTATTCACTTTAAAAAGAGAAAAATTTATTCCTAGAAACATGAAAATGATATGTACAATGAAATGTAAATGTAGAGAAAGTGGACTCCCCTTAAGTTGGGTAGATAGCTTCGTTCATGTCCAAACCATCCACCTCTAGCTCCTTTAGTTCTTCAAAGTACCTTTTGAGCCGGTGGTCATTGACTTTCCAAATAAAACCATTAGATACATCTTGAATTTCCACAACACCATAGGGAAAAATGTTAGTTACATTAAATGGACCATCCCACCTTGACCTTAATTTACCTTTTATCAATTTGAGCCTTGATTTGTACAATAATACCTTGTCACCAATTTGGAAGTCTTTCTTCACAATGTGCTTCTCATGGAAGTTCTTGGTCTTTTCCTTGTAGATCCTTGAATTTTCAAATGCTTATAGCCGAATTTCTTCAAATTCTTGGAGTTGCAATTTTCTCTCTTCTCCCACCTTGGTAGCATCGAAATTACAAGCCTTCACCGCCCAATATGCCTTGTGCTCTATTTCCACGGGAAGATGACAAGCTTTGCCATATACCAAGCGGTAGGAAGACATGCCAATCGGTGTCTTAAATGCTGTTCTGTAGGCCCAAAGTGCGTCATCTAGCCTCTTGCTTCAATCTTTTCTAGTGGGCCCAACTGTCTTCTCCAGAATAGATTTGATCTCTCTGTTTGAAATCTCAGCCTGTCCATTTGTTTGGGGATGGTAGGATGTAGAAACTTTATGTACAACCCCATATTTACTCAACAGTGCCTTCATGTGTTTGTTGCAAAAATGAGAACCTTGGTCACTAATTATGGCTCTTGGAATTCCAAACCTGTAGAAAATGTGTGACCTAACAAAACTACAAACAACAGAAGAATCATCAGTCTTGGATGGAATGGCCTCCACCAATTTTGAAACATAATCCACAGCAAGTAAAATATATAGATAACCATAAGATGTAGGAAAAGGTCTCATAAAATCTATTCCCCAAACATCAAAAATCTCACAGTAATGCATAGTGATTTGGGGCATCTCATGTCTCGCTCCTATGTTCCCAGTTCGCTGACATCTATCACAATTTTTATAAAAGACATATGAATCATGAAAAAAGGTGGGCCAGTATAATCCACATTCTAATACTTTTCTAGCAGTTCTTTGGGGTCCAAAATGCCCCCCACAAGCTGATGAATGGCAAAATGTAAGTACAGAAGAAAACTCATGATCTGGTACGCATCTCTTAATTATTTGGTCATTATAAAACTTCCATAAATAAGGATCATCCCACATATAAAATTTTGCATCACTTTTAAGTTTATCTTTTTGAGCCTTAGAAAAGTGAGTGGGAAATACATGTGCAACTAGAAAATTAACTAGGTCTGCATACCACGGTGTCTCACCATGCACTGCAATCAAGCACTCATCTCTGAAATCATCGTCAATGGTGGTAGGAGATCCATCTCCTTCAAGTCTGCTCAAATGATCTGCAACTAGGTTCTCTTTTCCACTTCTGTCTCTGATCTCCAGGTCAAATTCTTGGAGTAGGAGCATCCATCTGATCAATCTAGGTTTTGCATCAGGCTTTTTCAACAAATATTTCAGAGCTACATGATCAGAAAAAATAATAATATGTGAGCACAATAAGTAAGATCTGAATCTATCCAAAGCAAAAATAATGACAAGAAGCTTCTTTTCAGTAGTGATGTAGTTTTCTTGGGCGGCATCTAGGGTTTTGGAGGCGTAGCAAATGACATGTGGTGCTCCATCAACCCTCTGTGCTAGAATAACTCCCACTGCAAAATTAGAGGCTCCACACATTAATTCAAAGGGTAAATTCTAATCAGGTGATTTAATAATAGGAGCTAAGGTTAGAGCCTCCCTGAGTCTGTGAAAAGCTTCTTTGCACTTATCATCAAAATGAAACTCAACATCTTTCTGCAAAAGTCGTGTCAAGGGTCGAGCAATCAAGCTGAAGTCTCTAATAAATCTACGGTAGAAACCTGCATGTCCAAGAAAAGCACGAACATCCCGTACGCATACGGGGTAAGATAAAGAAGAAATAACACTGATTTTTGCAGGATCTACCTCTATACCTTTCCGAGAGACTATATGTCCAAGTACAATCCCATGCTCTACCATGAAGTGACATTTCTCAAAATTAAGAACAAGGTTAGTTTCAATGCAACGATGTAAAACCCTAGACAAATTATCTAAGCATGAATCAAAAGACGTGCCAAATACTGAAAAATCATCCATGAATATCTCCATACAGTCCTCTAGCAACTCACCAAATATACTTACCATGCATCTCTGAAATGTACCGGGTGCGTTGCAGAGTCCGAAGGGCATACGTCTGTAGGCAAAAGTGCCAAAGGGGCAAGTGAAGGTAGTCTTCTCCTGGTCCTCTGGATCTATGCAAATCTGAAAGTAGCCTGAGTATCCATCTAAAAAGCAATAATGTGACTTCCCTGCCAGTCTCTCAAGCATCTGATCAATAAAGGGTAAAGGGAAGTGATCTTTCCTTGTGACCTTGTTGAGCTTCCTGTAATCAATGCAGACTCTCCAGGAATTCTTAACTCTGGTGGGCACTAGTTCATTGCTTTCATCTGCCACCACGGTCACTCCAGATTTCTTGGGCACCACGTGAATAGGACTAACCCACTGACTGTCAGAAATAGGGTAAATGATACCTGCCTGTAGAAGTCGAGTCACCTCTTTCTTTACAACGTCCAAAATAAGTGGATTGAGTCTCCTTTGTGGCTGCCTCACGGGTTTGACATTTTCTTCCAAAAATATCCTGTGCATACAGATAGCTGAGCTAATACCTGGTATATCTGATAAAGTCCACCCAATTGCCTTCTTGTAATGCCTCAGGATTTGCAACAATTTTTCTTCCTGTTCTGACTCCAAATGCTGTGCAATAATCACAGGAAAAGACTGCTCCTCTCCTAGGTATGCATACTTCAAGTGACCTGGTAGTGGCTTCAGTTCACTCTGGCCTTCCTCAGTAAAAATAGGTGATCCTTGGGGCTCTGTGCAATCCCTTACACTATGAATCTCAAGAGAAATAGGTGATCCTTGGGGCTCTGTGCAATCCCCTACACCTAGAAAATCATCAATAGCTGGAAATGCATCTGAAATATCTTCTGAAAAATCCTCAGTCTCAGCAGTAAATACTCTCTCAGCCTCCTCTGAATAAATATCTCCTCCAGAAAAATCATGTAGAAATCCCTCAGCCTCTAACTCTGTATCCTCCATCTCCTCAAGAATATTCATGCTCATGATGGAGTGGTCCTCTCTCGGATGCTTCATAGTATCAAAAATGCTAAACTGAACAACCGTGTCTCCAATCTCCATGGAAAGTGTACCAGCATAAACATCTATCTTGGTTCTAGCAGTCTTCAGAAAAGGTCTTCCTAAAATAAATGGAGAACGGTGTGCAAGATAATCTCCCTCCATATCCAAGATATAAAAATCTGTAGGAAATATTAGCTCATTTACCTTTACCAAAACATCTTCAATTATACCGGCTGGGTGGGTCTGGCTCTAGTCTGCTAGCTATATCACCACACCAGTGGGCTGTAAAGGGCCTATGCCAAGAATCTGGAAGACTGACCTGGGCATCACATTAATGGAAGCTCCTAAATCTAACATGGCATCATGGAATGTGGTGCTCCCTATCTCACAAGATACAGTAAACACTCCAGGGTCTTCACACTTCTGAGGTATGGCATGTATAAGTGCTGAAATATTTTTCCCAAAGCTGACCAACTCATTTTCCTTAAGTTTCTTCTTGTGAACACAAAGATCTTTCAAAAACTTGGCATACTTAGGAATCTGTTTAATCATGGTCAACAAAGGTACATTGATCTCTACTTTACTGAAAAGTTCCACTAGCTCATTGTATTCCTTAGCCTTCTCCTCCTCCACTTGTCTTTTGGCTTGTGTTTTCCGCTGTGGAAAGGGTAAGGGAACCCTCAATTCATCTTCTTTGGCCGAAAGTGGAGGGGCTGATTTCTGGGTGCTGTCCCATGCGAAGTAGCTGCTGTGAATTGGTCTCGGCACTGATTTCTCCTCCGTTTTCCACCAAAATTGCAGGATTACTTGAGGAAGGAGTTGGGCACGGACTAGGGGTGGAACCAACTGAATTTGAAATCGTTTCAGGGCTGTCTTGAGCTGGAAATGGAGGTGCTGCCCTGTTTTCAGAAATTTCAGCTCTTGGACCATTTTGAGATGATGTAACCTTCCCACTCCTCAAAGTAATAGCACTCACGTTTCCTTTCGGATTGGGAACAGCTTGGGAAGGTAGTTGGCTTGATCCTTGAGCTTGACTTTGATTTATCCCACTAGCCAATTGTCCCATTTGCCTCTCAAGGTTTTGTATGGTCGGCTCAGTCCTTTGTTGCTGTTGTTGTTGTTGTTGTAAAACTTGTTGTAGCATCTCCACCATTTGTTGTTGCTGCGCATTTCCTCCACTTGAGCCCCCATAGCCTCCTTGGTTAGCGTAGTGCCTTGACTAACCTTGAAAGGATGAAGTAGTAGGCTAAAATTGTTGAACTTGATGGGATCCCTGAAAATAGGGTTGTTGGGGCTGAAAGAGGGCTGACATGCTTGGAAACCTTGCTGAGAGTTATAGCCCTGAAAAGTCTGGTTCTGAAGTGGAAAATTCTGTGGTGAGGACTGAATTTGCATAGGCTGGAAACTTGGATTGTAGGGCTGTGAGGGCTGGAAATTTTGCTGGTTTTGAGGTTGGAAAGTTTGAAATGATTGAAAACCTTGCTGCCCTTGCTGATATGGCTGGAATTAAGGTTGGAATTGCTGAAATTGGGGCTGAAACTGCTGCTGAGTTTGCTGGAAATTTGGCTGAAATGTAGGCTGAAAATTCTGGTTCGAAGACTGAAAAACTTGCTGATTTTGCTGTGTTTGCTGGAGCTGCTGTGATGTTTGCTGGAATTGTTGTTGCTGAGGGTTCTGTTGGTAGAAAGAGTTCCCGTACCTCAGATTTGGATGATCCCTCCAACCAGGATTATAAGTAGAGGAGTAAGGGTTATTTCTTGCTTGAAATTGTCCCCTAACCAATGCCGCTAGTGACTCAACTTGTTGGAGGTTGGGACATGAATCTGAATTGTGTTCTTGGCTAGCGTAAATGCCACACACACTCATCACTTGGCTTGATTGTGGAGATACTGAAGGAGTTGAATTTTGCCTTTCAATATTTAGTTCCATTTGCTTAACCGCTGATGTGGGCTCTACGAATGCATTCCTAATCTCCTTCTGATCATTAGGAACTACCTGAACTTCACCCACTCCTCTGGTGGTCAATGCTCTGCTTCCAAATTGTTGTGAGTTCTCAGCCATATTAGAAATGAGCTCCCTAGCTTGATCTGGTGTTTTATTCACTAGGGCTCCTCCAGCTGCAGCATCTATCATAATCCTGTCCATTTGCAACAATCCCTCATAAAAATACTGAATCAGAAGCTGCTCGCTGATCTGGTGCTGTGGGCAACTTGAACATAGTTTGTTGAATCTCTCCCAGTAGTCATAAAGTGTCTCACCCACCACTTGCTGAATGTCACAAATGCTTTTTCTAATGATTGCTGTTCTGGAGGCTGGGAAATATTTTTCCAAAAATGCTTTCTTCATAGAAATCCAACTAGACACGTGCCCAGTGGGTAAGTAGTAGAACCAATCTTTTGCTGCTCCTGTCAGTGTAAAGGGAAAAGCTCTCAGCTTAATATCTTCTTCTGAAATGCCCTGAGGCTTCATAGTGGAGCATACAACGTGAAACTCATGCAAGTGTCTATTTGGATCTTCTCCAGATAATCCTTGAAACTTGGGCAGCAAATGGATGAGTCCAGATCTAAGCTCAAAATCACCAGCAAGCTCTGGATAAGCAATGCTGGAATACTGAAATGTAGCATCTGGTGCTGCGAGTTCCTTTATAGTCTTCTGGTGGTCTGCCATAATACTGCCTGAATGAGTGGGAATAGACTGAAGAGGAGGAATATCAGTAGTCTCGGAAAGAGTGCCTTGGTTCCTCCTTGCTCTAAAAGTCCTCTCAATTTCAGGGTCAAATTCTTCAAGATCACCACCTGTAGACCTGGTCATAAAACTAAAAACAAATCGCAATAAAAGTAGACAAAAAAGATGAAACAAATAAAATCAGATCACCAGATATAACAGTAAGCACACAAATAAATCAAGAAAGATATGAAATAAGTGTACAAGCAAAAATCAAACAAATCAACTAGTTGCTTCCCCGGCAACAGCGCCAAAAATTTTGATGAGCCCTAACTAGGTGTCACGAATTTGGGTCTCAAAATTTAGATGTGTGTAAAGCTGGAAACCCTTTTTGCAATCAAAGAATGAGAACGTAGTAAAGGGGTCACAGGTCGTATTTTTCCTAGGGCTAGTTGAGATTGTTTGATTTGAGCTCGAGTTTATGTGTCGTCGAATCTTTTTTTGTGTTTCAAATAGAATCTGGGGTTTAGTTTCAATGAGAAATGAAAATACAATAGAAAGAAGGAAACTTAATTAAGCAAACTTAATGCTAGGAAAATGCAATGAAAGACTCAATCAATTATGAACTCAATCAAACCAATGTGAAACTTAATTAATTAAAGCACTGAACCAATTTTGGAAAATAAGTCTGATTTCATATGCAAAACAAATGCTAAGTAAAGGAATAAAAACAGTGCATGGCAATTTTCGCATGCAAGTAAACTTAAAGCTAATGCTAGCCACAAAATTTAGCAATCAATCTCTACAAACTCAACACAAGCTAGTTACAACATTCGGAAGCAACCCAATGCAGAGAAAATTAACCTCAACCGAATACAATTCTAACTGAATTCAAGCATAAGAGCACATCAGAACTTGCATTTGACTTGATACACAAATAAGAAGGGGCTATACTTGATACGCAAGAGAGATGCTTGTGTGCCAAAAGCTAACTCTAAGTGCAGAATTCTAAATTAACCATTCCGAAATGAAACTGATTGATCCAACTTGGAAAACAAGGCTGATAGTAAAATTGCTATGCATGAACGAAAGAAGAACTTCAGAGCTAAAATCAGAAATTCGAGAACACAATAATGCAGAAATTGAATGTGCAGATAAGCATGACTGAAATACGGAAATTCAGGAACCGAATTGGAATTCTACGCCAAGCAAAGCAACTGATTACAATGGCTGGATGCTAAAATTTCAGAAGATCAAATTCACCTATAGACTAAATGCATTACAAACTGAGAATTGCAGAAAATGACTGAATTGCAGAAATAGTTGATACGCAAGCTGAAATTGAATACGTGAATTGATACGCAGCAGTAAACTATGGAATAAACTGAAATTAGAAACGATTGTGCAATAAACAAACTCCCTAGCTACTTAACTTGAAGAATTGAAACATAATTAAGTGAAAACAATTCAGGAAGTAAACTCAAACAGCTTATACGAAAATTCAGAAATAGAATTTGTATGCAGAATCGAAATTACAGCAAAAGAGCTAAAATTAACTAAGGAAACTACTCCTCGATCCCTTCCCTAGCTCAAAATCTCCTTGCTCGTCACACAAGGGCAAGCCAAGAACTCCTTCAGCTCCGTAAATCACTGGAAAACAGCTCCAATCGATCGATTCTGCTCAATCTACACTCAGCTGGGGAAATCCAATCCGAACTCCTCGATCTCAATGAATAGGATTGCAATGATGATTTGAAGATGCTCTGAGCTCACCTGAGGACCCCTACAGATGGCTCAGATGAACGAAAATGGTACACGGATGAGATCCAAGTGATTGGACCACAGAACTGCCGAAACCCTCAAACAGCTCTGTCCGGCACAAATTTGAGCTGAATTCTCCACAGAAACTATCCCCCAATGATTCAGATCTTGATCCAAGGTTGAGGTTGAGGTGGTCACGCCTTCAAACTAAGGAAATTGCAAGAAAAAATGAAAAACAAATGAAGAAGGAGCACTATTGCGGCGAAGACGGGACAAGGAAGAGGCTGAGAGAAAATTTGATTAAATACTAAGGAATGAACGGCTGAGATTGTTTTGGATTAATCCAACGGCTAAAACTGCTCTGATTGAACCCAAAATTTAATGATGTTGATCAAGGGTCAGGATCTGCCTCAGGGTATCTCGGATCTTTCAGATTCGCAATGGATGACCCAGATCAACCTGATCTTTGAATGGACAGTCTAGGTCCTCCCGAGCTCGATCCAACTGTCAAATGATCTCTGATTTTGATAAAACCTTCAGATCTTGATCCAAATGCTTGATTAACCTTAATCCCAGTTCGGATTCACTAGATCAGTGGCGGATGGTCCGGATCTTCTCTTTTCTCAAATGAATGGTCTAGATCCCCTTGTCTTGATCCAACGGCTGGATCTTCTCCAATTTACCCCTAAACCTCCAAATCTCATTATGATGATCAGATCCACCTTTCCTCAGCTTGGATCCATCTGATTTGCCCTGGATGATCGAAATCTGCTTAACTTCTGAATGGACGGCTCACAGTTCTCCAGAGCTTGATCGCCTTGATCTGAGCCTGATCCTGACCATTCTTGACCTCGGTCCATGATCCTTTCATCCCTACAAAAAATAGATCGACAATTAAGTTCAAAAAATATTTCAAATGTATAAAGATTTGCAATAAAGCCCAAAATAGAATTAATCTATGGAACCGAGGGTAAATTCAATGTTACGCATGTAAAATGTGGGTCAAACATGGATTTTAACATCTGAAATAATCAATAAAATAGCACTTATCAGTTGGGTTTAGAATACTCTATTCTTTTCTGCTACTGATTCGAGTTAGTTGAGATTGTTTCACATAGGTACTGTAGTAGGTTGATCACTGTTTGTGTTGGATTGACCTTGAAAATTTTCCTCCTTGCTGTCGAAAGCAAGACTTGGGATAAGTTGTTGGAATTTACTCACTGTGAGCCTGTTGGGTTGAGTGATGCACTGTATCGAAATTCTTGTATTTTGATGCTTCATGTGAGGAATCCTTTGGAGTTGTGTGTGTTTATTTAACTTGTTTTCGTTACATTTTGAACTTGCTGTAAGTTATACTTGGAGGTGAGTTGGGATGTATAGGTTTGATAGGTTCTATAATGGAACGGATGTTGAATTAGGATTAGACCCTAATTACTCTTAGTACTTAATTTAGTTATTTTATTGATCTTATAAATAACTAAATTATGTCTTTGTTACAGGGCCCTGATTTGATACGAGCTCTTGGATGTGAGATTCATTTGGAAACGTTCTGCATTTTTACAAGACGAGTACTTCTCCTTTGTATCCTGTAGATTGTTGATCTTAAATGCATGACTGTTTATTTCTGAGTAGGTCTGATTTATCTTATTCTTGTTCTTTAATATCATCTATTGATACTTTCTTTGGTTGATTTTTGAGTTAATCAAATTTAATTTCATACAGTTTCACCGCTGATATTCTGATCTATAAAGTACCGTTTCTAGGCGAATAATTAGAAAAAATTCATTTAAACACAACTAGGATTTTGGTTGACATTAGAGATACCCTACCTAGTAGATTAGTTGCATATTTAGTAATTTTGGTATTTATTTATTATATCATTGCATAGTTATCACTTGGTTGATTGTGTATTTAGTATTATGCTTCATATCTGTATGGTTGCATGCTGACGAGTATTTGTTGGTGCAGGAAGCACCAGATCGAACCTTGTTTTGATATTGGCAAAGGATTCAAAGTTAAGGGTTGTTTGGTATCTAACAATGCTGCTTGAGTGTGCAGGAAACCAAGTCCTAGCGAAGGGCTGCTAGGCACCTGACGAAGGGTTGTCAGGAAAACAAGTCCTAGCAAAGGGCTGCTAGGCACCTGACGAAGGGCTGCCAGGAAAACAAGTCCTAGCGAAGGGCTGCTAGGCACCTGACGAAGGGCTGTCAGGAAACCAAGTCCTGGCGAAGGGCTGCTGGGCAAAAACCAAGTCCTAGCGAAGGGCTGCTAGGCACCTGATGAAGGGCTGCCAGGAAAACAAGTCCTAGCGAAGGGCTGCTAGGCACCTGACGAAGGGCTGTCAGGAAACCAAGTCCTGGCGAAGGGCTGCTGGGCAAAAACCAAGTCCTGGCGAAGGGCTGCTGGGCGAAACTCAAGACCTGGCGAAGGGCTGCTGGGCAAAAACCAAGTCCTGGCGAAGGGCTGCTGGGCAAAAGTCCAACTGGAGGATCCGATTGGCACCAGGTAAACTCTCCCGAGAGGAGTAGGTGAGGACGCGTTCCCCTCCGAGGGAACATTAGGCGTCGGTTCGACCTAGGGCTCCATTTTGGAGACCAAAGACAGAACCAAGACAGCTGAGGCTGTATAACCTATTATTTTATTGTTTTATTATGTTTTGGACTAACCCTGGATGCAGGACCGAAGGAACGAGTGTCTGCAGCTCAGAGTGCCTCAATGGAGTGAGGCAACAGCTGACCAGGGCGCCCGGAGTATCCCGGGCGCCCCCATGGTGAACACAAAACACAACAAGACAAGAAGGACTCCGACAGTACATACCCAGGGCGCCCCCGCTGTCCCGGGTGCCCCCATTGCAAACCAACTCTGCCGCGTCTGCGCTACACGCCCAAGGCGCCCCCGCTGTCCCGGGCGCCCCCAGCCAGACTTGCCGAGGAGACCTCAGCGCTGCGGATAAGAGCTGGCCGAGTCAACCAGGGCACCCCCGTCAAAGGGTTATCCCGAGTTCTTAGGGATAAACCCTTGACCGCGCCTTTTGGGGATCAAGCGCCACGTGGGGGGCGCCCCCGTCGACCAGGGCGCCCCCAGGCCCTATATAAAGGGCCCTCGACCTCCTTCTTCAGAGCATCAATTACTGCGACGCTTCCACGCTACACAACTTTCAATCTACGCATCCAAACTCTCTGACGACTGCGCTCTGCTCCAGGAACGTCCCGACTCAAGTCCGAAGCGCTGTCGACCTCCCGCTGCACCGAAACTCGAGCCTACCCCGGGAGTTGGTAAATACAGAAGTGTAATCTTTCTTATTGCAAATGGTATTTCTCTTCTGTACTCATTCTACGCATTATAGAATTGCCCAAAGTGAACGGTCAACGACCGTGCGCCTTGGAGTAGGAGTCGACCCAGGCTCCGAACCAAGTAAAACGACCTTGTTAGCATTGTGTTGCTTTGTCTCTATTTCCGCCGCGCACTTACTCTTTTTTTTTAATCCGAACGATTTGCGACATTCACCCCCCCTCTATCGCATCTCTCGATCCAACAAGTGGTATCAGAGCGGGGTTATTCAATGTTGGTGCAACCACCACTTTGAAATTTTTTTTCGGATTTTTTTCGCTTTATTTTTCAAATAAATAATATCTGTGAGTGTATTTAAAATATCCTTACGCCTTTTTCAATTCTGAATTCTCATTTTCTCACCATAAGTCAGAATTGATAAAAGAATCAATTTGTGAAAACTTGTCGTAAAATTTTTTTATTATTATTTTAATATTTTTCCTCGAAATTCGTGCTATCTTAATTCGAGAAATTTTTTTTCTTACTTTTTCTTCATTAATCAAAATTGTTAAGGTCAACATTTTCAAAAAAAATTTATTATTATTTTACCTCAAAATTCGTGCAAATACCTTTTGAGCTTGTTTTTCTCTCTCTCCCGCACTAATAATCCAAGACCAAGTCTTGGTACATCTCTATTTTTTTTCCTTGTGTGCAAGATTTATCCTTAATGGCCAATCAAGAATGGTACAGTGTTCGTCCGCCTCTATTCTCTGGCGAGAACTTCAGAACCTAGAAAAGTCTAATGGAATCCCACCTGAAGGACAATCTAGATCTCTGGTTGATAATTCAAATAGGGTTCCACCTCCCTACAGAAGATGGACTATCAATTGCATGGGACAAACTGGATAAACCAACCCTCAACCAAATTAAGACTGATACAAGAGCAACTGCAATTCTTCAATGCGGTCTAACTAACGAACAACTCAAGCTAGTTGGATCCTTCAACTGTGCTAAAGAAATGTGGGAGAAACTAATCAACCTACACGAAGAGAGCTCCGACATTGAGGTACTTGAAGTCCAAGCACAGATAGCCGAATCAGAATCTGAACTCGAATCGAGAATCGAAATCGAACCAGTAGAATCAGACGACGAACTGACTAAGACGGTAACTAATTTTGAATCTTTTTCTAAATTAGAATTGAATAATCAAATAGATACTATAATGGTCAAGAAAGGTATAAGTTTTATTGCAGGGAAAACTCCAAGAGAACTGCAAAAGAGGCCTCAACTAGAACCTGAGTCCAACTCAGACTCAGAATCTGACGACAAAGAAAGGTATCCTCGAAAACTTGTCCGGTTAGCTCGCGACCACTACAAAATACTGAGGAAACAATCAAGCAAAGGGAAGATGGCTAAAATCAAGGGGGAGACCTCCAAAAGGGAATCAAATGGTAAATTTACAGTATTTAATAATCCATTATTTACTATGAACAACATGATTAATTCATATGAAAATGTGATTCATAACATTGCTTATTGCGAAATCTAGAATATTATTACCATTTTGAAGTGACTTAAATAATTTTTTATTAAATTGCATGTTTGATTGATTGATTGTTTATTTAATTTCTGCAATTTACCATGCTTAGACTTAGGTTTAGTTAGCTTAAGGACTTAACCAATTACTTGAAATTTGAAAACATAGTATTGGGAGGAGGTGAGATGATAGTACGTTGGGGAAACCAACTCTAATAAGATCAAGTCTACTTGGTCTCTTTAGACTGGTGAAACCAGCCGAAGCTACCGATCCAAGACCCAAGCTAGTTAGACCAGAAAATGACCTAATTTAATTTGAAAATGAAATTTCATTAAAAGGCTTTGTCAAGGAAAAGGTGGATGATCCCATAAGGCTACGGCCAAAGAAGGCCTAGTGCCTCGCCAAGACCTAGAAGCCAATTTCTGAAATTCAAATTCAAATTATCTTTTGTCAAATTCGAATCTAACACAAATTTCAAATAATTATAGATTCTAATCTGTTTTCAAAATTTCTATTTTTCAAACTTATTCTGTTTCAAAAATCACTTAATCAGTGTTCAAAATTTCTGCTTTCTAAACTTATTTTTTTTATCAAATCTGTTTTCAAAATTAAATAACTTTTTTCAAAATAAATGAAAATTCCTTTTCAAAATTAATTTTTACCTTCAAACCTGTCTCACAAAGAACTTTTAAGGTTAACTGTTTGAAAATCCTAGATTGGGTGAGATAGGAAAATTAAGTTCAATTAAAATTTCTTTTATGTTGTGTTTTAATTCAGAGGATAATTCCAACATAGTCAAACCATGATTAACATAGTCAAACCTTAGTCAACTGAGTCAAACATGGTCAAACCTAGTCAACACTAAGGTCTTAGATAAAGTCAGTCTATGTCGGATACAGGGGGAGTTCTTCTTAATGTTTTTTTTGATTTCTCAAAATCCTTATGCTTTAAAACTTATTTTCATCTCAAAATAAGGCTTTCAAAAGTTGATTCAAAAACCTTAATATAGTACTATCGCTTTGGAAAAATTATTATCATTTCTGTGTTATTATTCCAAATTGAGTTTTCAAAAACTTATCTCCTTGAATGTTATCATACTCAGAAGATTGTTCAAAAGTGCTTCTTTTGATCTTGACAAACCCTAAAGACACAGAGGAAAGGTCCACTTCATGATCTTCAAGGACTCCTAGGATGTGTCAAATTAAGGGGGAGTCTAAGTCAAAAGAAAAACTTCAGAAAAAGTTTCTTTTTACTTATGTCTTTGTTAAACAGTTCTTTCTAATCTGACTCAAACCTTAAGACTCAAAGGAAGAGTACTTGTGGTCAACAAGCTTCCCAGGACTGAGTCAAGTTTAGGGGGAGGTCAAAATTAAAGGAATTATTTAATAACATGCTTTATTTCAAACTCTTGCAAAAAATCTAAGTTTTTCAAAATATTATTTGTTAGAATTTGTGTGACTTATGAAATTGTTTTTGAAATAACATTTACTTAGGTTGGAAAATTTCCAGGACACTTAGGAAATGTCCTTGTAGTTAACAAGGCTTCCTAGGATTGTATCAGATTTGTTTTCAAAAAAAAAAATCTAATACTTTTCTAAAAGTACGTATGTATTTCAAATCATAATTTATCTCAAAAGTACTTGAAAAATCTTTTCAAAACTCTTTTTCAAATTTTTTTTTCAAATACAAAATATTTTTTTTTGCATAATACTCTTCAAAATGGACTTAATCTGGAAATTTAAGCTTTTGCTATGCTTTTAAGAGTTATACCAAGTATTTTTATGTTTTCAAAACTCATAAGCTCTGATACACAATTTATTCTCAAAACTTCTTTCAAAACATATTTCAAAACACAATTTCTTTTCAAAATGTTTTAAGTACTTAAGTATTTAACGGGTATTTTTTTTACTTAATTTTCTCAATCAAGTACTTGACACTTAATTATTCTTCTAAAAAGTACTTGCTCCAAAGTTTAAAAACTTGTTAAGCCTGAAAAATCCTTTTCTTGAAAATTTTCTAAGCGTGAAAAATTTCTTGAAAAATTTTCTAAGTAAAGTTTCCTTTTCTAAAAGTTAAAATTTTTTTTGGAAACTTGGAAATTTTGCCTAAGTAAATTTTTTCTGCCTTATAAAAAGTTGTAAATTTTTTTTAAGCCTGAAATTTTTTTATAATGGTAAATTATCTAAGTGTAAAAAGTTTTGAAAATGCTTTTACTCGATTCTTGAAAAATACTTTGTCAAAAACATAAAGCACTTAGAAAAACTCATAAATCCCTGTTAGATACCTTGTTCACCCATGCTTGTTTTTGATATATGTCAAAGGGGGAGGAAAGGTCAAAGTTAAGAGTTAAGTTAATTATTCAGGGGGAGAATGAGCATGAGAAATTTTTTTCTCTCTCTCTCTTTTCACTGTTCAAATTACATTTGGGTTTAGACCGTTACGAATTGATATGTCTTATTAGTCTTAACCTTTATGCTTAAACTGCTATCTTTGTCCTTAACTTTGAATTGTGTTGCCATAATCAAAAAGGGGGAGATTGTTGGTGCAGGAAGCACCAGATCGAACCTTGTTTTGATATTGGCAAAGGATTCAAAGTTAAGGGTTGTTTGGTATCTAACAATGCTGCTTGAGTGTGCAGGAAACCAAGTCCTAGCGAAGGGCTGCTAGGCACCTGACGAAGGGTTGTCAGGAAAACAAGTCCTAGCAAAGGGCTGCTAGGCACCTGACGAAGGGCTGCCAGGAAAACAAGTCCTAGCGAAGGGCTGCTAGGCACCTGACGAAGGGCTGTCAGGAAACCAAGTCCTGGCGAAGGGCTGCTGGGCAAAAACCAAGTCCTGGCGAAGGGCTGCTGGGCGAAACTCAAGACCTGGCGAAGGGCTGCTGGGCAAAAGTCCAACTGGAGGATCCGGTTGGCACCAGGTAAACTCTCCCGAGAGGAGTAGGTGAGGACGCGTTCCCCTCCGAGGGAACATTAGGCGTCGGTTCGACCTAGGGCTCCATTTTGGAGACCAAAGTCAGAACCAAGACAGCTGAGGCTGTATAACCTATTATTTTATTGTTTTATTATGTTTTGGACTAACCCTGGATGCAGGACCGAAGGAACGAGTGTCTGCAGCTCAGAGTGCCTCAAAGGAGTGAGGCAACAGCTGACCAGGGCGCCCGGAGTGTCCCGGGCGCCCCCATGGTGAACACAAAACACAACAAGACAAGAAGGACTTCGACAGTACATACCCAGGGCGCCCCCGCTATCCCGGGCGCCCCCATTGCAAACCAACTCTGCCGCGTCTGCGCTACACGCCCAGGGCGCCCCCGCTGTCCCGGGCGCCCCTAGCCAGACTTGCCGAGGAGACCTCAGCGCTGTGGATAAGAGCTGGCCGAGTCAACCAGGGCGCCCCCGTCAAAGGGTTATCCCGAGTTCTTAGGGATAAACCCTTGACCGCGCCTTTTGGGGATCAAGCGCCACGTGGGGGGCGCCCCCGTCGACCAGGGCGCCCCCAGGCCCTATATAAAGGGCCCTCGACCTCCTTCTTCAGAGCATCAATTACTGCGACGCTTCCACGCTACACAGCTTTCAATCTACGCATCCAAACTCTCTGACGACTGCGCTCTGCTCCAGGAACGTCCCGACTCAAGTCCGAAGCGTTGTCGACCTCCCACTGCACCGAAACTCGAGCCTACCCCGGGAGTTGGTAAATACAGAAGTGTAATCTTTCTTTTTGCAAATTGTATTTCTCTTCTGTACTCATTCTACGCATTATAGAATTGCCCAAAGTAAACGGTCAACGACCGTGGGCCTTGGAGTAAGAGTCGACCCAGGCTCCGAACCAAGTAAAACGACCTTGTTAGCATTGTGTTGCTTTGTCTCTATTTCCGCCGCGCACTTACTCTTTTTTTTTTAATCCGAACGATTTGCGACATTCACCCCCCCCCTCTATCGCATCTCTCGATCCAACAGTATTGACTTCCATATGGTTAAGTCCATCATCAGTCATTTAGCTGCTCTGCCCACTCAATCACTCATGGATGGTCGTAGTTGCTAGAGTGTGAGCAGTTGTCCTATTATGCCACACTCGGCCACTCATAGTTAGTGGATGTTGGAGTTATAGGCAAACAGTTGATACCCTCACTGTTGTTTTCGAGGGATACCAGAGTTGTTGGTGACTCCCCGTTTTTCCTAGGGTTGTGGAGTAGTTGGCTCCCCAACATTCTGTCCACTCAACTATTTGTAGTAGTGGTAATTGTTGGAGTGTGTACAATTGTCACAGCCCTAACCACTTGGTCTCACAGATGTGATGTGATGGTGGCTTGACTAACGATAGGGGTGGCACATGTCATTGCATCATATGCACTTATTGCATTTTGCATTTTCTTATATTTGTTGTATTTATATAACCTATGATTGATGCATTTGTTTAGCATACATGTATGCTTTATTATTGTACTATCATTCTGTTTCACACATGCCTTGATGTTATTCTATTATCAAAGATTGCATACTATTGTTTCTTTCTACTTGTTATACCTTTTATTATGTCATGTATTTATCTAGTCTTACACCCGCAGAGTCTGCCTGGGCTCACTACCCCTACCATCTAAGTCTATTCAGGCAGCAGATAGATGGATTACATAGCATCAGGAGAGGATCCGGTTGTCAGAACTATGGTGTCATGTCCTTTTGGAGTTTTTTAGTATTTATTTTATTTCCGTATTTATTTTATTTCCGTATTTACTTTATTTCCGCACATTCGTTATTCCCGCATTTACTTCATTAAACTGGTATTTATCTTCTCAGTAAACTTATGTATAGTGTGGTGTGTTGGTCTTTGGATTTAAAATTTGAGTCTTAATTTGGATATGTGCTGTAACGACCCGGAAAATTTTCTTAAATATTTCTTTAAAATAATGAGCATGTCTAGATAATTTTCCGAGGGACCTAGAAATATTTGTACGAACCTTAGCCTAGAAATCCATGATTTTCTCATTTAAATTGAGAAACTAAGTACTAATGGGCCTTATAGGGGCTTCCTAGTACCATGATTATTGGTGGGTTTTAGGTAGAATTTAATATAAAAATAAATAGATTTTAACTAGGAATATTAGCATGATTATGGGTGAGTTTTAGGGGAATTTTTGAAATAAAATAAAAATAAAATAAAAAAATGGGTGCATGCACCAAGGATTGAACCTTGGACCTCTTATCCACCATGCATGCACTAACCAATTCACATAACAAGGGAGTGCTATGAGGGAATGAAGTGGATTTTTGTTAAGGCTTAAGGAAGTGAAGAGTCACCATGAGAGGAGGCACCATATCTCTTCACTTGCCCCTCTTCATTGTGTATAAATAAGAGATAACTTAACACCTAAGAGTTATTTCTCTTCTCTTCATCCACCAAGCCCTTTCTCTTCTCCTTCTTCCTCCTTCTAACCGAACCCCCATAGGAGGGGTTTTCCTTGGAAAAAGTTTACAAGAAGTCCTCTCCTTCAAGATCCAAGGTTCTCGTTCAATGTTACAAAGGCTAGAGGTGGTCAAAAGGCAACAAGGTCTTCATCCTTCTCCCAAATCTAAGGTCTAAAACCCAGATAATCTAAGGTAAGACTCCCTCACCTGTGGTATAATAGCTTTCCTTGAAGTTATCATAATATAAAGGTTATTTGGGATCTTATGTTGGAAAAAAGGTCATGCACCCTAATCCTAGGGTTTCGGCCACCATGGGTTTTGGGTCCAAGGTGATGTTAAAAATCTCACTTATGCTTTCTAATGTTCTCTTATGATGTATAAAGAATAAAATAGGATTTAGGGAATTTTTGGTGTACCCTAATACCCTTGTAGGGTTTCGGCCAAGATGAGGAGTTGGGTTAGAAGTTAGGGTTTACTTCAAGTATGGGTTCCAAAGGCCCTATGGTGTGGTATGGTTGGTGTTTAATGGTTAATTGGGAACTTTATGAAATGTTTTCCATGTACCCATGGCCTTGTAAGGTTTCGGCCAACCCTAGAAAGTAGGGCTAAAGGTTAGGGTGAACCCTAATCATGAGCCCTAATGGCTTCCTATAGTCTTATGGGTAATGTATGGTTGTTTCGTTTCCTTATGCTACCTTACATGTCATTTAAATGATGGAACCCTCCCTTACATGTTTCGGCCAAGCCATGTAAATGGGGTTTAGGTGGAGTTAGGGTTTGAAGAATGATGGTTTATGGCTCATTATAATGTATATATAAAGGTTCAAGCATGTGGTGGAAATTATGTTACCTATAACCCTAACCTTAAATACTATGTTTCATGTTGTATGTTCATGTTGGATGTCATGCTTAATAGGGTTTATTCATGAATGTTTTATGTTCTATGTCATGCAATTAGATAGTAGGTAGTTCATGTTAGATGTCATGCTTAATAGGGTTTATTCATGAATGTCTTATGTTCTATGCCATGCAATTAGATAGTAGGTAGTTCATGTTAGATGCCATACTTAATAGGGTTTATTCATGAATGTCTTATGTTCTATGCCATGCACTTAGATAGTATGTAGCATGTTAGAGAAGTCCTACCTATGCATGCTTGTGATGGATACCATGCTTCTGTATGAAATGCAATGTTTACCTTATGTATCATGATCATGCAAGCTCTATGGATTAGGATAATGGTCTATGTAAACATGTCATGTTTAATTAATATAATGCAATGCTTACCTTATATGCCATGATCATGCAAGCATTATGAACAAGAATGATGTTTTATGTAAGCATGTCATGTTTTATGAATGAAGATGCATGCTATGTTTTATGAATGAAGATGCATGCCATGTTTTATGAATGAAGATAATGCTCATGCCGTTAAGGCATCATGATGCTATGCATTAAGTATGAACAATGAAAGGTCAAGTATGCTTTATGTCATGCTTCATGTAACAAAGCTATGTTATGTCTAAGTATGCTATGAATGTCTTATGAATGATGAAGCATGTAAAGTTATTTTACTTTATGAATGGGCTTGTACCGGACCGAAGTATGGGTCCAAGGGATGGGCACCTTAAGAACGCCCCGGTTCTGGACTACCGGCTATGCTGTCCACGGTTCTGGGACTACCGAAGCTGTCCAACAGGGATGGGCACCTTAAGAACGCCCCGGTTCTGGACTACCGACTATGCTGTCCACGGTTCTGGGACTACCGTAGCTGTCCTTACCCTAGTAGGTCGAGACTAGCTACCTCGTATTTACTTAGGGATGCGCGCACATGATGTATGTATGTGGTACAAGCCGGGGACCCTAATGATGTGATGATTATGTTTAAGTATTTAAAAGTATGATTTTAAAAGTTAAGCATCCGTATGTATATGCATTTGACTCATGCATTCATTCATGTTATGCATTATGCCAGGATAGTAATGTTTTATGCTTATGTTTCATGTTAAGAATTATACATGATAGGAAACGTCTTATGTTTCTGTTTATGTTAAGAAGATGCCCATATGCTATGTTAAGTTTATGTATGTTTATGTTTATGCCATGTATCATGCTATGTTAAGTTTATGTATGTTTATGTTTATGCCATGTATCATGCCATGTTATGTTTACTTATGTTCATGTTCATGCCATGTGTTATGCCATGTTAAGTGTATTTTATGTTCATGCACTATGTGAGAACTGTGTCCAGCTAAATGATTTTAAATGCATATGTCCTATGTAGAGCGTCAAGTGATGTTAATGTTTCATGTGCTTATGGTTAAGTGATGAATGGTTTTAGTGAGTAGGAAAGAGTCTTACTAAGCCTATGTGCTTATAGTCTTATTTTCCTTATACCGCAGATCACGCAAGGGGATAATAAGGAAGCAGCAGGAGGGCAAGAATGTGTGTGTAGTGACTTGGCCAAGAAACAATATATTACGAGTCTTATGCTAAACTTTATATTTGCTACGTATGTGCTTAAATGATGACTTATGTGACTTTATGACATGATGTTAAGTATGACATGATATGATGCTAAGTATGAAGTTAATATGCTAAGTTCCCATGCCTTTATGTTAAGAATGATAGTTAGGTGCATGTATGTGTAAGTTTAAAGTTATTCCGCTGCATTATGATGTTTACATGCCCTACCTATGTTAACGTAACGCCGCTTTATGGGAAAAAAATGGGCGTTACAGGTTGGTATCAGAGCCGTTGCCATCTCACTACACACACATCAAGCCTTCTCCCTGCCGCTTCCAAGTAAGTACCTCTCTGCATATCTTATGATAGTAAGCACTTTTAGGATACTGTATGACTCTAGAATATACAAGTATGAACGATGTGTTATGATGAAAAGTACTTTAGGATATGTAACTATGAATGATATTTTTATTTCCTTTTATGAATCAAATGCTTAGAGTGATATAGGGGTAGAAAAAAAACTGATATTGGCTATACTTGTCTTTGGTGAAGAAAAGCATGGCTAGAAGACAGAGTAACCGACGTAACGAGACAACTCCATCCCCTGACCTGATGCAATTAGTAACCCAGCTCCAGCGTCAAGTTACTGAGCAGCAACAAACCATTAATACCTTGATGAACCAGCAAGAAAATTCCACTACTCCACTAGTGAACCAAACCGCTATACCCGTTGCGCCCACAGTTACGCAAAACCCTCCGACAGGCCCGACCACTGTAGCACGTCAAGAGGCTTATCTGATCCAGTGGTTAAGGCTGAAATCGGAAAATTTCTCAAGTGCTGGCGAACCGTGGGACGCCCAAGCGTGGTTCAAGACAGTGGAAAGTACAATGGAGCTGCTAGACTGGCCGGAGCATGAGAAGATCAAGTGTGCATCATTCTGCATTTCTGGAGATGCTAGAATGTGGTGGGAGAGGGTCAAGGCCAAAAGACAGGTGAACCAGATGACGTGGTCGGACTTCGAGTCGGAGTTCTTCGAGGAATTCTTCAACATGCGTGTCACCAACAAACATTACGACGAGTTCACGGAATTTCGACAGGGTGACCTCTCGGTTGATGAAGCCGTGAAAAAATTCAATTGATTAGCTCGTCTATGCCCCGAGCTGGTCCGCACCGAGAAAGAAAGGGTTCGACTTATGCTGAGGATGTTGCGGCCCGAAATAGCTCTGAATGTGGCCGGAGGAGTTAACCAACCGCAGACCACCGAGGAGCTGTTTAGTAGCGCCCTACTCACTGAGCACTATCTAAACAATATCAATCAACAAAGGAAGGCGCTAAATGAAAGAGGGCAAAAACCCCAGGGCGCCAATAACAACTGGAAGGGAGATTAGAGTGGTAAGCGGAAGCCATGGAACAACCCTCAAGGAGGCCCAGCAAATAAACAGGCCAAGCCTATCTTGTGCGCGACATGCGGAAAAAGGCACCCCGGGGAATGTCGAAGAGGTACGAATCGGTGCTTCACCTGTGGATTGGAAGGGCATATGGCGGCTTACTGTCCTACCAAGAGCCAGGCACCTTCCCAACAACTCGTCCAGTACCAAGGTGCCCCAGCGAAACTACATTATATGCAAGCTGAGCTGGAAGGTACCCCGATGCTGGAGGCCCAACCGACTATGATGAATGCCAGGGTTTTCTCAGTTACCAAGGAGGACGCTGCGGAAGCTTCTACGGTTGTCACAGGTCAGATCCTTATTTTCAGTCAGTACGTTACTGCATTATTTGATACTAGGGCAACGCACTCGTTCATTTCTGTGCTATATACCAAGAAGATAGATATGTTTCCGCAAGTGTTAGATTGCAAGTTCTTAACAACCCTGCCGTCGGGAGAAATAATGACATCCACCCACGTGCTGCGTGCGGTGCCGGTCGGAATCGCAGAAAGAGAACTCTACTGCGATCTGATAGTACTCGACGTGCAAGATTACGATGTTATAATGGGAATGGATTTTCTGGGTAAATACAGTGCTTCTATTGAGTGTTGTAAGCGAAAGGTGGTCTTTCGACCTGAGGTAGGTTCTATGTTTGAATTCATTGGAGAGCCAAGGAAAAGAACCAGGAAATGCTTATCAACTCTCCAAGCTCAGAAGATGTTAGACAAAGGATGTACTGGATTTCTAGCATATATGGTTGATGCCAGTCAAATGAAGAACCAGAAGCTGGAGGATGTCAGGGTTGTATGTGATTACCCAGAGGTATTTCCAGATGAATTACCAGGATTAACTCCTGATAGAGAGGTGGAATTCGAGATCGAATTGGTTCCTGGTACTAACCCGATCTCCAAGGCACCTTACCGTATGGCGTCGGTTGAATTAAAGGAGCTTCAAGAACAGCTACAGGAGTTACTGGATAAGGGATTTATTCGCCCTAGTCATTCCCCGTGGGGAGCTCCGGTATTGTTTGTGAAGAAGAAGGACGGATCTATGCAAATGTGTATAGATTATCGAGCGCTGAACAACGTAACGATCAAGAACAGGTATCCCCTTCCGAGGATAGATGACCTGTTTGACCAATTAAAGGGAGCCACTGTTTTCTCGAAAATTGATCTGAGGTCTGGTTATCATCAAGTTAGAGTAAGCAGGAGGATATTCCGAAGACGGCTTTCCGAACAAGGTACGGGCACTTTGAGTTCGTTGTTATGCCTTTCGGCGTGACAAATGCTCCTGCTATGTTTATGGACCTTATGAATCAGGTATTCTTGTCTTTCCTTGACAAATTTGTGATCGTCTTCATCGACGATATCCTTATTTATTCGAGGACCCAAGAAGAGCACGCCGAGCACCTGAGGATGGTCTTACAGATTCTTCGAGAAAAGCAACTGTACGCAAAGTTCTCCAAATGTGAGTTCTGGCTCGACCAAGTAGGCTTTTTGGGCCATATCATTTCCAAAGATGGGGTTATGGTAGATCCAACAAAGATTGAAGCTGTGAATAACTGGAACCGACCAAAGAATGCCAGCGAAATCAGAAGTTTCCTTAGGCTAGCAGGCTATTATCGAAAATTTGTGGAGGACTTCTCGAGGATTGCAGCCCCTTTAACGGCTCTCACCCGGAAAGATAAGAAGTATGCATGGACGGAGAGCTGTGAAAGGAGTTTCCTAGAACTAAAAAGGAGACTTACAAGCGCTCCAATCTTACCCTTCCAGAATGTAATCAGAGCTTCGACATATATAGCGATGCCTCCAAACTGGGACTGGGAGTTGTACTTATGCAGAATGGAAAGGTTATTGCCTACGCCTCTAGACAACTCAAGGAACATGAACAGAATTACCCCACTCATGATCTGGAACTGGCTGCAGTGGTCTTCGCTCTTAAGATATGGAGGCATTATCTGTATAGAGTGCAGTGTAGGATTTACACAGACCACCAGAGTCTGCGATATTTCTTCACTCAGAAAGACCTGAATATGAGACAACGCCAATGGCTTGAGCTGGTGAAGGACTATGACTGCGAGATCCTCTACCATCTAGGGAAGGCAAACAAAGTGGCCGATGCACTCAGCCGGAAGTCAAGTGCCACCTTGATGTCCATATCTATATTACCCCGACCACTCGAAAGAGAGATTATGAATTTTGGAGTCGAGGTCATCTCCGGACGGCTTTCCACCATGACAATATCCCCCACGCTATTTGAGGACATATTGGAAAAACAAAATGGTGATTTGAGTCTTCAGAAAATAAAACAGGAGATCCTAGAAGGAAAGGGTGATGGTTTTCATATCGCCAACGGGGGAGTACTCTACCTTAGGGACCGTCTATGTATTCCTAATGATCCGGAGAAGAGAAATACTAGCAGAAGCTCACGGAACTCCTTATTCAATGCATCCAGGATCTACCAAAATGTATCAAGATCTGAAGAAGAAGTTTTGGTGGTCCGGTATGAAGAGGGATGTGGCGCAGCATGTTAATGCTTGCATGACTTGCCAGCAAGTAAAAGCAGAACACCAGCGACCCGGAGGAGTTTTGCAGCCACTCGAGATTCCGGAGTGGAAGTGGGAAGACATCTCTATGGACTTTATTTCAGGACTTCCCAGGACTACGAATGGATATGATGCGATTTGGGTAATCGTGGACAGGCTGACAAAGTCTGCTCACTTCCTGGCAATTAAGATGACTGATTCAATGGAGCAACTGGCTCAATTATATGTTAAGGAGATAATCAGACTTCATGGAGTTCCCAAGACCATCATCTCAGATAGGGATGGTCGCTTTACTTCGCATTTTTGGGAATGTGTTCAGAAGTCTCTTGGCACTAAATTACGATTCAGTACAACTTTTCACCCTCAAACTGATGGGCAAACCGAACGAGTAAATCAAGTACTAGAGGACATGTTGCGGGCTTGTGCCTTGGATTTCAAAGGGAGTTGGTGCCGATATCTATGTTTAGCGGAATTCGCTTACAATAATAGCTACCAAGCTACTATCAGAATGGCACCTTATGAAGCCTTATATGGGAGGAGATGTAGGTCTCCGATCTGTTGGTACGAAGGTAGTGAAAGGAAGGAAATGGGGCTCACAACGGATGTCATCGACAGCACCACCTGAGCTATACAGAATGTACGACAACGGATAGAAGCTGCTCAGAGCTGGCAGAAGAGTTATGCAGACGTCCGGCGTAGACCACTGGAATTTAATGTTGGAGATTTAGTGTTCCTCAAAGTGGCTCCTATGAAAGGGGTGACGAGATTTGGGAGGAAAGGAAAACTAAGTCCGCGTTATGTGGGGTCGTACCTGATTCTGAAAAGAGTCGGTAAGGTGGCATATGAGCTAGAGCTGCCTCCAGAGATGTCGGCTATCCATAACGTGTTCCACGTGTCAATGCTTAAAAAGTGTATCCCAAATATGGATCAAGTGATCGAGCCACAGGCAGTACAAGTTCAAGAGGACCTAAGTTATGAAAGTAGACCGATCCAGATCTTGGATCGGGAAGTCAAAAAGCTAAGGAGTAAGGAGGGTACCCTTAGTCAAGGTCTTATGGCAAAGTCAACGGTTCGAGGAAGCTACCTGGGAACGCGAGGACGAGATGAGGCGCAAGTACCCGGAGCTATTTTAAGTTCGAGGACGAACTTTCAAGAGGTATGGGGGATTGTAACGACCCGGAAAATTTTCTTAAATATTTCTTTAAAATAATGAGCATGTCTAGATAATTTTCCGAGGGACCTAGAAATATTAGTACGAACCTTAGCCTAGAAATCCATGATTTTCTCATTTAAATTGAGAAACTAAGTACTAATGGGCCTTATAGGGGCTTCCTAGTACCATGATTATTGGTGGATTTTAGGTAGAATTTAATATAAAAATAAATGGATTTTAACTAGGAATATTAGCATGATTATGGGTGAGTTTTAGGGGAATTTTCGAAATAAAATAAAAATAAAATAAAAAAATGGGTGCATGCACCAAGGATTGAACCTTGGACCTCTTGTACCACCATGCATGCACTAACCAATTCACCTAGCAAGGGAGTGCTATGAGGGAATGAAGTAGATTTTTGTTAAGGCTTACGGAAGTGAAGAGTCACCATGAGAGGAGGCACCATGTCTCTTCACTTGCCCCTCTTCATTGTGTATAAATGAGAGATAACTTAACACCTAAGAGTTATTTCTCTTCTCTTCATCCACCAAGCCCTTTCTCTTCTCCTTCTTCCTCCTTCTAGCTGAACCCCCATAGGAGGGGTTTTCCTTGGAAAAAGTTTACAAGAAGTCCTCTCCTTCAAGATCCAAGGTTCTCGTTCAAGGTTACAAAGGCTGGAGGTGGTCAAAAGGCAACAAGGTCTTCATCCTTCTCCCAAATCTAAGGTCTAAAACCCAGATAATCTAAGGTAAGACTCCCTCACCTGTGGTATAATAGCTTTCCTTGAAGTTATCATAATATAAAGGTTATTTGGGATCTTATGTTAGAAAAAAGGTCATGCACCCTAATCCTAGGGTTTCGGCCACCATGGGTTTTGAGTCCAAGGTGATGTTAAAAATCTCACTTATGCTTTCTAATGTTCTCTTATGATGTATAAAGAATAAAATAGGATTTGGGGAATTTTTGGTGTACCCTAATACCCTTGTAGGGTTTCGGCCAAGATGAGGAGTTGGGTTAGAAGTTAGGGTTTACTTCAAGTATGGGTTCCAAAGGCCCTATGGTGTGGTATGGTTGGTGTTTAATGGTTAATTGGGAACTTTATGAAATGTTTTCCATGTACCCATGGCCTTGTAAGGTTTCGGCCAACCCTAGAAAGTAGGGCTAAAGGTTAGGGTGAACCCTAATCATGAGCCCTAATGGCTTCCTATGGTCTTATGGGTAATGTATGGTTGTTTCGTTTCCTTATGCTACCTTACATGTCATTTAAATGATGGAACCCTCCCTTACATGTTTCGGCCAAGCCATGTAAATGGGGTTTAGGTGGAGTTAGGGTTTGAAGAATGATGGTTTATGGCTCATTATAATGTATATATAAAGGTTCAAGTATGTGGTGGAAATTATGTTACCTATAACCCTAACCTTAAATACTATGTTTCATGTTGTATGTTCATGTTGGATGTCATGCTTAATAGGGTTTATTCATGAATGTTTTATGTTCTATGCCATGCTATTAGATAGTAGGTAGTTCATGTTAGATGTCATGCTTAATAGGGTTTATTCATGAATGTCTTATGTTCTATGCCATGCAATTAGATAGTAGGTAGTTCATGTTAGATGTCATGCTTAATAGGGTTTATTCATGAATGTCTTATGTTCTATGCCATGCACTTAGATAGTTTGTAGCATGTTAGAGAAGTCCTACCTATGCATGCTTGTGATGGATATCATGCTTCTGTATGAAATGTAATGTTTATCTTATGTATCATGATCATGCAAGCTCTATGGATTAGTATAATGGCCTATGTAAACATGTCATGTTTAATTAATATAATGCAATGCTTACCTTATATGCCATGATCATGCAAGCACTATGAACAAGAATGATGTTTTATGTAAGCATGTCATGTTTTATGAATGAAGATGCATGCTATGTTTTATGAATGAAGATGCATGCCATGTTTTATGAATGAAGATAATGCTCATGCCTTTAAGGCATCATGATGCTATGCATTAAGTATGAACAATGAAAGGTCAAGTATGCTTTATGTCATGCTTCATGTAACAAAGCTATGTTATGTCTAAGTATGCTATGAATGTCTTATGAATGATGAAGCATGTAAAGTTATTTTACTTTATAAATGGGCTTGTACCGGACCGAAGTATGGGTCCAAGGGATGGGCACCTTAAGAACGCCCCGGTTCTGGACTACCGGCTATGCTGTCCACGGTTCTGGGACTACCGAAGCTGTCCAACAGGGATGGGCACCTTAAGAATGCCCTGGTTCTGGACTACCGACTATGCTGTCCACGGTTCTGGGACTACCGTAGCTTTCCTTACCCTAGTAGGTCGAGACTAGCTACCTCGTATTTTCTTAGGATGCGCGCACATGATGTATGTATGTGGTACAAGCCGGGGACCCCAATGATGTGATGATTATGTTTAAGTATTTAAAAGTATGATTTTAAAAGTTAAGCATCCGTATGTATATGCATTTGACTCATGCATTCATTCATGTTATGCATTATGCCAGGATAGTAATGTTTTATGCTTATGTTTCATGTTAAGAATTATTCATGATAGGAAACGTCTTATATTTCTGTTTATGTTAAGAAGATGCCCATATGCTATGTTAAGTTTATGTACGTTTATGTTTATGCCATGTATCATGCTATGTTAAGTTTATATATGTTTATGTTTATGTCATGTATCATGCAATGTTATGTTTACTTATATTCATGTTCTTGCCATGTGTTATGTCATGTTAAGTGTATTTTATGTTCATGCACTATGTGAGAACTGTGTCCGGCTAAATGATTTTAAATGCATATGTCCTATGTAGAGCGTCAAGTGATGTTAATATTTCATGTGCTTATGGTTAAGTGATGAATGGTTTTAGTGAATAGGAAAGAGTCTTACTAAGCCTATGTGCTTATAGTCTTATTTTCCTTATACCGCAGATCACGCAAGGGGATAATAAGGAAGCAGCAGGAAGGCAAGAATGTGTGTGTGGTAGTGACTTGGCCAAGAAACAATATATTACGAGTCTTATGCTAAACTTTATATTTGCTACGTATGTGCTTAAATGATGACTTATGTGACTTTATGACATGATGTTAAGTACGACATGATATGATGCTAAGTATGAAGTTAATATGCTAAGTTACCATGCTATTATGTTAAGAATGGTAGTTAGGTGCATGTATGTGTAAGTTTAAAGTTATTCCGCTGCATTATGATGTTCACATGCCCTACCTATGTTAACGTAACGCCGCTTTATGGAAAAAAAAAAAGCGGGCGTTACATGTGCTCTCTCTTATTTCTATTTTTCATATCGATATTAACTGCATGGTTGTGGAGCTTATTTTACTATTGTAATGTCAGCCGTGTGAGGTTGTACTATATTTTGTGGAGAGTTATGTATAAATGTCCCAGATTGACCGCCGTATAGAAGAGATGTTGTCCGATTTTCAAGTAAGCATAGGTCTCTAGGGGCGTGACAGATTCACTACACAAAACCTCACAATCAGTCATCTCAATCGCATTTTTATTATTTTTTTCTTTACACGCCCATGCGATGACGTTGCACACCCACGTCGTGACGAAAGCGGTTGTCGGCCTCGACTGTCGATTGTCAGCCTCCCGATGCGGTCGTCGATACTTGTCAGGCGTCGATCACTAGCCTCCTCACGAGGTCGCCAACACCCGTGATTCACGCTTCTGCTGTGATATGTTAGTGATATGAGAGAAGTGTCCTAAGGCAATCGCCTTATAATTGTAAACATTTATTTTAATAAATGATAATTCACTATTTGAGTATACATGTTTGTGTATTTGATTGGGATCTTAAACTCATCTACTGAATGTCCGCAATACAATTCACAGCATAAGAGAATTTGTGATGGGATCACAACTAGTGATTATCTCTACATGTGCAATTGTGAAGTATTGAAAATATCCCTAGTCGATGAATTGATAAAAACGGACACTATCAATTATGTTGAGACTAGCATGGGTTATTCTCTAATCAGCTGATTCTCACTGGCTGGTGACATTGGGATGTCCGGAGATAAACATGGATGCTAGTTAAGGGAACTAGTTCATTGGAGTGACTAGCTGTAAAACTTCATATGGTAATCTACATATAGATATGTCAATGAAGTTCTTACTGCAGCTTAAGTGCGATGTTCTTTTGACTTGCGGTGTTCAAGTCATCTTGGTCATGGAGACTTATACTTTAACATCTTAAGCATGCATCTCCAAGGAGGTGTGGACCCAAGATGATTGGGTATAAGCCGAAGTACCCGAAGATGTTTGAACATCCTACAAAGGATTCACCACTCCTTGCGAGGAGATGTATACCCAGGCCTATCGTCGGATTGTTACTCAAAGCCTCTGGCCAGAGCATATCATGTTTAGAGTATGAGTCTCTTAAATACATGAGAGTAATTAGAAATCCAAAGGACGAGAAAGACACTACTTGGGCTAGGTGTGACGTAGTCAGCCTAGTGGGGACTGACACAAATAGACCGTGTCCTGAACCAAGTGGGTATAAGATGGTGAAGGGAATGGGGCACGATTCATTAGAGCTGCTGAAGGGTTTCAGAATTACTTCTGAGGTCAACCGTTGATCTTTCGATTAATTGGGGGTCATGATGTACTACTAGGTGTCACTCATGATCGTTCTATAATTGGTTGATTATAGACGACCAACATAAATCGAAAGCCTATTTAGTCACACGCACTACGAGTAATCCGAGGGATTTAAAACGAGTTGAAAATTGGATTTTCCAATCAAGAGAAATAAGTTGAATCTGAGTTAATCAGAGGCACAACGGAAGCTAAAAATGGCTAAGTCTTTTGAAGGCTTATTGGGCGAATTAAATGAGTTTAATTCGCGATGGGTTCGGCTCGGTTTGGCCGGCTCTCTTTGGTTTGGCCGGCCACCACTTGGGGAGAAACCAATTTATTTGGTTTAATTAATAAAATAAATCTAGCACGATTTGTTTTATAAATTATGGATAAATAAATTTGTATAAAGAAATTTATATAAAGAAATTTATAGAAATTTATTCTTTTTATGGAAATTAAAATGATCCATGGAATGGTTTATTTTAATTTTATAAAATCAATTATGAATTGATTTTTCCATAATAAGAAAATTTATAAATTTCTTGTAAAAGTTATTCCATAATAAAAGGAGAGATGTATTTGTTTTATTATAAAGTTAGTTATAATAAAACTTGGCTTAAACGGAATAATTCATAAGAAAATTTATAAGATAAATTTCTTATGAAAATTTATTCCGTTAATTCCGTTAAAGGGGAGACTTGGCAAGGGAGAGGCTACTATATAAAGGAACCAAAGGCAAGCCTTGAATTCCTATCAATTAATCAAGAGATTAGTAGCTCCCTCTCTCTCTCTAACTCTCTCTCTCTCTCTAGGGCCGGCGCCCTTTCTCTCTCTAGGGCCGGCTCTCTCTCCTCCCCTAGGGCCGGCGCACATCCCAAGGGTGGCCGAGAGCTTCATCCGCCAAGAAGGTGCCGAAGAAGAAGAAGCGGATCGCGACTCCTTCCTTCCTTTCCCGGAATTTTGATTCCGTTACTTGGTGGTTAGTTTCCTTTCTTCTCTCTTGATCTTCTAGTTGTGCCTTTAGAGAATCTAGTAGTTCTCGTCGGCACAAAACTCGTGACTTTGCGAAGTCATCCCGAATAGAACTCGGCGTGGACGCGAATAGAGGCGGAGCTTCCAAGGGACGCTACGGTTGGATCTCGTCCCTTACTTCGAGTTACGCGAGGTACTAAGTAAATTAGTTTACTTTTCCGCAAAAGTTTTAATTTATGATCATGTCCACACATTATAAGGTCGCATGCTAGATACGTGGTTAAAATAATTTGAGAAATTATTATACTAATTCTTCCGCTGCACGTAAATATTTTAAAATTTACGAACCCGTATCCTTGTCAACATGCATCCGGTCCCAACATGATAGACACTGTTCATGACTCATCGCTGACACACAATGCGGTTTGCGTCCTCTTCCCTTACAAAGTCCACCGTAGAACTATTAGTCGGGGAGAATCTCGTCGAGTTCAACGGCGAAGAATTGTTCCTCATCGGTAAGATTAGCGACTACACCATCATGACTCGTCGCTGACGTGCAATGTGGTCTGCGTCCTCTCCCCTTACAAAGTCCATCACAGAGCTATTAGTCGAGGAGGATCTCGTCGAGTTCAATGACAAAGAACTGTTCCTCATCGGCGAGATTAGCGACTACATCATCAGCTCAATGGTCTACTGCTTAGGGAGCTTTTATTGAACATGGCTCTAATGCCAATGTCGAAATTTGTTTCAACATAATAGAATTATTTAAATGTTGAAATTTTGTTCTGACATCATGGAATCATATAAGAGATTACATATATCGAAATGAGTTGAGTTCTCGATATACCTCAATTTACATTGCTACAAACTTCGAAAACTACACACAACTCGTGGTCGAGATAATAGTCACGTGTATCGAATTATTACCATGGCTTCACAACGTCTCAACCCTTATCCCGGTGATCTTCGACAACGAACGATCGACTTCTCCGCAAGTGATCAACAACAAATCCTCTACAACCTCTCTTCATCCACACTTTTCTCACCTCTTTTCTTAGTACACAAGGCCCTTTATATACTCCCATGAAGATCAAAGGGATAAGGGATAATGGGGGGATAATGGGGAGGAGATATGGGAGAGGTGGTTACCCATAATGGGATACTGGGCCATGATCCCATTAATTACCCCAACATGCACTACAAGAAATACTGAATTTACTGACGGAATTACCGACAGAAATTTTATTCCGTTGGTACATTTAGGTATGCCGTTCCATTTTCGGTCAGCAATTGGAGAAATTACCGACGAAATTATAATTCTGTCGGTACTTACCAACGAAAAATATTTCCGTCAAAATATTTAGGGATTCATTTTTAAAAATAACGCGTGTTTTTTGAATTTAGGATCGGTAATTACCGACGGAACGGGTGTTTTCGTCGGTAATTACCGACGGAACGGCGGTTTCCGTCGGCAATTACCGATGGAACAGAGGTTGTCGTCTTCCATCGGTAATTACCGACGGAAGCATCCCCAAATTTACCCTAAAATTGGGTTTGGCGTCGCAAATTTAGGGTTTGGCACGATATTACAGACGGAATGGCGAATCCGTCGGTGATTACCGATGGAATAGCGATTCAGTCGGTAGGCATTGATAAATTAGGGCACGAGCTTTCTTTTTCCCAGCGCGATTTCTTCTTTCTCGGCGATTCTCTGCGGCGCGCGCATGTCCTTGGGGGCATTGGCTGGCACCGCCGGCTTGGCTGGGGGCCTCTGGCGGCTGCAGCCGCCTTGGGCGTGGCCACTAGTGGCCGCAGGCGCCTCGGCTGAGGCCATTGGCGGCCGTAGCCTCGGTGGTGGGCCAGGCACCATTCTGGCAGCCAAGGCGCCACGTCCGGGCACGCCGGCGGCCCATTTGGCACATCGGCGGCCCAGCGTGCACGCCGATGGCCTAGCGGGGGTACATACACTCAAATAATTAATCTAATTTTGTAATCATTTGTTATTAATTAGATTTATTTTTTACTCTTGTAGGTTACTGCAGTTGCTGCTTTTCTTTGAGACTTGTATTTCATTTCAGGTATATATTTATATTCGGTAGTCGTTTTACTTGTTTACAATATATGTTAGAATAATTAATTTTGTTATTAATTTAGGGTTTAGATTGATAATTTCTATAATTAGTAGGAATTAAGAAATGAGGTATTTTATTTAATTAATATATGTTTAGAATTGTAAGCGCTAGTATTTGATATTATCATTCTAAACCTGAATTACTCATTATTTGGCAACAATATATATGAACAAAGCTTGGATGTACAATCGATTAGAAAATGGATTTATCAGAGATGATTTTGTTTCTGAACTTGAACATTTTGTGAACTTTGCTAAGAGTCATCCAGTATGTATGAATGATGCTGAATTAAGGTGTCCGTGTAATCACAAGAAATGCAGAAATAGAGTTTTTCGTGATGAGGATACTGTGAGAGTTCATATATGTAGAAATGGGTTTGTCCCAAATTATTATAATTGGTATTGTCACGGAGAACCCTATGTGTATGAACCAATTGGACCTTCTGCTGGTTCAACATCTGATAGACAAGTTGTTGCGCCTGATTCAACAACTAATATTGAAATGCAAACAACGGTTCAGGATGCGATGAATGTTGTTCACTATTCTCATGTAGATGAAATCCCAACACATGAATATCAACAATTATACGAAATGTTAAATGCTAGTGAAAGAGAAGTGTGGGAAGACATTCCTTCGGGTCATTCCCAACTATCAGCTACTGCAAGATTATTAAATTTGAAAGCATAACATCATTTTTCAGAAAGATGTTATGATGACATATGTTAATTGATGTCAGAGTTGCATCCTGCTGATAACATAATGATTGATAGCTTTTATAATATAAAAAAAATGGTCAAAGGTTTATGTTTGTCGGTTGAAAAGATTGATTGTTGTATAAATAACTGCATGATCTTTTGGAATGAAGACAATGAACTGAGTGAATGCAAAATATGTAGTCACCCTCGTTATAAACCTCTTGCTCGTATACCAGGGAAGAAGAAAAAAAATTGCTTGAAAAGTGATGTATTACTTTCCATTAACTACTAGACTTCAACGTTTATATGCATCCACTGCTACAGCTAGTCATATGATATGACATCATGAACATGCGCATGAAGGAGGTGTAATCTGTCATCCTTGTGATTCCCCTGCATAGAAACATCTTAATAGTGTGTTTCCTTCATTTCATATGGAGCCACGTAATGTGAGATTGGGATTTTCTACAGATGGATTTCAACCATTTGATCAGTCAGGACAACAGTATTCTTCTTGGCCAGTGATATTAACACCGTATAATTTACTGCCATGGATATGCATGAAAGATGAATTTATGTTCCTTACTGTATTGATTCCTGGTCCATCCAATCCTAAAGAGAAGATAGATATTTTCCTCTAACCTCTGATTATTGAGTTGAATGATTTATGGAATGTAGGGTCCTTGACTTATGATGTTGCAAGTAAAACTAATTTTACATTACAAGCTGCAGTATTATGGACAATTAGTGATTTTCTAGCATACTCGATGTTGTCAAGATGGAGAACATCTGGAAAATTAGCATGCCCACATTGCATGATGGAGTCTGATGCATTTTTATTACCTTGCAGTGGGAAGGTATCTTGGTTCGATAACCACTGTAAATTTTTACCTGTTGATCACCCTTTTAGGCGAAATAAAAAAAATTCCTAAAGAATGTTATAGTGAGAAAATCTCCTCCAGTGATTGCTTCAAGTGAAGATATCATTGATCAAATTGATAGTTATGGATTTCTACCAGTTTCTCAACCTGGTTCCGATGACATAAATAAGTACATTGTTTGGATGTGCAAGTGTGGATGGAAGAAAAGGAGTATATTTTGGGAGATACCTTATTGGAAGTATCTGCTCATTCGACATAATTTAGATGTTATGTATGTTGAAAAAAATATCTTTGATAATATCTTCAACACTGTGATGAACGTGCCAGGAAAAACTAAAGACACTGTAAAATCACGTGAAGAATTAAAAGAGCTAGTTAACAGGCCAGAATTGTATCAGGATGAAACATCTAATAGATTTCCAAAGGCTTGTTATACATTGGACAAAGATGGAAAGCAAACTTTATGTAATTGGTTGAAAGAAATAAAATTTTTAGATGAGTATGCTTCTAATATGGCAAGATGCGTCGATATGAACAAATTAATGATGTTTGGAATGAAAAGTCATGACTGTCATGTGTTTATGCAAAGACTTATTCTGGTAGCTTTTCATGACTTACTTTCTCAAAATATTTGGGAAGCATTCACAGAATTGAGTCTATTTTTTAGAGATTTGACAGCAAGGTGTATTATGGTGGATGACATGGTTCGCCTAAAAACATACATTCCTCTCATACTATGTAAGCTGAAACGAATTTTTCCTCCTAGGTTTTTTAATTCAATGGAACATCTACCAGTGCATTTACCATACGAGGTACAAATAGCTGGTCCTGTTCAATACAAATGGATGTATCCATTCGAACGATTTTTGAGGAAATTAAAGAATAATGTTCGTAGCAAAGCAAGAGTTGAGGGCTCAATAAGTAATGCTTATCTGGTTGAAGAAGCATCTTCTTTCTGCACTTATTATTTTACTGATCATGTGAAAACCAGACATCGCAAATGTCCTAGAAATTTTGATGATGCTCGACCGATAGATCCATTGATGCTTTCTATTTTCAAGTATCCTGGCAAGGCAATTGGTGCATCTTCATCTAGATGGTTAACTGAACAGGAATACCATGTTGTCAGAATATACATACTTCTAAACTGTGATGAGGTCAAACCATATATAAAGTAAGTTTACTTCTCTAATAAAACTATCATTCATTTTAAAATGTTATGATGAGGATTTAAAATGTTTTAATTATATATGAAATTCTTTGTCAACTTATACGAACAATAACTATATTTGCAAAATCCATCATTTGTTGCAAGTGAGATAGTTGCAAAGTTAGAGACAGAATTTGCATTATGGCTCCAAATATATGTAAGTTAAAGCAATTTAAATTTAATAATATTTGAGTTATAAGAAATATTATTCAATCTCCTAATTTATATTAAAATTAATTTTATAGGTGAAAGATCATAGAATTTTAAATGTCGAAGATGATAGGATATTGAATCTTGCATCAGGTCCTCTCCGTAAAATAATGGTTTACTCTGGTTATTATGTTAATGACCTCAAATTCCACGTCAGACACCGAGAATCAAGCAGGTTAACCTTCAATTCTGGTATATGCATCAAAGGATGTATGGAGAATAATAACATTGAGTTTGATTATTATGGTATACTTGACGAAATCATAGAAGTTGAATACCCTGCATTACCTTTAAAAAGATGTGTGTTGTTCAAATATGCAAGGTATGATCCGACCCCAAGAACAGGTACTCGAATACATCTAAATTATAATTTAGTTGAGATTAATGCCAACAAAAGGTTCAATAAGATTGAACCTTTTATCTTCGGAGTATAAGCGAGTCAAGTTTTCTATCTTGAATACCCTACGAGGAGACGAAGATCCAGTCAATGGTTGTCTGTTTGTCGAATGAAGGCTCGCACAACCATTGAAATGCCGAACACCCTCACTGCTCTAAACTATGATGCATTTCAGAATGATTATGTGGAGAGATATTCAGTTGATTCACAACTCGAACTTACATCTCAATTACTTGTAGATATTAACGTCACTTACGAGGATATAGATGTTGGAGATATATCCAGCAGTGATGAAGTTGTTGAACTAACAGAGTCTAGCGATGAGGAATTAGAAGCTGCTACTATTGATTAATTTGATCTTAATGATGACAGGATATCATATTTTTTCTTTATCATGTAAGTTATGCATTAATTTTATTTCTTATTTATATGATCATGTCTCCACTCTTTATTATGATGTATTGTAATTTTTTTTGTAGATATTATTATGGCACACAGCAGCAAGAGCAACAGCCAGATCAGCAGCAGGCACTACTCCGTGGCTACAAGGTTCTAAAAATTGTTGGAGAATCGTAAGTATTTTTTATTAATAGTAATTATGTTCATATCTGATTGTAGTTATAATATATTTTGAATATTTTAATAATTTTTATGTAGATTTACTCCGGATGGCAACCGAGTGTCATTGTATATCACTGGAAAATTTAAAGAAAGAATGTGAGCTGCTGGTCTAACATGGAGACATATAGATGAGGAGACCAAGACATTTTACTATCATGAATTTGTGATAAGTATATTTAATATATTTACTATTCTAAACTTTTATAAACTCATTTTAATAATTTGCATTGCAGAAAAAATATACATGGGAGGACAGACACGAGGCAGAATTTAAAAATACCTGAAATATTTATTGTGCCAAGTTGTACCGAGACCACATGTATTATTTAAGAATGAAGGCGACGCGACCGTCATATGTTGATGCCGAGACTTGGGGTGTATGGACGGTCACCTGGGCTGAACAAAGATGGAAGGAACAGGCTGAAAAGGCTCGAGCCAACAGAAATACAAAGCCAGGTGGCCCGAGCACCGGAACACCCGACATTCATCTGGATCTAAATCTATTGTTGAGCATACCATGGACTTAGTGAGTTTAATCCAAAGTTATGCAAGAAAATTTTGCATTTATCAATTACCAAACTCATATAATTATCCTCTAATAAATTTGTGTATACAGGAACAAGTTCTTGCTCGCCAACCCACTTGTATGGAGATCTTTTTTAAGACCCATAAGAAGAAAGATGGGACCTTTGTCGATTCTCGATCACAGGCGATACACGTATAATTATTATCTTTATTCTATTTAATCGTTTCTATCTTTATTAACGTTAGTAATTATATACAATTTAAATATTAATCTGAGAATCCTTTTTCATACAGAATCAAATTACAAATAGAGTGGTCGAGGCATCTCAGCCATCGATAGAGGAGGGGGAGTCACAGACTTTATCCACCGACCAGCTGAATGAGATATATTATGATGTTGTTGGTGGACGGACAAAAAACGTCACCCTCTACAGGCTTGGCTCACAGGCCAAAGTTGCATTCGATCATTTAAGGATGCCCAGGGTCGTGTCACTTCGTCTGTTTCTTCTTCTGAGGTGCAGTCTTTATGACAAGAAAATCAGGAACTGCGCTCTCAAATTTGCCTCCATGGATCAGAAGATGGATCAGTGGATAGCCATTGAGGCACAGAGGAGAGCGGAGGAGGAGCAGAGGAGAGCGGGGGGAGGATAGGAGGAGAGCCGAGGACGATCGGAGGAGAGCAGAGGAGGATCGGAGGAGAGAGGCCAGTCATAAAGTTTTGATGGATCATATGTTGGCGGTCATAGCTACTTTCACCCTCCAACACAAACACAGCACCGTTTTGAGTCACAGGAGACTCAAGACCCAACAGACGGTGGCGAGTAGATTTTTTTCAGGTATGTTAAACTATAACATTTGTTTTATTAAAATCATGTAAAATTTATTTATTCTGTAATTACATTCTAATATATTTTATTTTTGGCTTACAGGACCTTTATTTTGTACCCAGACATCCTTATCATATTCACTAGATTTATATTCAGGTATTAAAATTATTATTCATATATAATTGTTTTTTTTATTTTAGATAAATTTTATAGTTATCATTTTTATAATATATTATTATACTTATTTTGTAATCATCATCATAACATTTTATTTTATTTTTTTTTAGGATTTTCATGATCTTTGGGATATTTTGTATTATCTTGGATTATGGTATGTAATTTGAATTTTGATATTCATCTTTGTACTTTGTGAAATATTATCTTTGGGATATTTTTGGTATATTTTGATATATTGTTTGTATGTTTGTATCTTTTTATTCACTGTCTGATTTGAATTTGGATTATATTGTTGTAATGTTTGTTTGATAAAGATTATATTGTTTACATGTTTGTAATGTTTGTTTGTGAAATGTGAAAATATGAATGTATTGTGATTGTTATATGATTGTAATATTTGTTTGTGAACGTTCAATTATTGTTTAAAATGTATCTTGGACCGGATTAAATCAATATAATAGTTAATTTTTTTTAATTTCCGACGGAATACCGACGGAAACAGTGATTCGTCGGAAATGTATCGACTGCATCTACGATATATTACCGACGGAAAACAGTGTTTCCGTCGGTGATCACACTGTTTCCATCGGTGATTATCCACGGAAACACCTTGTTTCCGTCGGTAATCACCGACGGAAACATTGTTTTTATTCCGTCGGTAAATTTTATTTATCGATGGATTGATATTTTCGTCGGTAAAATTATCCCCGACAATTAATATTCCGATATTTTTTTTCCGTCGTAGTTCAATATCGATGGAATTCGTCGGTAATTTCTGTCGGTAACGATAAGATTTTTTATAGTGATGCCCCACGTGGGCACTTCAACCCCATGATATCTTAGGTTCTGTGAGTATTTTATAGAATACTGGCATACTACCCCTTGCCATCCAAACTTTGACTATTAGTTGCCTCCTGTAGTGTCAGTGACGACTATAATTTTTTATTCTGTAGTCCATCAGCAGTAGTCCACTGGAGCAAGTAATTTTTACTCAGTGACAAATAGCGCAGGTTTAAATACACACAAAAGGAGTCTTTGAATAGTGTCCTCACAAATTTGCTAGTTAGGTAACATTGTTGGCTTTTAATTTTTCCAATTTAAACCAGTTAGATTGTATTTTTTTTGGAAAATAAGTCCATAGTGTCCTTTTGAATCTTGAATTGTAAATATATTTCATTTGAGTTATTTAGTTTGTACTTTGATGGAAATTTATGTTTAAAGATGACTAGTTTAGTCTTTAGACAAAACAGTTATTTTTCTGGCGTTTTCTTTGCACCTTTTGATTTCTGGTGCCTCCTTTGACCCTCTTTACCTGAACTTGCATAGAAGAGAAACTAATTCTGTGTCCATGCAATTTCAATACAATCAGGAAGATGAGGCTGCATTACTGGAGCCGGCTCTGGCAATGCCCATGGATGGCGGTAAGGCGGAGAGTGTGGATATTGCTGATGCTGCATGTCAGAGGCTACTGCCGAAGATCCTGAACTAGCTTATGGTTAGTTTGTTATATTTACAGAACATCCTGCTTGAATTTATAATACCTTGGAGAGTTTTAAAAAAAAAACCCCCCGCTACATCTATGTTCTTATTTCTACAACCAGTTGTTTCTGTCACAAGCTATAGGAAGTCCTATGATATGTAATGGTCAGGTTCTTGGCATGGTGCTTTAGGGATCAGTGAATCTTTTATCTTTTGGGGTTCTTTGCAAGTTGTTGGAATTCTGCCAGAATCTGTCTGATCATGTTCATAGTCAGCAATTTTGAGCATATTAGTTTATTATGTACATTTCCCATGCAGCTATCCAAATGTCTATTCAGGGAGGCCCAAAAGACTCGCTTCTCAGTCCGAGATGAGCAAAGTACTTGAAGATCCATCATTTGTCTCATCTATCATAAACTCAGTAATGTTCGTGTTTGGCTATTACATGAATCCTGTAACTATTACCGGACTATAACTTACCTTATTCTCACAGCTTCCTGGAGTTGACCCAAATGATGCTTCTCTCAAAGATTTTTTAAGGCCAATCAGGAGTAATTTTTTTTAAGTCAAGAATTTTGTAGAAATTTATATAAACATTTAAAAAAGGAAAATAAGATTTTTCGATTAGATGTTAATGGTAATTATTAGAAGTGTGGAACTAAATATAGAGCAAGCGATATACATTCCATAAAGTGAGGAAGAAATATTTAGATAATTTTTTCTTCATATATTCAATGAAAGTTGAAGTTTGGATGGTAGTTTGACTCACACAATCATCAAGTCCAATAGTAAAAATCATTTATTTATTTACTTGGGGACCCTGAATTGGTCTCTGGAACACATAAGTATGAGTAATGAGTTTACTATGGACGAGCCACTTGGCCATCCTCATTTATTGTAATTTGATAGACCCAGTAAACTTCTCTGTATGAACTGGGTGATAGTTTTTGTGAAGCTCAGAATCAGATGATAAAGAAACGAATTTCCCATGTCTTTCAGACCCAACGAAAGCAAATGGAGGAGGATGAACCCAAAAAAGATGGTGAGAAATGAACTTCTTCAAAGGACTCCCTTTGCCTACCTACATCTTTCTTGGCAAGGCTTCTAAATATCGCATAGTTTTAGAAGGTGAAGGCTCCTCTAGTTTCTACTAACCTACTAAATGTTCATACATAGTCAGACTATTTTTTTTGGCGCAATTTTGATTTGAGATTTTTTGATAAAACTTGATGACTTGGGTTGATGACCGGAAGGGGAAAGGAAAGGCTCTGAAAATCAATACAAATGATCATGATCCCTGTCTAATTTTATAGTCTATGCCCTCTGTCCCTGTCTCCTTTCATCGTTCCATCCATCCAGGAAACCAAGCATGAAAGTAGATTTTAATTTCTACATCTTTCAAGATGTTCTTTCGTAGCCGTGCCTATACATTGCTAGCAGAAATCTTGTATGTAGTTACCACCTGCCGTAGAACCAACCCTTTACTCTTCCTCACCAGCATCAAGTTTCCCAAACAATGTCTTGCTTTGTTTTTGTTGTGTACCCTTGTATTAACAACACGTTTGTTTGTGTTGCAGAACGACATTGTCCCTTCCGTGGCCACTATCGACTGCTTTTGAATGAAGATTTCCTGTATTTGTTTTGGAGCTCAAGTTTGTACCATCTTATGTGTGGCGTATCACCACCCTATCATTTTTCTTTCCAAGAATTAATTTATCTAGTGTACTCGAATTACAAGGATAACTTTGCAGGCAGCTTTTCTCTGGAAAATGACACTGTTTAAGTGCATCAATTCAAATTTCCTTTTGAGGATAAGAATCTTGCCTAGTCATTGTAAATTAAACTAGTCATGTGATTTGCTTTCTAATTTGTGTGGGTTCCCTTCAATTTCAGACATTTTTCAAACTCTATTCTTTCAATTTTTGCAAGCTGATTTGAAGCATGTAGGGGAAGTTTCACTCAAAAACAGTTTGTTTGAGTTTTTCTTAACCTAAAGTGTTCATTTTAGAATCTTTGATACAGTTAGTAGGAATCAAATTGTTCACAAGGAAACTATCAAAATTACCAAGAAAATACTAAGTCTTCGATAATTGCTTATTCCATAACATCAGACAAAAATAAAAATAGAAATGAAATAAGTTGTTCTACATATTTCTGATTTTTTAAAATTATTTTTTAAGTTCAATGTTAAAACTAAACATCAAATACAACTCAACCAAGCATATAGACATTGTTCCTACGTAAGGAACATCAGCAAACAACTCACTTAGATGTCTAAGAGAGAACCCCAAGAACATCTTGCTTAATGAAACTTACATACACTTGTAAAATCTGTCCATGCTCTCGACTTCATTTCTAGTGCTTCCTTACACCTTTTACATTTGGCAATTTTTTCTTCCAAGTCTTTCAACTTGCAATCCATCGTCTTTATCTCCTCGTCTAGCTCATCCTTTGGTGGATTACGAAATCTATTTGTTCTATTGTGGCACTTTCCTGCACAGGATCATGCCATTTGAAATAGCCACAGTCGCCGGCCATCTACAAATTAAGGAACAAACAAATAATTCCCAAGGAAAAGTATATTGCATGATCTAAGATAAATGCAAGTCGTACTTTCCAATTTTTGCATCCCCAAAACCTTCTACCAGGGGTATTTTCTGTCCATGATGTGAACAAGTTGGCTGATAGTTGATGCATGCATACGGGGCGATCAGCTTGAGCAATTGACGTTACAAATGCTTCTTCCACTTCTTTATCAGCTCGAGGAATTAACGGTGCAAATGCCACTTTCATATCTGGAGGGAGCAAAAGACAAACATTGAGAATGTGAAAAGAAACATTGTCCATTGTTGTGATTAGTTATGTGCAACTGCAACAAGAAATGTAGCATACATTAGATTATCATCTCTTGAGGAAATCATTTCTCAAATATCAAATGACAATTATTTTTATGGTTATCCGAGATGGCATGCATGCATGTTTAGTAAAAATTATGGAACCAAAAATGGTACATCTTATTTTCTAAGAAACATATTCACAAAAAGGAACCAAAAATATAATGTCATATTCAACTGTAAGGTTGGATTGATTAGTCTCACCGTTGAAGGGCTTCATTTCAATGATCTCTTTAAGTAGGATTGCTACTTCAGCCATTCGAGGTCTCCTTCTGGATGATGAGTTTGTGCACCTCAATGCTAGCCAAAGAACCTTTCGCAGAGAGCTAGGGTCGTAGTGTTCGCTCATACTTGTATCAATAAAATCTTCTTCACAGAAATCTCTCTGAGATATCCATCGGACAATGTCTTGTCGCACAGAGCTAGGGTCGTAGTTTTCGTTCATACTTGTATCAACAAAATCTACTTCACCTGTAACTCTCATAGATATCCATTGGACAATGTGTTGTTGCACTTCTGGGCCACGAATTATTGGAGGTTGGCCAGTAATCATTTCCAGAAGGATTATCCCAAAGCTAAAAACATCACTCGCTGTACTGACGCGGCAAGTATGGAGATACCTGAAAAAAAAATTAAGCTTGCAATTGAATTAAAACAGCAAAAAAAACTATTATTACTTTGCCTTTTCCTTGCAAACTAGTGGTGTGGCGACACTATCTGATGTTAAGAATGAAAGTGGATGAACAAATAGCACCTTGCACATTAAAGAGGATAAAATAATTTCTATGAACATCATACCAGATTCAGTATTGGTTCTTGGTTTAACTAGGTACAATGCATAAGCATTTATTTGCTACATACTTATATCTAATTGGCAACTAATTGCAATTCCAACAAAATTAAGCTTTATAGCATCTTCCAAACCATGTGTTAGGGAGATAGCAGAATTCTTATTTACATAATCCCATGTATCATCTCCAGCATAACTGTTATAAAAAAGACAAACATTTGTGAGATATCTCATTTTTAATTTGCATGTGATTCTTTTGTAAGTTGCCCCTATGTGATTAACGAAGTTTTCACTTTGCTGATATCACTGTCCATTTATGTGCCTATAATATGGCTCACGAAGAATTCACTATACATTTTCATTATTTATAAATTCATAACTTCCCACAACACATCACAATCTTCTTATTTCTAACATAGAAATACTAACTAAACATGATTGGTAGTCATGATAGTATACAATAGTGTTATATTAGTCGAATCAGAACTATATATGTGGTTACTACATTATTTGACTACCTCTAAAAAGTATGGTGGAGAAAAGAACATACTCGGGATCAAGATACCCAGCCGATCCAACAACTTCTGTGATTCATCAGTGTCATTCTCATTGCATACCCTGGAACATCCAAAATCTGCTATTTTAGCCTTTAAATTTTCATCCAAGAGTATGTTTGAGCTCTTCACATCCCTATGAACTATTGATAGGTTGTGTCCCGTATGCAGATAGTCCAATCCTAAATTAAGTATAGAGAATTAATGTTGAGTTAAGAGAAATATGCACAAATCTAAAATAAAGTAAAAGGACAAGAAGCTTCATAGTTTAAAACCTTGTGCAATTTGGTATGCAATTTGGAGCCTCTGTACCCATGTCAACACAGTAAACACAGCTTTACCTACGATTGAGAGAACATAAGAATAAGAAAGATAGTCATAGTCAAAATATTTCTGAACTCTAAGTTTATGCATCTATATTTGGTAAAAGAAATCTAATACGCTAGCCACATTTAATTTTGCATAATGATCATGAAAGCAAATCTTATGCAACATGAGCATCTAGCTGGTCATCTCAGGTTCGACTGTTATTTGGTTCATCATTTTTTAATAAAAGCATTTTGCGTTTTAGCAATAAATGAGTAAAAGAAACCAACAACTAAACAAGATTTGTTATTCTGTGTTGAATATGATTAGGCGATCATCTCCTTGATGTTTATCATTTTACTACAAAATTCAACAAACACGACTATGCATGAAATAAATTCCTAGATCAGCATCACACATATTATCATTTCTTTCTATGAGTCTCAATTACACTAGGCAGTATGTTGATTCAAATTACAATCTTAGAAATGTCATAGTGCAAAATCTCTCAATTGGTTTTGCATATTATCTAATACGCTAGCCACATTTAATTTTGCATAATGATCATGAAAGCAAATCTTATGCAACATGAGCATCTAGCTAGTCATCTCAGGTTCGACTGTTATTTGGTTCATCATTTTTTAATAAAAGCATTTTGCGTTTTAGCAATAAATGAGTAAAAGAAACCAACAACTAAACAAGATTTGTTATTCTGTGTTGAATATGATTAGGCGATCATCTCCTTGATGTTTATCATTTTACTACAAAATTCAACAAACACGACTATGCATGAAATAAATTCCTAGATCAACATCACACATATTATCATTTCATTCTATGAGTCTCAATTACACTAGGCAATATGTTGATTCAAATTACAATCTTAGAAATGTCATAGTGCAAAACCTCTCAATTGGTCTTGAAGGCTTCCTCGAGGCATGTACTCATAGACAATAGCAAGGTTACTTCCATCCTTGCAGTAGCCAATTAAAGAAATTAGATTCTTGTGGC
>JAGFNQ010006305.1:116414-157055 GCA_024364735.1 Boesenbergia rotunda
GGATTTTTTAACAGCAGCCGAGGTTCCACCCCTCGTTCATACTATCGACCCTCGAACCCACGCCCTCCATTTCAAGTGCGAGTGTCTTAACCAGCTGATCCAGCCTGTGGGGGCCCTTTATCTCCTCATCTAGCTCATCCCTTTGGTGGATTACGAAATCCATTTGTTCTATACTGACATTTTCCTGCACAGGGTCATGCCATTTGAAATAGCCACAGTCGTCGGCCATCTACAAAGGAATACACAAATAATTCCCAGGAAAAGTATATTGCAAGATCTTAGATAAATGCAAGTCGTACTTCCCAATTTTTGCATCGCCAAAACCTTCTACCAGGGGTATTGTGTGTCCATGATGTGAACAAGTTGGCTGAGAGTCGATGCATGCATACAGGGCGATGAGCTTGAACAATTGAGGTTGCAAATGCCTCTTCCACTTCTTCATTTTCCATATCTGGAGGGAGCCGTAGACAAACATTGAGGATGTGAAAAGAAACATTGCCCATTGTTGTGATTAACTATGTGCAACTGCTACCAGAAATGTAGCATACATCAGTAAATATTTATGTCCTACTTTGCAAAGATTCTCATTTGATGGTCATCTAAGATTATCATCTCTTGAAAAAATCATTTTCGAATGTATCGCATGACAATTATTTTTATGATTACCCTAGATGTTTAGTAAAAATTATGGAACCAATAATGGTCATATGACATTTCCATCTTATTTTCTAAGAAATCTTTTCGCAAACTATATATCAGGACCAAAAACATAATGTCATATTCAAGTGTAAGGTTGGATTGGTTAGTCTCACCTTCGCTGTTCCTGTCCTCAGTCATCTGTTTGAAGGGCTTCATGTCAATGATCTGTTTAAGTTGGATTGCTACTTCAGCCATTTGAGGTCTCCTACTGGTTGTTGAGTCTGTGCAACTCAATGCTAGCTGAAGAACCTCCCACACAGAGCTAGGGTCATAGTCTTCGTCCATACTTCTATCAACAAATTCTGTTCCATTGGCGATTCTTAGAGAAATCCATTTGACAATGTGCATCTCTAGGTCACGAATTATTGGAGGTTGTCCAGTAATCATTTCCATAAGAACTATCCCAAAGCTATAAACATCAGACGCTTTACTAACGTGGAAAGTATTGAAATACCTGAAAAAAAAATTAAGATCACAATCGAATCAAAACAGCAAGAAAAACTTATGTTACTTTGCCTTTTCCTAGAAAACTAGTGGTGTGGCGACGCTATCTGATATTAAGAATGAAAATGGAAGAACAAGTAGCACCTTGCAGATTAAAGAGGATAAAATAATTTCTATGAACATTATATTAATGATTCAGTATTGGTTCTTAGTTTAATTAGGTACAAAGCATAAGGATTTATTTGCTACATACTTATATCTAATTGGTAAGTAATTGCAATTCCAAAAATTAACTTCATAGCATCATCCAAAGCATGTGTTAGGGAGATAGCAGAGTTTTTATTTAAATAATTTCATGTAATCTCCAGAATAATTGCTATAAAAAAGACAAATAAAACTATAGTTTTTGAACATTTGCAAGATATCTCATTTTTAATTTGCATGTGATTCTTTTGTAAGTTGCCCATGTGTGGTTAACGAAGTTTTCACTTCGTTGATCTCATTTATGTGCTTATAATAAAGCTCATGAAGAATTCACTATACATTTTAATTATTGAAAAATTCATAACTTCATCCGACACACCACACCTTCCTATTTCAACAAAGAAATACTAACTAAACATAAATGGTAGCCGTGATAGTACGCAATAAAGTGTTGAAATAGGCTATTCATGTGGCTCTACATTTTTTGCCCTCTAAAAAGTATGGTCGAAAAGAGCTTACTCTGGATCAAGATAACCTGGTGTCCCAACCACCATTGTGGATTCATTAGTGTCATTCTCTTTCCATACCTTGGAAAGTCCAAAATCTATTATTTTAGCCTCTAAATTTGCATCCAAGAGAATGTTTGCGCACTTCACATCCCTATGAACTATTGACGGGTTGCATCCCGTATGCAGATAGTCCAATCCTAAATTAAATATAGAGAATTCATGTCGAGTTAAGAGAAATTTGCACAAATCCAAAATAAAGTAAAAGGACAAGAAGATCCTTTGTTTAAAACCTTGTGTAGCTTGGTATGCTATTTGGAGCCTTTGTGCCCATGTTAATACAGGAAATCCAGCTTCACCTAAGATTGAGAGAACATAAGAATAAGAAAGATCATAGTCATTGCTAAAATGTTTCTGAACCCCAAGTTTATATATCTATATTTGGTAAAAGAAATCTAATACTCCAACCACATATTGAATGTTGCATAATGCTTACAAAAACATATCATGTGCAAGATGAGCATCTAGCTGTCTTTGCAACCTTCAATGATTAGGACTATTACAAACTATTGAAGATTTGTGTTCATTATAATAGCTTTTAATTTTAGGAGAAATAAACAATTTCTACCAAGATGACTGAGCATTCTTCCATAGACTCAATCAAAGCATCTTGCATTTCAGCAATAAGCAAGTAAAAGAAACCAGCAACATGTCGTTTATCATTTTACTAGAAAATTCAATATATATACAACTAAGCTGGAAATATACTCCCAGATCAGCATCGCGCTTCTTATCATTTCTTTCTATGAGTCTTAGTTACACTAGGCAATCTGTTGATTCAAATTATAGTCTTAGAAATGTCATAGTGAAAAACCTCTAAGATGGTCTTGAAGGTTTCCTTGAGGCATGTACTCATAGACAATAGCAAGGTTACTTTCATCCTTGCAGTAGCCAATTAAAGAAATTAGATTCTTGTGGTGAACTTGTGTTAAGATCCTCAACTGCAACACAATACAAGATGTTATCATGTATATTCATACATTTCTCAAAGTTCATTCTATATTTAATTCAGTTTAATCAACGGTGGCCAATTACAATGGCATACCCTAGTGAATTTATTTTCATCATCATCTTCTAATTTGGTTGCTAGATTTCTATTTAAAAGCACAAATTAATCTATGGCCGAGGACACTTCAAAATTTGAAGGTTTAGTAAAATGAATTATATATATACCTCGGCGAAGAACTCCATGTCGCTATGTTGAGATGAGTGTGCTTGTAACTTGATTGCAACATCAGTGCCATCTTCCAAATGTCCAAGGAAGACTGTTCCGAATCCTCCTTTACCAATGATTGTTGCAAAATTGAATGTCATTTTTACTATTTGTTCATAGGTGAACAAGTGAGCATTACTTTGAAACCTATTGTCTGTAAATTCGGCAATTCTTTCTGCAACCAAACCTTGCATAATGAAACCACATTCACATAACCGAATTAGGCATGGATCCTTCATATTTGCTTAAGTAAAACGTCGATTAGCTATATGCCTACTAGCTTCTAAAGTACTGATCATATTAGGAAATATGAAAAAGAAAGATCATTTCTCCATTTTTTTTTGGGTTCTCCAAATTATAAGTACTACCAATTGAAGTAAAAAAAAACTGTTGGAATTTTGGTGAAACATGATGCTAGCAGTCTTCTCATGACTGATCTTGACAGGCTCAAACCCAATAATAGTCCTATAATGTTTCACAAAACTAATTTATAAAGAGTGAATTGACATCAGAGATTTTTTGTTTAGTTGTTGAGGTCTCAAATTGTATCAACTGAAAGTTTTAAGTTATTTAAAGTGTTAATTGGAGAAAACTCCCCAATCCCAAACTGACCTTTGCATGCACTCCCCACTTAATAAATTCTTTGCATTCATTCCCTAATAGATTGAGTATAAAAAACTGAAAACTCAGTATATATTGTAAAGATTCGAGTATAAATTATTTGAGATTGAGTACTAAGAAATTTGAGTACAAAGTTTCAGTGACCCATCATGTAAAAATTTTGATGTCGTGAGTATAAAAGAGTGAAAACTCAGTATACATTATAAAGATTTGAGTATAAATTGTTTAAGATTGAGTACTAATTTAAAAAATTTGAGTATTATATTTCGACGACCCCTCATGTGAAATCTTGATGTGGTGGATGCAACCTCACATACTCAAATTTCTAAATTTTATACTCAAATTTTTTTAAATAATACTCAATCTAAATCAATTCATACTTAAATTTTGATAATGTATACTGAAATTTTTACTATATACTGAAACAATGTATACTCAAATTTTTTCAAATAATACTCAAATTTCTTAAATTAGTACTCAATCTCAAACAATTTATATTCAAATCTTTACGATTTATACTGAATTTTTACTCTTTTATACTGATAAAAAAATAACACACAAAACTGTCTTGTCAATCCCATCATGGAGTGCATGCAAAGACATTTTTGGTTGGGGAGTGCATGCAAAGCTCACTTTGATGTTAGGGAGTTTTCTCAAATTTTCCTATATATATATATATATATATATATATATATATATATATATATATATATATATATATATATATATATATATATATATATATATATATATATATATATATATATATATATATATATATATGAAAAGAAGCGTCAAGCTTGTTGACCATAATTTCAACAAAACGCTTTTAAAAAATTAATTATAGTTGAAATTGCTCTAATACTGATTAACAGCATTCCAACACTAATCAAAATTTTTAATATTGGTTAAAATAATTAATGATGATCAAAATTACTTAAATAATTGAGATAACGCATGCAGTTAAAATTATTCTAAATTGGTCAAACCACTCAAAACCCTAATCAAAACTATTATAAATTAGTTAAAATTAGGGAGACTTATTAAAAACTCCCTAAACAGAAAATCATCTCTGTGTCAGCTCCCTTGGCAAGGGAACAATAGTTTTGACTCCCTAAACTTTTTTTTTAACTCTCTAATACATAAATTTACCAATCTACCCTTATTAAATGTTTTCCCTCTCTCCAATACCTTCTCCCCCATTTGTTCACGATGCATCCAAAGCAAAAACCCTAACCAGCGCGTTCCTCCCCCATTTGTTCACGATGCATCCAAAGCAAAAACCCTAACCAGCGCGTTCCCACCATTCTCGTCTTCCTCATTTCCCTCTTCTCCATTTCTTCCCTACAGATTCTCCATCCTAAAGAAACCCAAACCAAGGAAATCGATGGCTCGACCATTTCCCTCTTCTCTATTTCTTCCCGTTACAATGTCCATACTAAACAAACCCTAACCAGTGAAATCCATCGCTCTACCTATCCACGCCGAGGAGGAGACTGAAGCAAGAACATACCCATCGAGATCCATCGATCGGGAGTAGCGAGATATCAACCGAGAGCAAACGACCGACGAGGAAAGTGAAGTAAGCGTCGCCGTCGAAGATAGAGTCGAAGACACACAATTACCTTAAAAAAGAGTAAATTTTTTTAATTTTGATAGTCTTTTTTAATCTATTAGTCGTAATGTGTTTGATTGAATTTTCACATATCTCATTATTTATATATTATTGGTTTTTGGTCGGATTTTTTGAGATGGAGGTGAAATCTTGAGATAGCGCGTGTAGGCTTGATCGCTTACGCTTGCTCCTCCAACTCCAACTACTACAGGAAAGAATCCACCTCCATCTCAAAAATTCATTTTATGAATCGTATCTTCCTCTTTTGGAAGTTGGAATTCCTGAGAAATTATATTGTGTTTCACTCCATGAAGATAATTTTCTAATATTTGAATATAAATAAAGGCCAATAATATTTGAATGAGTATATTATTCCTCATTTATGCTATGCTATGAAATTAAATATAATTTGTCAAATTTATTTAAATTGATATCATGTTATGATTGATTATGAAAATGTATAGATTTTTCTAATGCAATTTCTCAATCACTCAGGTGACAGATTTTGATCAGTTTCTTAGAGAAATGGAATCTGGATCTGGATCTTCAAATTTTTCATTTCTGGGTAGTTGCAAGTATAAAGAAGACCTCTATATGATTTCAATTTTTAATGGCTTTAGTCTAATGGAGTTGTTTGTTAATCTTGGAAGAAAATGTGAGGAGATTGTTCCACAAAATGTGCTTTTGCAATATCTTGCACCACATCAAAATATGTATGTGACATTGCATGAAGATGATGATGTCCGGATTATGACACATCTTTACACGTCTATGAGATTGACAATAATTAATATGAGAGCGGTGGAAAAAGATCACATGAGTGCCCACAGTCTCGAGAGGTAAAAAATTTCTACCTTGATTTTTTCCCGCATGTAGATATTAATGATGATACAATTTATTTTTTTGATTTGCTTGATATGTCCTTGTAAAGTACAATTATTGATGATTGTTTAGTTATTTATCATGGAAATATATTGTGGGTGTAGTTTTTTCTTGTGAATCTTGAACATATGTAAAGTCATTGCATCCGTGGAGATTATGTAAAGTCATTGCATCCCAAAGGTTAAGTCTTTAATTTTAGTTTAGGTTTGTTAATATATTACATAAAGTACTCTCCCAAAGGTTAAGTCTTTAATTTTGGTGTATGGATAGTAGGTTAATTATAATTATTTTATGCTTACAATGATATTATACTCATTGTTAAATTGATAAAGTTTGAAACTGAAGAAGAGACACAGACTAATAATGATGGCTATCTTGAAGTGGGTTTGGTAAGAAATTCCATAGATGCTTGGAGTCATTGCATCCGTGGAGAGGGCCAGATATTCAAGGATGCTACAGAATTTCGAAAATGTGCTAAAAATTATGCAGTTGCTATGAGACGATCGTTTTTGTATAAAAAGAATGATAATAAGAAGGTTATTCTTGTCTGTAGCGAAAACAACTGTTCTTGGAGAATATATGCTTCAAAACATAAAGCTGACAAACTTTTTGGCATTAGAAAATGCAATCTAATACATACTTGTGGAGATGACAATCTTCGTAGTAGAGGACATCCTAAAGCTGATGCTGCCTGGGTTTCTAATGTTGTGATGGATAGATTGAGGGGAGAGCCCTCGTATCGACCATGCACAATGTTGAAAGATATTCATAGAGATTATGGGGTCGAGCTTAATTACAACAGAGTTTGGAAAGGGAAGGAATTGGCAATGCATGACATTCATGGTGCAGAGGAGGGGTCTTATGATAGATTACGATGGTATTGTAGTGCTATCAAAGAAACTAATCCTGGAAGTTTTTTCGAGTGTGAAATTGATCATTGTGGTAATAAATTTGAACGGTTATTCATCTGCTTCAATGCATGTGCAATTGGTTTTATCAATGGATGTAGACCCTTGGTTTTCTTAGATGGCACTCACATAAAGAATAAATACAAAGGATGCATTTTGGTTGCTGTGGCAAAGGATGCTAATGATGATCTTTTCACATTAGCATATTCAGTTGTAGATGCTGAAAATGATAATAATTGGGGATGGTTCTGTTTCCAACTTAAAAGTGCCCTACTTTTGCATTCCTATATTGGGTTCCATGAGTTCACCTTTTTTCTGATAGACATCCTGGGATAATCAAGGCTATTCAGATAATATTCCCAGATAGTCATCATGCCTACTGTTTGAGGCATTTGGTAGACAATTTCGTGAAACAGGTTTGGCTAATGACATATTTGTGTTAGGAAAACATTGCTTTTTGAATAATACTAGTTTATGTACTATTTTTTTGTTATTTGAATGTAGGTCATGCGAAGGTACCCACTTCATAACAAAAAATATTGGTCACCTATTTTCAAAAAAGCTGCATATGCCCTATCGACACAAGAATTTGAAGAATATGTTAACATGATAGTAGGGTCAATGCCACTTGCCAAAGACTTTATAGTATCTTCGTGTCCAGAAAGTTGGGCAAATGCATATTTTCTAGGAAATCGATGGGGTGTCATGAATAATAACATAGCTGAGTCTTGGAATAATTGGGTTAAAGCAACACGATTTCTTCCTATCGTGGCCATGGTCGATCACATACGGATTCAAATTATGGATATGATGCACAGACGACGTGAAGCAACAATGGAGATGGTTAAAAGATTGAGTCCATCAAAGGAGAATGCTCTTGCAAAAACATATGCTGAATCTCGTAGTTTGATAGTGCGCAAGGCATGTGGTTGGAGTTTTGAAGTTGTGGATGGGAATAAATCATTTGCTGTTGATTTGTCTACTCGGACTTGTTCGTGCAAAGCATGGCAGATTAATAGGTTTCTATGCAAACATGCATGTTCAGCAATAGAGTCAAAGTCATTATCAGTATATGATTTCTGTGACAAGTACTTTAAAATAGAGTTGTATCGTGAAAGCTACAAAGGAATCCTAAATCCGATCCCTACATGTCACATGTCTGAGTACAATCTCGAGCAGCAATTTGTAATCAATGCTCCCATTGTTCGAAGCCAACCAGGCAGAAGAAGAACTCAAAGGATACCTTCGTAAGTCGAAAAACGTGTGACAAAGTGTGGTCGGTGTCATGGGCGAGGTTATAACCGACGCAATTGCAAAGAAGCCATTAACTAACTCTACTTTTATTTTGTGAAAATAGTATGGAACTGTTTGATTTACAAGTAAAACATTGTATTCTGAAATTTCTTTTAATGAGCATGTACTTATATATTTGATCTCTAATACATTTTCCAATTTACAGGAAAAAGAGGATGATAGAACAAGCAAGAAGCAAGGATGTACCTAAGAGAAGGAGTACTCGAACCAGTGCAATTATTCAGGACGTGCTCTTGATGTAATGGTCCTTTAATATTATGTTATGCTAGTGATGTTTATGTACCGGGAACTGTCTATGTAATGTGGGCTTGATACTAGTTGATGTTTAAGCTTGGTGTGATATCTGTATTTCATAGTTTTGGTAAATAACTCGTATTTGTTGTTGTTGTTGTGTTAGTTCAAGTGTGAACATGAATGCTAGTTCAGTTATGAAACTGATTGCTTTTGATTGTCAAATCTTCACTTACTATGTTCGAGCAGAGTGTGTTTCATAGAAGACAGTTCCTATAAATCTTGAGTATTTGTTGTTGTTGTTGTTGTGTGAGTTCAGTTATAAAACTGAATGTTTGTTCAGTTATGAAAATAAATGTTTGTTCAGTTATGAAACTCATTGTTATGATTTGTGTACTCTTTATGTGCATGACATATGTGGGATATACAAAGGAGATGCTGTCAGAATTTCAGCCGAAATTGAGTACAGATCAGTAGAAATTGAGTACAGATTGATGAAAATCGAGTACAAGGTTAGGAAAGCTATACCTCTCTCATGATCTTGATGCAAAGTCCATTGTAGTTGAGTTCAAGGTTAGGAAAACAAGATAGGATCATGATATATGCCCTACTATTTGACTATCCAAGAGTTGGCAAGGCCATGGAGATTTTGAGTACAAATTGATACAATTTCAGTACACATTGGCTGAAATCGAGTACAAATCAGCAGAAATTGAGTACAGATTGATGAAAATCGAGTACAAGGTTAGGAAATCTATACCTCTCTCATGATTTTGATGCAAAGTCCATTGTAGTTGAGTCAAAGGTTAGGAAACCAAAATAGGATCATGAGAGAGGTATCACTTATCTCTCTCATGATCTTGATATAAAGTCCATTGTAGATAGAGTCCAAGGTTAGGAAAACAAGATAGGATCATGATATATGCCCTATTATTTGACAATCCAAGAGTTGGCAAGGCCATGGAGATTTTGAGTACAAATTGATACAATTTCAGTATACATTGGCTGAAATCGAGTACAAATCAGCCCAAATTGAGTACAAATTGATGAAAATCGAGTACAAGGTTACGAAACCTATACCTCTCTCATGATCTTGATGCAAAATCCATTGTAGTTAGAGTCCAAGGTTAGGAAAACAAGATAGGATCATGATATATGCCCTACTATTTGACTATCCAAGAGTTGGCAAGGCCATGGGGATTTTGAGTATAAATTGATACAATTTCAGTACACATTGGCTGAAATCGAGTACATATCAGCCCAAATTGAGTACAAATTGATGAAAATCGAGTACAAGGTTACGAAACCTATACCTCTCTCATGATCTTAATGCAAAGTCCATTGTAGTTAGAGTCCAAGGTTAGGAAAACAAGATAGGAGCATGATATATGCCCTACTATTTGACTATCCAAGAGTTGGCAAGGCCATAGGGATTTTGAGTACAAATTGATACAATTTCAGTACACATTGGCTGAACTCGAGTACAAATCAGCCCAAATTGAGTACAAATTGATGAAAATCGAGTATAAGGTTAGGAAACCTATACCTCTCTCATGATCTTGATGCAAAGTCCATTATAGTTAGAGTCCAAGGTTAGGAAAATCAAGATAGGATCATGAGAGAGGTATCACTTACCTCTCTCATGATCTTGATGTAAAGTCCAATATAGTTGAGCCGAAGGTTAGGAAAACAAGATATGATCATGATATATGCCCTATTATTTGACAATCCAAGAGTTGGCAAGGCCATGGGGATTTTGAGTACAAATTGATATAATTTCAGTACACATTGGCTGAAATCGAGTACAATTCAGCAGAAATTGAGTACAGATTGATGAAAATCGAGTACAAGATTAGGAAACCTATACCTCTCTCATGATCTTGATGCAAAGTCCATGTAGTTGAGTCGAAGGTTAGGAAAACAAGATAGGATCATGATATATGCCCTACTATTTGACTATCTAAGAGTTGGCAAGGCCATGGAGATTTTGAGTACAAATTTATACAATTTCAGTACACATTGGCTGAAATCGAGTACAAATCAGCCCAAATTGAGTACAGATTCATGAAAATCGAGTACAAGGTTAGGAAACCTATACCTCTCTCATGATCTTAATGCAAAGTCCATTGTAGTTAGAGTCCAAGGTTAGGAAAACCAAGATAGGATCATGATATATGCATCACTTACCTCTCTCATGATCTTAATGCAAAGTCCATTGTAGTTGAGTCGAAGGTTAGGAAAACAAGATAGGATCATGATATATGCCCTACTATTGGATTGTATAGGCATATATTATGATCCTATCTTGTTTTCCTAACCTTCGACTCAACTACAATGGACTTTGCATCAAGATCATGAGAGAGGTATAGGTTTCGTAACCTTGTACTCGATTTTCATCAATTTGTACTCAATTTGGGCTGATTTGTACGTGATTTCAGCCAATGTGTACTGAAATTGTATCAATTTGTACTAAAAATCCCCATGGCCTTGCCAACTCTTGGATAGTCAAATAGTAGGGTATATATCATGATCCTATCTTGTTTTCCTAACCTTGGACTCTAACTACAATGGACTTTGCATCAAGATCATGAGAGAGATAAGTGATACCTCTCTCATGATCATATTTTGGTTTCTTAACCTTTGACTCAACTACAATGGACTTTGCATCAAGATCATGAGAGAGGTATAGGTTTCCTAACCTTGTACTCGATTTTCATCAATCTGTACTCAATTTGGGCTGATTTGTACTCGATTTCAGCCAATGTGTACTGAAATTGTATCAATTTGTACTCAAAATCCCTATGGCCTTGCCAACTCTTGGATTGTCAAATAATAGGGCATATATCATGATCCTATCTTGTTTTCCTAACCTTCGGCTCAACTACAATGGACTTTGCATCAAGATCATGAGAGAGGTAAGTGATACCTCTCTCATGATCCTATCTTGGTTTTCCTAACCTTGGACTCTAACTACAATGGTCTTTGCATCAAGATCATGAGAGAGGTATAGGTTTCCTAACCTTGTACTCGATTTTCATCAATCTGTACTCAATTTGGGATGATTTGTACTCGATTTCAGCCAATGTGTACTGATATTGTATCAATTTGTACTCAAAATCCCCATGGCCTTGCCAACTCTTAGATAGTCAAATAGTAGGGCATATATCATGATCCTATCTTGTTTTCCTAACCTTGGACTCTAACTACAATGGACTTTGCATCAAGATCATGAGAGAGGTATAGGTTTCGTAACCTTGTACTTGATTTTCATCAATTTGTACTCAATTTGGGCTGATTTGTACTCGATTACAGCCAATGTGTACTGAAATTGTATCAATTTGTACTCAAAATCCCCATGGCCTTGCCAACTCTTAGATAGTCAAATAGTAGGGCATATATCATGATCCTATCTTGTTTTCCTAACCTTCGACTCAACTACATGGACTTTGCATCAAGATCATGAGAGAGGTATAGGTTTCCTAACCTTGTACTCGATTTTCATCAATCTGTACCCAATTTCTGCTGAATTGTACTCGATTTCAGCCAATGTGTACTGAAATTGTATCAATTTGTACTCAAAATCCCCATGGCCTTGCCAACTCTTGGATTGTCAAATAATAGGGCATATATCATGATCATATCTTATTTTCCTAATCTTCAGCTCAACTACAATGGACTTTGTATCAAGATCATGAGAGAGGTAAGTGATACCTCTCTCATGATCCTATCTTGGTTTTCCTAACCTTGGAATCTAACTACAATGGACTTTGCATCAAGATCATGAGAGAGGTATAGGTTTCCTAACCTTGTACTCGATTTTCATCAATCTGTACTCAATTTCTGCTGATTTGTACTCGATTTCAGCCAATGTGTACTGAAATTGTATCAATTTGTACTCAAAATCTCCATGGCCTTGCCAACTCTTGGATAGTCAAATAGTAGGCCATATATCATGATCCTATCTTGTTTTCCTAACCTTGAACTCAACTACAGTGGACTTTGCATCAAGATCATGAGAGAGGTATAGGTTTCCTAATCTTGTACTCGATTTTCATCAATCTGTACTCAATTTCGGCTGATCTGTACTCAATTTCGGCTGAAATTCTGACAGCATCTCCTTTGTATATCCCACATATCTCATGCACATAAAGAGTACACAAATCATAACAATGAGTTTCATAACTGAACAAACATTTATTTTCATAACTGAACAAACATTCAGTTTTATAACTGAACTCACACAATAACAAAAACAAATACTCTACCTATAAAAACACCACAAGTTTTATAACCGAACACAGCAAGTGAAGAATATATATCAAAAAGCAAGTAAGAATACATACTCTACCTGAACACTTTGAATCTCAGATCATATCAAATGCAAGTGAAGAGCAATCAAAATCATCAACTAAGAAATGAAACAGAATGCCGAATGCATCAGAAAAAGAAATGCCCAATAAGATCACATTGACATCACTTAGCACATAATCATGCTTAAATTTTTTCACAACAAATCATCCATAATCAGCAATAAAACATCCATAATCATCCATAATCACATATTTTCCATATTTTCCATATTTCAATAACAAAACATCCACTTTCCATAACATTCAGCAACTCACAACTATAATTACATAGGCTAAAGGTAATGAAGATGAGAATATCTGCAGATACACCAACTTACAACAAATATACGTTTTCCACCAAAATTCATAATCACATGGGATTATTAAAGTCTACTTCTTCATAATTCCATTTTCATCTGACAAAATAATCGCTGCCATGTGTGCCCGATACGCATCCATCTTTACCTTTTTTTCATAATTCCATATTTCATCATCATCAAGCGCTAGACACTCAATCCACAAACAAGTAAAAACACCACAATCGAGTGTCTCGCCTTGGTGACGACACTTTGTTTTCATTACTGTTATTTTCCCAATGTCAAAGCCTGAGAAATTTTTCATGTATCCAGCTAAAAATTCTGCCTGCAAATATTGATTCAGCTGTGAAATTTAAGTTTTAAGAGTTATTGAAATACAAATGATGAAACTTACATAAACTTTTGCTGTCCCGAAAGCAGCTGGATGAGGCTTGGAGTTCATGGTCTTGAATTTTCCTTCTCTTGTTGAATAGAATAACAGATACCAATGCCATCCATAGTTCAAGGGAAAAATAATATATCTGCATCTTGTAAATAAATCTTCATTGAGATGTTTTAATTGATTCCTTGTCACTGAAGTAAGTTTTCCAACAAATTCTTCATACTCTCCCTTCCGCAGCAATCGATTACTCCTATGTCTTTCCAATTTATCAAGGACTTCTCTCTACATGTAGAAATAGAGTCATATTTCTCATTGTAAACAAAAATTAAAGAATTCAATTGTAAGGTCAAAGAACACCACAAACCTGAACACCCATGTCCATGCCAAAAATTTCAAACCCTTTCTTGACACTTTGCTTTCTCATTATTCTCATGTAACAATCAATAATTTCGGATCCAACTGGATTACGAAATACGAATTCACAGAATTGGAGGCCATCAAGTACCACATTATCTTCCTCCCACACAACCACACTGCAAATTTGAAAATTTATATAATATTTCACTATAAAGGACTAATATTCTAGAAAAGGAAACATTTACAAGATTAACATACTCTAACTTATCTCGAGAAAGATATTCTGTTACTATCTCTCGCTCTTCATCTGTTGCTTCTTCATATCCACAAAAATTTCTCGTTTCTCTATATTTATTCATCACATCCGCAACAGCATCCCTTCCAATTGTAGCAACATCTATAGGCGTCTCTCCCTATGTAGATAGATTTAAGAACATAAGAATAAAATAGAAACATGGTTAACAACAAATAAATAAAATTAACTCTATTTTACCATTTCCAGCACTATTGGGTCTACAACTGATGCTAACACCTCTTTGCCCGCCTTCCTCCTACGTTTAGGTGTTGTACTCGGCGGCGTAACATATATTTCATCCTTTTTTTTCTTCATTCTGTCTGCCCTTGTCCTAACCGTCATTTCAATAGAGGACATAAATTGCTCTACTAATGCAATATTCTTTTCAACCGGCACTTCAACAAACCCAGCAATTTCACCTTCAATGGAGTCTTTAACTTCATTTCTTTTGTTATCTTCTGACCCACTGATATCATCAGTCTGTGGTTGTGGCTCACCACCAAACTCTTTTGCCATTGGTTCAGTATTGGCCCAACTTGTACCAGCAATCAATCCACCACATTTAACACATTCCCAGCCCTGAAAAAATTACAAGATTCTTATAGCAAATAAATGTTTTCTCAACTTTATTTAAGAAAATACTTATTTATTGATAATATTACCGAAAAACTTGCTCGCCTTTGATGAAACAGTATATCTTCATCCGAAAATGGTACAATGGACAACACCTTTTCACAATTAAAATTAAAAGGTCACTACAATTCATCATATTTGAGTATGTCTACTATAAAATATGAACTTACTTTACTATAGTCAATGGAATTCAATAACCTCTCCGCTAAATCAGGTTTGGTAGGTATCTTACTTTCCCCCCAACGGAACAACCTGGGAAAAGTATATAGCGAACGTACAACTCCAAGACAAGGTATTCTTTCATATAACCATGCCTAAATAAATAAAATTATTAGTATAACAGAACAAAACATAATAAAAGCATACTAAAAAAACTCACCATCAATCCAACAGTTGAGCCATCTAAATACTTCTTTCTTCTAACATCACCCTTTCCAATATATTTGAAAATTTGATTGCTCAAAAATCTATAAGCCGCATCTCCCCACGAATAATCAAAGAAGGTGGTCAGGTCATCAATGTATGGCATAATGAATCGAGGTGTTGAGTAGTTGGCCACAGGAAAAATGATACAATTAAACACTAAACAAATAAACATCCTAACAAAATCATCAACATCTGAGTTACTCTCTGATCCAGCTAAAGAGGATAGTCTATCATAGATTGCACTTCTGGTCACGTTGCCAACTTTCCCAGAGAAATACTGAGCAACAAATTTAGACTCCAAATTCACATCTAAATCAACTGGTTGCCCTGCATAACGTAAGCCAAGAACAATGGAAAACTCTGGTGATGTAAAGGGAACAAGAATATTTTCACCAAACACAAATGAATGAGATTGCAACTGAAATCTTTTTAAAATTATATCAACTCTGGAGCTGCTGATCGCCAATTTGGGCATCTTAAGCCATATACCAAATGGAGTGTTTTGAATACTCTCCTTTTGCTTATCAGTCATTTTCGGTCCCACTTCATCCATCACAGCTCTAAAAAAAGTAGGTGAACACCGAAACTGAGCTTTTTTTCCACTGTTAACCTCTTTAGCATCTTTGTTAGTCTTTGCTTCTTTTTTAGTCTTCACCATCTTTGATTCTGTTCAACCCTTACTCAAAATATCCAACACAATTTTAGTATTTAGACCATAAAGTAAACTGAAAATTAATCAAGTAAACATTTGCCTACTTACAAACAATAAACATTCAATTTAATAATAATAGAAAAAATTTAATATCATCATTAAACATGAACACTTGCCTATTTATCTATAGAAATGGCAATTGCTGACAATTGCCAATTTACCTCCCTCTCACCACTTATCTATAATCAAGGAATTCTTAAATTTTTAAAGAATGATGCAAATAGTATTGATAAATTGAAATCTCATAGGAATAGTAACAATATACTCATAATAGGGCGAAGTTGTACTTAATCAATCACTAATCTTTGTTTAAACGAATAGGGAAATAAGAAAGATGATAATTAGAGAGTTTCGACTAATAGATAAAAAATCTACAAAAAATACCTGGCTTCAACTCTATCTCCGGCGACAAAGCTTGATTCAGTCTCCTCGTCGGTGGGTTGATGGATCTATACGGCTATAATCTTGCTTCACATTGTGTCGGGAATAAATGGGGGAGAGGAAAATGGTCGACTTGCCTTGATTTCGCTGATTAGGGTTTACGAGATTAAGTCGTCAAGAAATTTGGGAAGAAGGAAATTGAGGAGAGGAAGCTGGCTTGATTTCGCCGGTGAAGGACGCCGAGAATGTATCGTCAAGAACTCACGGGAGAAGGAAATTGAGGAGAGGAAGCTGGCTTGATTTCGCCGGTGAAGGACGCCGAGATTGTGTCGGGAAGAAAACAGGGGAAAACGAAGCTGCGGGAGAAGAAATGCGAGAAAACCAAAAGCGGGAAAAGTAAGAAGGGTATATTAGTAAATTTATGTATTGGGGAGTTAAAACTAAAAAGTAGGGAGTTAAAACATTTGTTTCCTTACCTGGGGAGCGGACACAAAGCCAACTTTTGGATTAGGGATTTATCTCTAATTTACCGTTAAAATTAATTCAACTTAATTAAAAATATCGAATTTTAATTAAAATGATAAATTTTATTAACAATTTTATAATATAAAATAATAATTTTATGAAAACTACTTCAAATAATTATAAGTTTAATCAAAACCCTTATACTTATTTCTTTTGATATTTTCTTAATGTTCCTTTCGAAAAATAAAAGGGTCCTCGTTCAATATAAAATATTATTATTTCACCGTTAAAAATTATAATTCACAAAGCAATCGCCACATGTGGATGCTGACGTCTTAAGTTACCCGGCAAACCGGCGTTCCTATGATGCGGTAGAGGAAGGCCGTCACACACTCGACTTCCCTGTTCACGCTCCGCCAATGCGAAGTCCAGCTCCCACTGCCACCACCACTCCAAGTTGAGTCAAACCTCTTAATTATGAATAGAGATAGAGTTTATTGATAGAGATAAAATAAAATTAATAGATAGAGATAGAATTTGATAACTTACAAATCATTGATGGATGAGATGTAATTATGGATAGGAATAAAGTTTCGTGATAAAATAAAAGTATCTATATTAAATGTATGTGGAGTTGATGTTTATCCTCTAAACTTATAAATATGTAACCTTTTGGTCAATAAAAGCAAGTTGAATTAGTTTAGTTTTTCTTATTCTCTTCTCTTCCACAAGAGTAAAATTTCTCTTCCATTTTTTCTTTCAACAAAGTGATACCAGAGTTATGACTTATGGAGGTATGGTTCCCTTTCAAGTTTCAACGCTCAAGGCAAGCAATTATGATAATTGGAGTGTCAAGATGACATTTCTTGGAGCTCATGATGTCTGGGAGATTATAGAGAAAGGCTACGATGAACGGATTGATGACTCGACACTATCTCAGACTCAAAAAGATAGTCTGAGAGATTTAAGAAAGAGAGACAAAAAGACTTTCTTTCTCATTTATCAAGCTGAGAATGATTTTGAGAAAATCTCAAGTGCTACTTTAGCCAAGAAAACATAAGAAAAACACCAAATCTTGTATCAAGGAGAAGAAAAAGTGAAAAATATACAACTTCAGATATTAGAAGTCAATTTGATGCTCTTCGTATGAAGGATGACGAGCTGATGCCTGATTATTTTTCTAGAGTCTCTACCATTTTCACTTAACTAAAGAGAAATGACGAGAAACAAGAAGAAATAACTATCATTGAGAAAATTCATTGATCACTGGATTCAAGATTTGATAGTATTACAACTATCATCGAAGAGACAAAGGATCTGCAAGCCATGATGATAGAACAACTCCTTGGTTCACTACAAGCTCATGAAGAAAAAAAGAAGATAAATGAAGAAATTTCTCAACAACATTTTAAGACTTCTCTTCAGCCAGTTCTTAAGAAGGATGAAAGCTTCTCCAGGAATAGGTCGTGGATGTGGAAGAGGTCGTGGACGTGGACAAGGCCATGCTTATGAACAAGAATGCGTTCCCAACAATAACAATAAAAGAGAAGAATATTCAACAAGAGGACGTGGAAGAGGGCACATAAACTCGAGGTATGATAAATCTCAAGTTAAATGCTACATTTGTGATAAATTTGGGTATTACGCTAACGAATGTAGATCACCTAATAAAGTGTATGCAAAAGTAAACTATATGGAAGAAAGAAGAGAAGAAGATGGCACCCTATTGCTAACATACAAAGATAATGAAAGATGCGAAGATATAATACGGTATCTCAACATTAGTGCAAGCAATCACATGTGTGGAGAAAGAAATCTATTCATAGAACATGATGAATCAGGTGGTGGTAGTCGTGGTGGTTATGCCGACCGAGGTGACTATAGGCATAATGAATCCAGAGGTGACTTTGAACACCTTCCACAGAGGTTGTATGAGCCACACCCGAAGAAGTCAAAAGTTATTGATTCTGTGCTATCAAAGATGAGCAATGCCAATGTCAAAACTGTTGAGGAAAGTGACGATGAGGATGAAGATTCTGATGAAAGTTCAGATCATAAGCCTTCAAAACAAAAACAAGCAAAAAAGTTAACTCAAGTACCCAAAGAGAGCAGTAGCTCAGATTCATCCAAAGAATCTTCTGACGAGGAAAGTAAAGATGAGAAGCCACTTAAGACTCCAAAGAAAGATTTGAATGTAAAGATGAACGATGCTAATGTGGCTAGTGCTGAGAAACTAATTGCCACAAAGTCTAAAAAGAAAATGAATCAGACGCCTAAATTTAGGACATTACTTGTTGGAAATTTATCTTTTGATGTTGGACAGGTTGATGTAGCTGAATTCGTCAAGGAAGCTGGAGAAATTATTGAAATGTGTCTGTCTACTATAGAGGAGAGTAAGAACAAGGATGCTATTGTTAATGCAACTGAAGAAAAAGAAGAAGATAAGGAGATTATTTTGGAAGAATATATGAAAATGGAGCGTCAGGAAGACAAACGAGAAAAAGAGGTGCAAGTGGAATACACAAAGTCTCAATATCAGGTTGCTGATATTTTTACCAAGCCACTCAAATTTGAAGACTTTATCAACATGCAGAATCGATTTGGAGTTGCAAAATCAATTTTAAGAGGGGGTGTTAGAGATAAACTAGATTATGGACAGAGATAGTGTTTGTTGATAGAGATAAAATAAAGTTAGTAGATAGAGATAGAATTTGATGACTTGGCAAATCATGGATGAATGAGGTGAAATTATGGATAGGGATAAAGTTTCGTGGTAAAATAAAAGTGTCTAGATTCAATGTATGTGAAGTTGATACTTATCCACTAAGCCTATAAATATATATATAACCTTTTAGTCAATGAAAACAAGTTGAGTTAGTTCAGTTTTTCTTATTCTCTCCACTTCCATAAGAGTAAACCTCCTCTTCCATTTTTTCTTCCAACATTCTCTTCTTCCCCCAAACTTGAACCCTTCTCTCCCTCAATCTGATCTCCCGATTCCCATCTCCCCGGACCTCCCACCTTCTCCTCTCTACTTTTTGCCGCCGCAACTTCAATCCCTCGACGTCGGCGGCGCAGCGCATCGAGGCCGGAGTTGGACATGGGCGTCAATAGAGGTGCATCCGGAGGCGGAAAATTAGCTTTTCTACCTCAGTGAAGATCCTAGGGAAGGGAACAAAAAGCTCCGAGATAATTAGATAAAGGTATGGTTCGCTTTCCTTGTTCTCCTCCATCTATGATGATCGATTCGTTTGTGCTCATTAATCTATGGATCTGGTTGAGCTACGATGCTTCAGACTCTTAGAAATTTTGGAAATTAGTGGCTTTAATTTCTCCATGATCATGCCCATTATTATAATTTGTTCTGACATAATAAAATTATTTAAATGTTAAAAGTTTGTTCCGACATTGTAGAATCATATAAGAGATTACATATATCGAAATGAATTGAGTTCTCGATATATCTCAATCGATGTTGATGTAAACTTCGAAAATTATGCACAACTCGGAGTCAAGATAATAGTCACATGTATCAAACTATTACCGCAGCTTCACAACGGCTCAATCCTTGTCCCGGTGATCTTTGACAACGAGCGATTGACTTCTCCACAAGTGATCAACAACAACCTAATAATCCTCTGTAACCTCTCTTCATCCACACTCTTCTCTCCTCTTTTCTTAGTACCCCAAATCCTTTATGTACTTCAATGAAAATCAAAGGGATAAAGGATAGTGGGGGGATAATGGGGAGGAGATGTGGGAGAGGTGGTTATAATGGGATAATGGCCCATGATCCCATTAATTACCCAAACATGCCCTATGTGGGCACTTCCAACATCTACCACTTGCACACAAGAGCTTGTTATTGTCGTCATTAATCACAACTCATGTAATCCATCATATCACCCTACTGGCCTTTCATACAGGTTTGGACGTCATGTGACTAGCAAGTTCACCTACAAACAAAACTTCTCTAAACATCTGTTAGGATGTTTGTGTAGTCACTGTTAATATAAAAAAATAAAGCTCGTTGTAACCCAGATCCAAGATTAATTACATTCATCGAGCTACTTTTCTTAGTGAAAGTAAACCCTAAAATTTGTTCGACTTTGTATCACACTCATCCCAAAGTACTCGAGAATTTTCTTAATGTAGGTCTCTTGTGAAAGAGCCAACACTTTTCTCGAGTGATTCCTCTGAATCCATACTCTGAGGATGAACTCAGCTTCACCCATGTCTTTCATATCAAAACTAGTTGACAACCATATTTTGATGGTTATTATATAATCAATGTTGTTCCCAGCTAACAATACATCATCCACATACAATAATAGAATCACAAAGGAGTTATCAAACCATATTAGATAGACACAATGATCTTCTTTGACCATTTTAAAATCGTAAGAAAGCACCTCCTCGTGAAATCTTAGATACCACTGTTTGGATGATTATTTTAGGCCATATATCAACTTCTGAAGCTGACAAACCTTTTCTTCCTGACCTACTAAAACAAACCTAGAGGGTTGTTACATGTAGATCTCCTCATCCAGATTCCCATTTAGGAAAGTGGTTTTTGTTGGTGCAAGTTGCATCAATGATGTTCCTCTTTAAGTGTTTTAATGTTTGACAATACACCTAAGTCAGTGATACAATAAACAGACAAAGGGGAGCAAAGGAGAAGTAATCTAAGTTGAATAAAAGTCCTAGTTAAGCTAGGCATCGAAATCCTAAGACCTAGCAAAGGGCTGCTGGGCACCTAGCGAAGGGCTGCTGGGCACCTAGCGAAGGGCTGCTAGGCATCGAAACCCTAAGACCTGGCGAAGGGCTGCTGGGCACCTAGCGAAGGGCTGCTAGGCATCGAAGACCTAGCAAAGGGCTGCTAGGCACCTGGCGAAGGACTGCTAGGGAATGAAGACCTAACGAAGGAATGCTAGGCACCAGGCGAAGGACTGCTTGGTAATGAAGACCTGTCGAAGGACTGCTAGGCACCTGGCGAAGGACTGCTAGGGAATGAAGTCTTGGTCCAAGGGACTGAGCAACTTAGATAAGCGATGACTAAGGACAGGAGTAGAGACGGGTCAGGGTTTGGGCGTCTCGAGGTCCGAAAATATCGGAAGCTAAGCAAAAGTCCACCTGAAGGACTGAGTGGCAACCATCTCCTGAAAGGAGTAGGTGAAGGGCGAGTTCTCGGGGATGGGAACTTGTGCCGGTTCGACCTAGGGTTTCGTGCAAATCCGAAATTCGAACCAAGTCCTTAAGGCTAATATTATATGTATATGTGCTTTGTGTTTATGTATCTTGCAGGTACCAAGATTGGAAGACAAAGCAGGTGGCTGGAAGCCCTGAAGTAGGGCGCCCCCATCAGTGGGGGCGCCCCCATGCATCCAGGGCACCCCCATTGTTGGGGGCGCCCAAGCCAAAGGTAAAAATGCAGTTTTTGTGAAGCAGGCAGAATAATCTTCAAGCGGGGCGCCCGGGTTCAAAGCTGTTTGTGCAGTTTCAAGTCCGAAACACAGATAAGCCTTCATGAGGGCGCTCGGGAGGTCCGGGTGCCCTGGTCAAATGTTTTATCAGCTGCGGCGAGGTTGACGCGGGGATAAGGTTTGACCGGGTTTATCGGGGCGCCCCCGACGTCCAGGGCGCCCCCAGGAGTGCTATAAAAGCACTACTAGAATTTTTGCATTCAACAACACATAATCGACAACGGTTTTTTGATAAAGTGTTGTCTTATGTCAATTTAACAACAGTTTTAGTATTAACCGTTGTTGTTGTTGGTCTGTATACGTAAAAAGACAACAGTAATAACAAAATGTTGTCGTATGTATACTCAACGACAACAGTTATAAAATAACTGTTGTCTATAGGCGGGATTTACAACAACTGATGTGATAAACTGTTATCTATTATGACAATAGACAACAGTTATATTAAATTGTTGTTGTTGTATTGTTGTGCTGTTCAAGCAATAAACAAAATCAACGGTGGATATCCAACTGCAAAAAACCCCCCTCCTCACACAAACCCCTCGCAGCCATGAGTCGATGCCTCTCCCCCTTCTTCATCGCCCGAGTCCAAGGAAGCCCCGAGAGCGGCGCTTCCTTTCACTCCCCGACTCCTCTCGCTCTCTTCTTCTTCATCGCGCAAGCAAGGAGGCGACGCCTCCTCACTTACCTTTTCTTCTTCCTCGATCGCGTGCCCTAGCTACTGACGCCCAGGCAACCAGTATCCTGCGTCAACACCGCATCTTCATCGCTAGCTATGACAGGCGAATTGCTCCTTCCCGACTGAGTGTCACTGCCAGCGTCCCTCCTAGTGAGTTGAGATCGCTATTGATTATTTTTGGTACCGTGAGTTGGAGCAAACCTAGTCCTCTTCCTAGGGATTTCTGGAAATTAGGGCTCTTGCATGTGGCTGCCCTTGATTCTAACCATTATATTGAAATCTTGTGTGGTTGTGTCTATGATATTCTCATTCTTTTTACAGTTAAATGTGATTTTAATGTGGATTTTATCTGCTGGCGTGATTTTTTTTGGAATGTTTTATGATCCATATAATATTAGATACTTGTCTTTTGACCTTTCATCAGAAACACCTATATGGCGCATGGATAACTACCTCCGAAGTGCACGAGTCTTTAGCTATTAATAAACTACAGCTACAGACTAAGAAACAATATCTGAAGCTCAATTCCATTCTCAAGGGACAAGTAAGATGTTTTCCTCATATAGTTTCACATTATATATTGAATACTGGCAATATTTTATATGCTAGTTATATATTCAATGTTCATATAAATTTCTTATTTTATTAATTCATCATATATTTCAGACTTTCTTCTTGAACAGAATGGAAGAACGAAGATATTTAAGAAACGTCAATGCAATTTGTTTACAGTATGCTGAAACATGGTCGATGGACAGTTATGCTTTAGGGCAGCTTTCATGCAAAATTTGTAATCCTGTCACTTCACAAAATCTTGCAATTTAATTAGAACCACTCCAAATGTAAGAAAAATAAATTTTTAGCTTTACCTAAAGCAGACAGAGAACATTTGGATAACGATACATTTACATCTGCTCCTTACAAGTATCCTTCAAATGCACTTAAACTATAATGGAGAAAATTCCCTGTTTTTGATGCATGAAGGCTTTTTCAACAGGACTCTCCCTTGACTGGGGCCTTCTCACATTTGACCAGATAATTGTCAAACTACATTTGAAGTGGATCCTTGTTAATTTAGGTTTCCCCACACCACAATGGATGTAATACATTTCCACATTTCGGAGCAATAAAATTAAAGTGCTTCACGGTGGTATTATACTGATTTGGATCCCTCCACAAGTAGTGCTATTTTTTATTCTTTTTGCAAGTAGTAATTCCAACTTGATTGGCTGTAGAGACAAGCTTTGTGTCCTACCATCTCTAAGATTTATGAATGGTTGGATAACCAGTTCTGAGCAGATAGGAAGGATTAACACTGATTTGCCTGTTGATATGTCAGATCCCTCGAATTGTCAAAAAGCACCCAACATGATTGTTCCAATCCCTCAAGTCCAAGCAAGCGAACCAACCTTAGTCTAGACTGTTGATGCCTAGTTGATATGTCACTACTATAACAGTGGATTTTTCTAAATAAGTAATGATATGAAATCAATTCTAGATCTTAATCTTTGGTTGCGTAGCATTTTCTTGCTCTAGATTAATGCCATGAGCAGAATATTGTTCCACGGATCTTGTACTAGTTAAGATTTGTCCCTACTAGCTCCCCTAAATTAATTGTCTAATTATGTTGTATCCAATTTTAAAATAAGTCGGATAGCAATATGTTCTGATTTAACAACTAGTTTCTCTTTCTTCTTATGTAAAGTGATGCCAATGTCGGATTTTATCTCAGTGGTTGTTATTATAAGTTTTTACAGTGTTGAGACCAACATAAAAAACCTCATGAAGATGTTAGTGATGCTTATTCTTTAGTTTGATAACCAACCTGCTTTTGCTAAAAATGGCTCCAATTTCAAGGGTACGATAAACTCTTTTAGGTTGTCTTACAGCTATCTCTGTCAAAGACCAATCTACTATTTATATGCAGACTCTTTAGTCTGATGATGTGCTTTCGTTGAAATTTCTCCAATTTTAATGGTACGATAAACACCTAAGGATATCTTGCAGTTATCTCTGCCCGTGATCAATCAACTATTTATAAATATTGAATTGCTTTGGTTATCTGTTGGGAGAGAAATAGTTAATGTAAAATGTTGGTCAAATGCTTTGAAACAATATTATGGCTATAATTTAATAAAATGATGACAAGCTAATCTATGTTATTATGCAGATAATCTATCTAGAAGAATGGTCTCTTGTAGATAAAGAACATACAAGTGCTTTATCTGGTGCTATTGAAGCACTAAAAGCCAGTACTATCCGCCTTCCAGTTGCTAATGGAGCAAAGGTCTACACCTCCCAACTATAAGAATTGACCACCCTTTTTGCACCATGCAAAATTCACAATTAAGATTGTAGTTCTTCTTTTTAACAGGCAGATTTTCAAGAAGTGAGAAATGCTGTTGGTTCAGCAGTTGATGTGATGCAAGCAATGGGGACTTCAATCTGTGCTATATTGTCTAAGGTTTGCTGAGTTTGCTATTTCTTTTCTATTTTGTTGGTTTGCTTCATTCATTGTATAGCATTTTTAGATTTAGCTATTGTTTGTGGCCAATCTGTCACTCTAGTTTACTCATAGTCAAGGCATTCCTAGGATTCCTATTATTCACACATTTACTAGGCAAATGCATGACCAAATGTATAGAATGATGTTTTTTTTTCTACTTCATCAAGGTATAAGTTTACAGTGCAGAAAAGACATGTTGACACAAGAAACAAAACATCCATTGCTCGGAAAATTAACAGTTTGTCTTAAACAGAACTTTACCAGTAGCAGTATGTTGAGATTTATATTATATGCAGCATCTTTTTCTATTATACTGAGGTATACAATTACAATAGGTAAACATACAAGTAACAAAACATTCTGTTTAAGGTACTAGTTTGGCCAAATTCCTTTTAATGCTGCATGTGGTCTAAAACCTGCAGAAACTTGATATTTAGTTGCTTTCTTGCATCTCTACTTGAATTTGCAGCCTAGCCTTTCAAGTGTTCTCATTTAAGGAGGATAAACTAATCACCACTACAGATCACTGAACTCATCACTAGGAATTAAACTTTTCAACAAGCTGCATTTACTACTAGATACGATTCAACTCAAATATCATATTACTCGAAATAGTAGTGGACAGACTGAATTTGGCATGACTAATTGTATGATCGTATGAAATTAACATAAATATAAACACATTCATCCAATAGAAATTCCTTCAATATATTTTTTTTTCAATATATTTTGGAGCTTCAGCAGTTCTGCCTAACATCCCTGATTGGATGCAATTCTTCAATATATTTTTTTATTTGCCTAAACAGACACAGTTTGTGATTCAGAATATGATTCTGAATCACAAACAATCAATCAAGAACATGTGTCAGATATTTAATATGGTCGTCCGAGTATTTTCCTTGAAAAGTGGTTGCAAGGCTGTAAATGTCTAGATAAGCCAAGCTAGCAGTTTCCTTATAATTGCAAGTGCTGATACATGCATATCTTTTTTGTTTGTTTGTTTGTTATTTTTGTTGTTTGTTGATACATATCTTCATGGATCATTTTTTATTGGACATATGCATTTAATAGAATAACTAATTAGAGTGTTTGTTCTCTTTTTTCCAGCTGCAGGGACTTGTTCGTGATCATGTTCGAAGACCATTAATCTGACCTTCCAAGCTGTAATTTTTGTGATTTGAACTTCATTGTAAGTTTAGTTGGGTCAGAATTATATATAATTTGAACTCTTGTAATTTGGGTCAGAAGATACTTTAGTGGTTTCGTCTGTAGAAAGGTTTTTGGACAGAAGATACTTTTGTGGTTTCGTTTGTAGAAAGGTTGTGGTGGATCTTTATTGTAAATATGTTGATGATGTTTGATATATATAGTTTTTGTTTCGAGGTTAAATTATTGCTTTTTAATTGAAAATATAATGGAAATATTTTTGTTTCGAGGTTTATCACTGTTGTCATTGATAAACGACAACACAGTCATAAACTGTTGTCGAATATAATAAAAGACAACGGTGAATTCGGTATACGACAACAGTTAAACACCGTTGTTAAAACTCATCTAAACGACAACAGTGAAAACCCTAAACGACAACAGTGATAAACTGTTGTTATTGATATACGACAACGGTTATAAAACTGTTGTCGAATATAATAAAAGACAACAGTGAAAAACTGTTGTCAAAATGTTGTCGAATGTGATATACGACAACAGTGGAAAACTGTTGTCAAACTGTTGTCGTAGACCAAACGACAACAGTGATTCACTGTTGTCGTAGACCCCCCCTTTAACAACATGACCTTTAACAACAGTGGTATTTGGCATACGACAACAGTGATTCACTGTTGTTGAATGTATTTTTTCTAGTAGTGATTGGCACCCTCCACTAGTACTCTTCCTATCTAGATTGCATCCCACATAGTCCGAGTCGGTGTATCCAATAAGATCAACATTAGGGGTTCTAGGATACCAAAGTCCGACATTGAGGGTACCTTTAACATACCTTAAGATCCTCTTAACTACAACCAAATGGGACTCTTTGGCACATCATTGGTAACTTGCACACATACCTAATGCAAAAAGTATATCGGGTCTACTAGCGGTAAGGTACAATAGACTCCCAACCATCCCTTCAAGGTCACTATCCATTTTCACATTGGTTCCTATAGGAGTAGATGCTACCTTAGCATTTTCTATGCCAAATTTCTTAAGCATTTCCTTAGCATACTTAGTTTGAAAGACATGTGTTCCTTCATTTGTTTGCTTAACTTGTAGTCCTAAAAAGAAGGTTAGCTCTCCTACAAGACTCATCTCAAATTCATCTTCTATACATTTGATGGATTCTTGTAGAAAGTCATTATTTGTTGACCCAAAAATGATATCATCTACATACACTTGGGTAACAAAAATGTCCTTATCCTTAGATTTTAGGAACAAAGTAGGGTCAATTGTTCCTCTCCTAAACCCCTTAGACACTAGAAATGAAGAAAGCCTTTCATACCAAGCTTGGGGAGCTTGTTTCAATCCATATAAGATTTTTCTCAATTTGTAAACGTGTCTTGGATAGTTAGGGACCTCAAACCCGGGGGGTTGTTCTACATAGACCTCTTCCTTAATGATCCCATTAAGGAATGCCGACTTCATATCCATTTGGTGAAGTGTGAAACCCATGTGAGCGGTATAGGCTAGTAGAATTCTAATGAACTTTAATCTAGCTACGGGGGCATAAGTCTCATCATAGTCTAATCCCTCAACTTGGTTAAACCCCCTAGCTACCAACCTAGCCTTGTTCTTAGTTATTTTACCTTGGTCATCTAGTTTGTTCCTAAAGACCCATCTTGTGGTTACAATGGTGCAATCATTGGGCCTAAGAACCAATTCCCAAACCTCACTTCTCTCAAATTGATTTAGCTCTTCTTGCATGGCTAAGACTCAATCTACATCACCTAATGCCTCATCGATAGACTTAGGTTCTAATTGGGAGATTAAGGCAATTTGACTAGTTTGGTCTCTAAAATAAGACCTAGTCCTTACTCCTTGAGTGACATCACCCACTATTTGGTCAATAGGGTGATCTTGGTGATGTCTCAAGGGCCTAGAGGTTGTAGGTTCATTGACTGCATGATCTTCATCCTCTAGGGTACTTCTCACTCCCCCTTGATCTTTGCCCTCCAAATGTAGGTCTTGGATTCTTTGGGCAAGGGGTTGAACTTCTTCCATATCCTTATCAATTGAGGCTTTCCTAGGGTAGGTATTTGTAGTTTCATCAAAATCAACGTTAGAAGACTCCTCAATTACCTTGGTTCTTTTGTTGTAAACCCTATATCCTCTACTAGTGGATGAATAGCCAACTAGAATTCCCTCATCCACTTTTGATTCAAATTTTCTTAGGTCATCTTTGGTATTCAAAATATAAACCTTACATCCAATGACCCTAAAGTAGTGGACTTGAGGAATTCTCCCATTCCACAATTCAAAGGGTGTTTTACTTAAGAACCTATGTACCAAAACCCGATTTTGAATGTAACAAGCGGTATTAACCGCTTCGGCTCAAAAATAGCTAGGAAGGGAATATGCATTAAGCATAGTCCTAGCAGCTTCTTGTAGGGCTCTGTTTCTCCTCTCTACTATCCCATTTTGTTGAGGAGTCCTTGGGCATGAAAATTCATGCTTATACCCATTTTCTACACAAAATTATGAGAAACTTGAATTTTGGAACTCCCCACCGTGGTCACTCCTAATTCGGTTAATTTTGAGGTGTTTTTCATTTTCTACCCTTTTACTGAATCCTTTAAAGATTTCTAAGGTATCGTCCTTATGTTTCAAAAAGAATACCCATGTAAACCTAGAAAAATCGTCTACAATAACTAAACAATATTTACTCCCAACTAGTGAGGGAGTACTATGACAATCAAACAAGTCAATATGTAAAAGCTCTAAAGATAAAGTAGTAGTGGTTAGGTTTTTACCTTTGTGTGATGATTTTGATTGCTTACCCTCTTGGTATGCATCACACAATTTCGTCTTCTCATTGTTGGTGCTTGGATGGCTATAGAGGGGGGGTGTGTTAGTGATATGAGAGAAGTGTCCTAAGGCAATCGCCTTATGATTGTAAACATTTATTTTAATAAATGATAATTCACTATTTGAGTATACATGTTTGTGTATTTGATTGGGATCTTAAACTCATCTACTGAATGTCTGCAATACAACTCATAGCATAAGAGAATTTGTGATGGGATCACAACTAGTGATTATCTCTAAATGTGCAATTGTGAAGTATTGAAAATATCCCTAGTCGATGAATTGATAAATACGGACACTATCAATTCTGTTGAGACTAGCATGGGTTATTCTCTAATCAGCTGATTCTCACTGGCTGGTGACATTGGGATGTCCGGAGATAAACATGGATGCTAGTTAAGGGAACTAGTTCATTGGAGTGACTAGCTGTAAGACTTCATATGGTTATCTATATAGATATGTCAATGAAGTTCTTACTGCAGCTTAAGTGCGATGTTTCTTTGACTTGCGGTGTTCAAGTCATCTTGGTCATGGAGACTTATACTTTAACATCCTAAGCAAGCATCTCCAAGGAGGTGTGGACCCAGGATGATTGGGTATAAGCCGAAGTGCCTGAAGATGTTTGAACAGCCTACAAAGGATTCACCACTCCTTGCGAGGAGATGTATACCCAGGCCTATCGTCGGATTGTTACTCAAAGCCTCTGGCCAGAGCATATCATGTTTAGAGTGCGAGTCTCTTAAATACATGAGAGTAATTAGAAATCCAAAGGACGAGAAAGACACTACTTGGGCTAGGTGTGACGTAGTCAGCCTAGCGGGGACTGACACACATAGACCGTGTCCTGAACCATGTGGGTATAAGATGGTGAAGGGAATGGGGTACGATTCATTAAAGCTACTGAAGGGTTTCAGAATTACTTCTGAGGTCAAACCGTTGATCTTTCGATTAATTGAGGGTCATGATGTACTACTAGGTGCCACTCATGATCGTTCTATAATTAGTAGATTATAGACGGCCAACATAAATCGAAAGCCTATTTAGTCACACGCACTACGAGTAATCCGAGGGATTTAAAACGAGTTGAAAATTAAATTTTCCGATCAAGAGAAATAAGTCGAATCTGAGTTAATTAGAGATGCAAAGGAAACTTAAAATGGCTAAGTCTTTTGAAGGCTTATTGGGCGAATTAAATGAGTTTAATTCGCGGCGGTTCGGCTCGGTTTGGCCGGCCAAAGAGGGTGCCAAACCTCTTTGGTTTGGCCAGCCATTAAAAGGGGAGAAAACCAATTTATTTGGTTTAATTAATAAAATAAATCTAGCGCGATTTGTTTTATAAATTATGGATAAATAAATTTGTGTAAAGAAATTTATATAAATAAATTTATAGAAATTTATTCTTTTATGGAAATTAAAATGATTCATGGAATGATTTATTTTAATTGTATAAAATCAATTATGAATTGATTTTTCCATAATAAGAAAGTTTATAAATTTCTTGTAAAATTTATTCCATAATTAAAGGAGAAGAGAATTTGTTTTATTATAAAGTTAGTTATAATAAAACTAGGCATAACGGAATAATTCATAAGAAACTTTATAAGATAAATTTCTTATGATAACTAATTCCGTTAATTTCGTTAAGAGGGAGACTTGGCAAGGGAGATGCTACTATATAAAGGAACCAAAGGCAAGCCCTTAAAACCAATCGATAGAGCTATCAAGAGATTTATTTCTCTCCCTCTCTCTCTTATTCTCTCTTCTCTCTTCCCCCTTAGGGCCGGCGCCCCTTAGGGCATCCTAGGGCCGGCGCCCTACTTGAGAGTTAGGGCCGGCGCACCTCCAACCTTTGGTTGCCGTGAGCCATCAAGAAGAAGGAGAAGCCAACCAAGAAGAAGAAGAAGCGGATCACATCTCCTTCCTTCCCGGAATTTGGATTCCGTTAACTTGGTGGTTAGTTTCCTATCTTCTATCTTGATCTTCTAGTTGTGCCTTTAGAGAATCTAGTAGTTCTCGTCGGCACAAAACTCATGACTTTGCGAAGTCATCCCGAAGAGAACTCGGCGTGGACGCGAATAGAGGCGGAGCTTCCAAGGGATGCTACGGTTGGATCTCGTCCCTTACTTCGAGTTACGCGAGGTACTAAGTAAATTAGTTTACTTTTCCGCAAAGTTTTAATTTATGATCATGTCCACACATCATAAGGTTGCATGCTAGATACGTGGTTAAAATAATTTGAGAAATTATTTTATACTAATTCTTCCGCTGCACGTAAAAATTTAAAATTTTACGAACCCGTATCCTTGTCAACATGCACCCGGACCCAATGTAGCCAGACACAAAATCTTGCCTCTTTTCAACTTTTCTTTTTGCGATCAGATTAGCAGCGGAACAAACACAACAGAAAGAACAAAACAATGAAAGAAAGCAAACCAAGAAGACGCTAACACAGCGATGTACAAGGTTCGGGGATAACTTGCCCCTACTCCTTGGCGTGCCCGTGCGGTGGGCGATGCCTTGATCGTCGGCAGATCAAGTCCCAGTGAACCCGGATAGTAATAGCCTCTTTCTCAGTGGAGAAACCTCTCCACAATCACCTCAGTTGGATAGAAGTTAAGCTCACGAGACAATAGGAGGAATCGCTCACAAGTATGTAGCAGGAACACTTAAGCTCAAAGTGATACAGATAGCACAAACACAGCCTAGCAAAAACCCTTCTCAATTTTTCTGTCTGTTCTCTTCCGCTCCTCTTCATCTCAGCTTCCTCTTAAGCTCTTGCTCACCATCGCCAGCTCCATCAGCACCCACTGAGCCACAGCCTGACCCACTGACTCCACTGAGCACTCAGTCCACTGAAGACCTCTTCAGCTGAGCCTACGTCAGTCGCCAACCGCGCTAGGAAGCCGTTGAAACCTAAAAATAGAATACATACAAACTTGCCACGGTGAAAGTCGCCATTGACTCTTCTCCTTGGTTTGTATCATCCCTATCTAACCTGCACACTCATCGAAGCTTAGCAAAGCATATCTCAAAGGAATCAGCAAGGTAGCAGAGAAAACACAAAGAAAAACAGACGCGATCAGAACGTCTGACAGCGATTTTAAATTAAAGTTACAGCTACTGATCGGTCACCAGACCCATCAGAGATAACCCTGATCAGTCACCAGAACGATCAGGGTAAGCCCTGAATGATCAGGCTCCCACCTGATCAGTCCACAGTGAGAAAACTGGGATCACGGACTTCTTGTGATCGGTCACTAGACCGATCAGGGATCATGGATTGGTCACCTGACCGATCCATCCCTTTACCGAGGTTTTCTCCAGCTTCCGCAGGCCAAAGCTCCTGATCGATCACCTGACCGATCAGGTTGTGCCCTGATCGGTCTGGTGACTGATCAGGTCACTCCCTGACCGATCAGGAGCCATCCTGATCGGCTGGGATGAGGAAAGTCACGGCATTTGATCGGTCAGCAGACCGATCAAGGTTTCTCACAAAAACCTACTGTCTCTTCTCTGATCGTTCACCAGAACGATCAGAAGCCCAACAGAAACCTTTCTGTTCTCTTCCTGATTGTTCACTAGAACGATCAGTCTTTGCTGGATCGGTCACCAGATCGATCCACAACAGGGAGTTCGTGCCAACTCCCTGATCGGTCACCAGACCGATCCAGAGACTCCCAATTCAACCCTAAGTCTAAAGAACAGGCTCCCTAGCCTTCTCTAACTCGTGCTCAGCCCCCCGGACCAAGACTCCGTGCCCAACTTCACTCACCAGGACTTCATTCAACCTAACTTCACTCACTAGGACCTGGCTTCACTCACCAGGGTTTCGGTCACCTAGCTTCACTCGCTAGGACCCGGCTTCACTCACCGGGATTTCAATCACCTAGCTTCACTCACCAGGACCCGGCTTCACTCACCGGGATTTTAGCCACCTGGCTTCACTCACCAGGACCCGACTTCACTCACCGGGATTTCAATCACCTGGCTTCACTCACCAGGACCCGGCTTCACTCACCGGGATTTCAATCACCTGGCTTCACTCACCAGGACCCGGCTTCACTCACCGGGATTTCAATCACCTGGCTTCACTCACCAGGACCCGACTTCACTCACCGGGATTTCACTTACCTGGCTTCACTCACTATGACCCGGCTTCACACACCAGGATTTCAGTCACCTGGCTTCACTCACCAGGACCCGGCTTCACTCACCGGGATTTCATCCAACCTGGCTTCACTCACCAGGACCCGGCTTCACTCACCGGGATTTCAATCCCTTTGTGCCCAGTCCCCGACCAGGACTTAATCCGAATTCACTCAACCAAACATAAATCGGTGTCAACACCAAAACAACAATCGGGCCAGACTACATCAACACTCATACTTGATCATAGGTAGCCCATTCACCAACTCCTCCTTGGCCACTCTTGCAATGCTTCTCATGTTGACGTGCCCAAGCCTCCGGTGCCACAACCATCCTTCTTCTTCTTTAGACATGAGACACTTAGACAGATCGTTAGTAACACAAGTAAGATCAAGATAATAAAGGTTGGCCTCTCTATACCCTTCTAGTATGACATGATCGGACTCATTTTGTTTAATTAGGCATTTCCTAGTATGGAATTCAACCCTATAGCCCGCATCACATAATTGGCTTACACTAAGTAAATTAAATTTCATGTCTTTAATTAAAAGTACCTTATGGATGGAGATTGTAGGAGATACCTCAATGGTGTCCCTACCAATTATTTTTAGTTTCCCACTATTTCCAAAGGAGACCGTTCTTTCTCTTAGGTAGCTAATAGTAGTGAACTTGCTCACATCTTCGGTCATATGTCTTGAGCACCCACTATCTACTATCCACATGGTTGAGGCCTCCTTCACCTTCACCTATACAACATGGAAAACATACTCTTTTGGTACCTAGATTTTTGATCCACAAGCATCATTTAAAAATTTCTTAGGTACCCACGCCCTCTTGATGTTTCCCTTAGTCCCTTGTCTCCTAGATGCACCAATCCTACCCATGAGTGAGACAAAGGCCACTTTCTTGGTCTTTGGCCTATATCCTAATCCGACCTTGTTATAGACGGCTCTTTGACTGTTGATTATCATATCTAAGTTGCTAGAGCCCACTTGAAATTTTCTAAGTGCCTTTGTGAGGTCCTCTACCATTTTCCATAGTTCCCTATTTTCAATTTCAAAGCATGTATCATGTGATATAAGAGAACAAGAATCCAAGTCTTCCTTAAGCTTTGTAGACTCTACTCTAAGCATGACAATTTCATCTTTCAAGTCCTTAATCTTACTTCTAGCTTTAGCTAAATCCATGTTGGTACTAGAAATAGTTTTAACTAAGATAGAGGAGGGCAGGTTGTATACCTCACTTACCGAAGCTTCTGCCTTGGATGATGATGAAGATGAGTCGCTTTCATCATTGCTTGAGATTCTCTCATCATCTGATGATTCTGAGTGGTCCACTGCCATGAGAGCAAAGTGAGACACTTGCTCCTCTTCTTCCTCCGAGGATGATGGATCATCCCAAGTCACCTTGAGGTTGGTGGAACTCTTTGTTGGTGCAGAAATGCACCTAAGTCAAACCTGTGTTTTGATAATGGCAACATAGGTCAAAAGTTAAGTCTTTCTTGTTTTCTAACAAGTTAATCAAGTGTGCAGGAAAAGCCCTAGCGAAGGACTGCTAGGCACTGGCAAAGGAATGCCAGGAAAGAAAGCCCTAGCGAAGGATTGCTAGGCCACTGGCGAAGGACTGCCAGCATCAAGCCCTAGCGAAGGACTGCTAGGCACTGGCGAAGGACTGCCAGCAAAAGAAGCCCTAGCGAAGGACTGCTAGGCAACTGGCGAAGGACTGCCAGTTTACAAGACCTGACAAAGGACCGTCAGGCAAAAGTCCAACCAAAGGAACGGTTGGCATCAGGTAAATTCTCCCGAGAGGAGTAGGTGAGGACGCGTTCCCCGTCGAGGGAACAGTAGGCGTCGGTTCGACCTAGGGCTCCATTTTGGAGACCAAAGTCAGAACCAAGACAGCTAAGGCTGTATAAATCTAATAAATTATTATGTTATTGTGTTTTGGACTAACCCTGGATGCAGGACCGAAGGAATGTGTGACTGCAGCTCAGAAAGCCTCAAAGGAGAGAGGCAGTTGCTGAGTAGGGCGCCCGGAGCATCCCGGGCGCCCCCAAGGGCCATACAAAACAAGTAACAAAAAGAATGGTTCGAATACACACTGGGCCGGGCGCCCCCATGCTCCCGGGCGCCCGCGCTGCTCCCGGGCACCCCCTGCGCTGCGGGCGCCCCCATGCGCATACATCGAACCCGAACCCCTTGAAGCCAAGGCGATAAGACTTTGACCCGGTCAATGCGGGTGCCCCGAGCGCTCCGGGCGCCCCGGTCAAAGCGTATCCAGAGGATCATACGCGACCGAGACTGTGGCGGATCGAAGGCCACGTGGGGGGCGCCCCCGACGTCCCGGGCGCCCCCTGGCCCTATATAAGGACCCCTCGACCAAGGCTTCAACACACCAGTTCTCAAAACGCCTCAACGATCTTCTACGCTCGTGCCTTGCTCCGGAAACACTCCAACTCGAGCCGACGACGTCCCGCTGCCCCGAACAAGTCAATACACTCCGGACGTCGGTAACGAAGATCGAAATTTAATATTATTATTCTATTGCACTTATTTGTAATCAAATATTGTAAACTGGTTTACGCGAATATAGAATTGCCCAAAGTAAACGGTCAACGACCGTGGGCCTTGGAGTAGGAGTCAACACAGGCTCCGAACCAAGTAAAAATCACCGTGTCTTTGTGCTGTGTCTTTTATTTTATTTCCGCTGTGCACTTACTCTTAGTTCTCCGATATTCACCCCCCCTCTATCGGTTTTCACGATCCAACAAGTGGTATCAGAGCGGGGTTTTCAAACTTGGTGCAACCACCAGTTTGAAATTTTTTTTCGGATTTTTTTCGAATTTAATTAATTTTTTTTTCCCACACTGCTAATCCAAGACCAAGTCTTGGGACACCTTTTTGTTTGTAAGTTTCCTTTTACAGAACAAATGTCTATGCAAGAGGGATTCAGCACCGCTAGACCTCCACTCTTCAGTGGAGAAGACTTTTCCTACTGGAAAAGTCGCATGGAGGTCCACCTGAAAACTCAGGTGGACATGTGGATCATTATCCAGTCCGGTCTGGAGATCCCCTGAAATGCGGAAGGACTTCCACAAAGCTACTCGGAGTGGGACAACACTCTAAAGCGCAAGATAGAAGCCGACGCAAAAGCAACGCAAACCCTACAATGCGGGCTGACAAAGGAAGAGCTGAACCGAGTGGGCCCCTTCAACAGTGCAAAAGAGCTATGGACAAAACTGATCGAGCTGCACGAAGGGACTTCAGACACCAGAATCAGCAAAAGGGATCTGCTACTGAATAGACTCTACACTATCAAGATGGCTGACAACGAAACAGCAGCCCAGCTCCACGCACGAATCCAGGAGGTAATGAACGGGCTTCACACAATAGGTCACAAGGTTGAAAACCGTGACCTAATAAGGTACGCTCTAAACGCCTTCCCTAGTAACACCTTATGGGCATCTATGGTAGATGCATACAAGGTCTCTAGGGATCTTTCTAAAATAAAATTAGATGAACTGTTTTCCGAACTAGAACTACACGAACAAACTAACTCAAATTTGGTCGAGAAAGGTATTGCTTTCATTGCAGGCAAAACTCTAAGGACAACGAAGAAGAAGCCCGAACCTGAACCCGAGTCGGACTCAGACTCCGATTCAGAAGACAAAGAAGGAGAACAAACTAAGCTGGTCCGACTCGCTCGAAACTACTACAAGGAGCTGAAGAACCGAATCAACAAAAGGAAAACCGGCCGAAGAAAGGACGAACCAGCGGAATCTGCGAACAAGCCTAATGTGACCTGCTACGAGTGCAAGAAAAAGGGCCACTACAAAACAGAGTGTCCAAATCTGAAAGAGTCCAAGAAGACGAGAAGAAAGAAGGCGCTACAAGCAACCTGGGACGAGTCTTCCTCAGAAGAAGAAGAAGAGGCGCCTCAGTCCAATCTCCTAGCTCTGACCGCCTCAGAAAAAGTCGAGTCAGAATCAGAACAAGAGGACGGCGAGCTGACTTTCACAAAAGACGGAGAAATAAAGGTAACAGGTTTTAATAGATCGCAATTAACTGATTTAATTTCTTTTCTTTCTCGAGATTTGGCTAAAGCCAAACTCCGAGTCGAATCCCTCCGACAGGAAGTAAAACTCCTGAAAGAGGGAGCTGACTCTAAACCCTTAACCGAGAAGGTTCAGGAAGGAACTCCTACTCAAGTTGAAAAACTTGAAAAGGAAAACTCATCCCTGAAAACTCAGGTTAAGGATCTTAGATCAGCACTAGAACGATTTACATCTGGTTCCAAGGGTCTTGACATGATCCTTGGAAAACAGAAATCAGTTCTAAATCGATCCAGATTGGGCTATAGAACCAAATCTCGGCAAAGATCTTACTTTGCTGTACTGAATCAGTCCAGAGGTAAAATTCAGGCATGGGTACCTAAACTATGCCTGAACAAACCGATTGGATCAAATCAGTATTGGATCTCCAAGGACAAGATTCACATCTTGCCTAACCATCACCGTGACTTTAGTCCAGGGGGAGCCAAACTGAAAACAATATTTATTATTAGATAAATAATGTTAATTCTTGATTGCAATTGCTTGTTTGATTGTTTATTTTAAATTCCTGCAATTAACCATGCTTAGATTTAGAAATGGTTAGCTAAGGACTGAACAAACTTAACTGAAATTTGACAACATAGTATTGGGTGGAGGTGAGATGATAGTACGTTAGGGAAGCCAATTTGGCAGAACTAGCCGAAGCTACCGATCCAAAACCCAAACTAGTTAGACCAGAAATTTTTCAAAGAATAATTTTGAAAATGAAATTTCATTAAAAGGCTTTGTCAAGGAAAGGGTGGATGATCCCATAAGGCTTCGGCCAAAGAAGGCCTAGTGCCTCGCCAAGACCTGGAAGCCAATTTTTGAAATTCAAATTCAAATTAATTTTTGTCAAATTCGAATCTAACACAAAATTTCAGTTATTTGTAGATTTAAACTTCTGTCAAAATTAATTGGTTTCAAAATTAATCAAGGTTTTAAAATTTAATTGTTTTCAAAATTAATCAAACTTTTTCAAAATATTTTTTTTACCATCAAAACCTGTCTCACAAAACCTATAAGGTTAACGTGATTGAAAACCCTAGATTTGGGTGAGACAAACTAGGCAGTGAAACTCAATTTAAGCTATTCCTAATTCTAATTGGATCCAAATCAAGAAAATTCTTTATGCGTAGGAACATAAAGATTTGGACCAATGGATATTGGATAGCGGTTGCTCCAGACACATGACTGGAGATAAATTGAAGTTCACCAAGCTAAAACTCAAAAACCTAGGCTCAGTGGCATTTGACAATAATGCTACACTCAAAGTAATTGGGTCAGGTAATATTGAGCTTAAATCTGATTTCATTATTATGAAAGTTCTATTGGTTGAAAACTTTAATTTTAACTTGCTCAGCATAAGTCAGTTATGTGATTCTGGTTATATAGTTACTTTCAACAATTCTAACTGCCTGATTAGAAATGAATAAGACTCAGAAATCATACTTAAGGGTACTAGAAAAAATAATGTATACACTATAAATCTTCCCCTTATACCCAAATATATGTTAACACAATTAGAACAAACAAACCTCTAGCATAGGAGATTAGGTCATACCAATGTAAGAACTATATCAAAAATTACCCAACTTAGCTTAATCAAAGGTATCCCCAAAATCAAAAATAATGAAAACCTAATATGTGAATCATGTAATCAAGGCAAACAAACCAAATCCAATCTCAAACTTATTCAATCTGACTTAACTCAAACTACACTTGAGCTCCTGCACCTTGACCTATTTGATTCACATGGAGCCAAGTCACTAAGCGGGAACCGATACTGCTTAGTAATAGTTGATGATTACTCTAGGTTTACCTGGGTTAGGTTCCTAAAAACCAAAGCTGAAACCCTAAACCTATTTGTTGAATTCTGTAAACTAATTGAAAATCAAAACGACACTAAAATAAAAAGACTTAGGAGTGATCACGGGGGAGAATTTGAGAATCAACGATTCGAAGAATTCTGTAAAGTAAATGGGTATTTACATGAATTTTCATGTCCTAGAACCCCCCAACAAAATGAGATAGTTGAGCGAAGGAATAGAACCTTACAAGAAGCCGCTAGGGCTATGCTCAACGAATTCAATCTAGCAAACCAATTTTAGGCAGAAGCAATTAGTACAGCCTGTTATATCCAAAATAGGGTTTTAATTAACAAGCGACACAACAAAACCCCCTATGAATTGTACTACCATAGACTACCAAATTTACATTACCTAAGGGTCTTTGGATGTAAAGTCCATATCCTAAACACCAAAGACTATTTAGGAAAATTTCAATCCAAGTCAAACCCTGGTATCTTCCTAGGATACTCAACAACAAGTAGAGCCTATAGAGTTTATAACAAACAAACTAAGAAAATTGAAGAAACTACAAACTTAATTTTTGATGAAGAAAATCAATTCAACATCTAATAATCCAGATGTAACTTCATCACACTCTGACCAAGAAAATAATGAACCCTTAATTGAACCCTTAATTGAGCCCTTAACTGAACCCTTAAATGAGTTAACCATTGAACCAATTAATGAGTCAACTGAAACAAGTATTGAACCAACAAATCAACCAGCCCAAAGAGTCGAAACAAACCATCCAGCCGGACCTGAGGCTGAACCAAGCTCTAGGAAAACCAAGAAACCCAGACTTAGTCACCCAACCGATCAAATTGTGGGTGATCCAACTCTAGGAGTCAGGACTAGG
>JAGFNQ010006305.1:176385-221719 GCA_024364735.1 Boesenbergia rotunda
CAGCTCAAAATTTGCTCCCGGCTGAAAATCCATCCGATCTCCTCAATCTCAATGCGTGGGATTGCGGTAATGACTTAGGAACGATCAGAGCAATCTAGAGAACTCTCCGACTTGCTCAGGTGGATGAAAAATGGCACGCAATAGAGATCCAATCAGTCGAATGGCAGAGCTGGTGAAACCCTCACTTAGCTCTGTTCAGTGACGAATTTGAGCTGAAAACCTCATGGAGACAAAGTCCCAACGATCTAGAACTCGATCCAAGGTTGGAATCAATGCGGTCGCGCGATCTGATGAGAAGGAATAGAAGAAAACAGTGAAGAACGTGAAGAACTCCTTGCTTGAGGCGAAGACGCGACAGATCTGATTGGGGAAGGAAACAGTTTATATAGTTTGGAAATGGACGGCTGTGATTCTCTGTACTCCATCCAACGGCTGAATCTTTTCAGATTTGATCCAAACCTTCTAGATCTTGATCTAGGGTCAGGATCTGCCTCTCATTAACTCGGATCTTCTAGATTTGCAACGGATGACTCAGATCTACCTGATCTTTAAATGGACGGTCTAGATCCTCTTGAGCTTGATCGAACGGCTGAATGATCTCTGATTTGGATGAAACCTTCAGTTCTTGACCTGAGTGCTTGATTAGCTTTAATCCTAGCTTGGATTGCATCAAAAGTTCGCAGATGGCTCAGATCCAGCCGTTTTTGAATCGGACGGCCCATATTAGTCAGATGCTTGATCACTCGATCCAGATCCACTTCTGACTCAAGTTTGACCCAACATAACCTAGGTCCATGATCCTTCCAAGCCTATCAAAGTAGATTAACAATTTAGTGCCAAAATATTTCAAATGTATAAAGATTTCCAATAATGCCCAAAATAAAATTAATTCATAGAACCTAGGCTAAATTCAAGATTAAGCATGTAAAATATGGGTCAAACATGGATTTTAGAGCCTGAAATGATCAACAAAATAGTACTTATCAACTCCCCCACACTTAAACTTGAGCATCTCGTGAAAATTACTAAATGTGTATCCCATAGATTCTTTCCAAACATAGTTAGAAGCAATTGAAAAGAAATTACCTAAGGTTCTCAATTCTCAAAAATCTAAGCTCTATGGATTAGTGTCTCGTCCTTAAATCAACAACTTAGCAATTTCATCTTTCATGATTCATTGAGATGAATTCAACTCACTAAGACTTTCAAATGAAGTTTTGGTGGCTCTCTTTTTGAGTTCTAAGTTCATGATGAAAGTGGAGCTCACTCAAACACACATGCTTTTTATATTACCATAGGCTTGCTTGTTATCTACCCCCCACCATTATTCATGATTCGGATCCACATCTACAAAAGTTTATTCAAACAAGCTAAAGACATATGAAATGGTACGAATGAAGTAAAAATTAAGAAAATAGAAAATTTGATGAAGTGGAAAACTTGGGTACTCAAGAAGACTTCTAATGCACTTTGCCCTCTTTATAGTCCTCTAGTGAAGTCAGAAGTGTGGTGGAGTAAGACTTTGATAGTGCCGTTGATTTGGATGAAGAGAACTTCATTGGTTTCATTGTGCCAACCTTGCATTTGCGTGCCACTTTGTTTCCTTCATTTTTTTTCTGCTTCTTCTTCTTTTCTCTGCTTTCATGGTCAGCTGCTGATTTCCTGTTTGTATTTGCAGCTAATTCTTGTTCATTTGGAGACTTGTTGACCAGAACTATTTCTCTGTGAGGTTTTCATTCCCTTCTTGTTCAGTCTTTTCTTGCAATTCGGCTTCCCATCTGTGTTTTTTTTTGTTGTTCTGATCTGAAAACTTCCAATGGAGTTAAACTTCATTTGGAAACACTTTGGACCAGAACTTGTATCATAGAAACTTGAGACATCAAATAACAATTAGGGAATTAGATACTCCACATGTAACCTTCACTAACCAACTCTTGCAACTCACTCTTGATACTCATCACCTTCAAGTTGGCACACTTCTACTAATATTCTCTTTTTTTTTCTGTTTAAAATTTCAACTCAACGCAATTAATTTCAGAATCCAGAATCATCAAGTTCTTCATCCTTGCAATTCTCTGATTTCTTCACAGCAGTTACACATTTAATCGTAGCAGCCACACTAATTTCCCTTTGTCCCCTTCAAAAGTGAATGTATCAGAATTTTCAAGTGGATGTACTCTCTGTTGGTGCAGAAATGCACCTAAGTCAAACCTGTGTTTTGATAATGGCAACATAGGTCAAAAGTTAAGTCTTTCTTGTTTTCTAACAAGTTAATCAAGTGTGCAGGAAAAGCCCTAGCGAAGGACTGCTAGGCACTGGCAAAGGAATGCCAGGAAAGAAAGCCCTAGCGAAGGATTGCTAGGCCACTGGCGAAGGACTGCCAGCATCAAGCCCTAGCGAAGGACTGCTAGGCACTGGCGAAGGACTGCCAGCAAAGAAGCCCTAGCGAAGGACTGCTAGGCAACTGGCGAAGGACTGCCAGTTTACAAGACCTGACAAAGGACCGTCAGGCAAAAGTCCAACTAAAGGAACGGTTGGCATCAGGTAAATTCTCCCGAGAGGAGTAGGTGAGGACGCGTTCCCCGTCGAGGGAACAGTAGGCGTCGGTTCGACCTAGGGCTCCATTTTGGAGACCAAAGTCAGAACCAAGACAGCTAAGGCTGTATAAATCTAATAAATTATTATGTTATTGTGTTTTGGACTAACCCTGGATGCAGGACCGAAGGAACGTGTGACTGCAGCTCAGAAAGCCTCAAAGGAGAGAGGCAGTTGCTGAGTAGGGCGCCCGGAGCGTCCCGGGCGCCCCCAAGGGCCATACAAAACAAGTAACAAAAAGAATGGTTCGAATACACACTGGGTCGGGAGCCCCCGTGCTCCCGGGCGCCCGCGCTGCTCCCGGGCGCCCCCTGCGCTGCGGGCGCCCCCATGCGCATACATCGAACCCGAACCCCTCGAAGCCAAGGCGATAAGACTTTGACCCGGTCAATGCGGGCGCCCCGAGCGCTCCGGGCGCCCCGGTCAAAGCGGATCCAGAGGATCAGACGCGACCGAGACTGTGGCGGATCGAAGGCCACGTGGGGGGCGCCCCCGACGTCCCGGGCACCCCCTGGCCCTATATAAGGACCCCTCGACCAAGGCTTCAAGACACCAGTTCTCAAAACGCCTCAACGATCTTCTACGCTCGTGCCTTGCTCCGGAAACACTCCAACTCGAGCCGACGACGTCCCGCTGCCCCGAACAAGTCAATACACTCCGGACGTCGGTAACGAAGATCGAAATTTAATATTATTATTCTATTGCACTTATTTGTAATCAAATATTGTAAACTGGTTTGCGCGAATATAGAATTGCCCAAAGTAAACGGTCAACGACCGTGGGCCTTGGAGTAGGAGTCGACACAGGCTCCGAACCAAGTAAAAATCACCGTGTCTTTGTGCTGTGTCTTTTATTTTATTTCCGCTGTGCACTTACTCTTAGTTTTCCGAAAAAGAACGATTTCCGATATTCACCCCCCCCTCTATCGGTTTTCACGATCCAACAAGTGGTATCAGAGCGGGGTTTTCAAACTTGGTGCAACCACCAGTTTGAAATTTTTTTTTCGGATTTTTTTTTCGAATTTAATTAATTTTTTTTTTCCCACACTGCTAATCCAAGACCAAGTCTTGGGACACCTTTTTGTTTGTAAGTTTCCTTTTACAGAACAAATGTCTATGCAAGAGGGATTCAGCACCGCTAGACCTCCACTCTTCAGTGGAGAAGACTTTTCCTACTGGAAAAGTCGCATGGAGGTCCACCTGAAAACTCAGGTGGACATGTGGATCATTATCCAGTCCGGTCTGGAGATCCCCCGAAATGCGGAAGGACTTCCACAAAGCTACTCGGAGTGGGACAACACTCTAAAGCGCAAGATAGAAGCCGACGCAAAAGCAACGCAAACCCTACAATGCGGGCTGACAAAGGAAGAGCTGAACCGAGTGGGCCCCTTCAACAGTGCAAAAGAGCTATGGACAAAACTGATCGAGCTGCACGAAGGGACTTCGGACACCAGAATCAGCAAAAGGGATCTGCTACTGAATAGACTCTACACTATCAAGATGGCCGACAACGAAACAGCAGCCCAGCTCCACGCACGAATCCAGGAGGTAATGAACGGGCTTCACACAATAGGTCACAAGGTTGAAAACCGTGACCTAATAAGGTACGCTCTAAACGCCTTCCCTAGAAACACCTTGTGGGCATCTATGGTAGATGCATACAAGGTCTCTAGGGATCTTTCTAAAATAAAATTAGATGAACTGTTTTCCGAACTAGAACTACACGAACAAACTAACTCAAATTTGGTCGAGAAAGGTATTGCTTTCATTGCAGGCAAAACTCTAAGGACAACGAAGAAGAAGCCCGAACCTGAACCCGAGTCTGACTCAGACTCCGATTCAGAAGACAAAGAAGGAGAACAAACTAAGCTGGTCCGGCTCGCTCGAAACTACTACAAGGAGCTGAAGAACCGAACCAACAAAAGGAAAACCGGCCGAAGAAAGGACGAACCAGCGGAACCCGCGAACAAGCCTAATGTGACCTGCTACGAGTGCAAGAAAAAGGGCCACTACAAAACAGAGTGTCCAAATCTGAAAGAGTCCAAGAAGACGAGAAGAAAGAAGGCGCTACAAGCAACCTGGGACGAGTCTTCCTCAGAAGAAGAAGAAGAGGCGCCTCAGTCCAATCTCCTAGCTCTGACCGCCTCAGAAAAAGTCGAGTCAGAATCAGAACAAGAGGACGGCGAGCTGACTTTCACAGAAGACGGAGAAATAAAGGTAACAGGTTTTAATAGATCGCAATTAACTGATTTAATTTCTTTTCTTTCTCGAGATTTGGCTAAAGCCAAACTCCGAGTCGAATCCCTCCGACAGGAAGTAAAACTCCTGAAAGAGGGAGCTGACTCTAAACCCTTAACCGAGAAGGTTCAGGAAGGAACTCCTACTCAAGTTGAAAAACTTGAAAAGGAAAACTCCTCCCTGAAAACTCAGGTTAAGGATCTTAGATCAGCACTAGAACGATTTACATCTGGTTCCAAGGGTCTTGACATGATCCTTGGAAAACAGAAATCAGTTCTAAATCGATCCGGATTGGGCTATAGAACCAAATCTCGGCAAAGATCTTACTTTGCTGTACTGAATCAGTCCAGAGGTAAAATTCAGGCATGGGTACCTAAACTATGCCTGAACAAACCGACTGGATCAAATCAGTATTGGATCCCCAAGGACAAGATTCACATCTTGCCTAACCATCACCGTGGCTTTAGTCCAGGGGGAGCCAAACTGAAAACAATATTTATTATTAGATAAATAATGTTAATTCTTGATTGCAATTGCTTGTTTGATTGTTTATTTTAAATTCCTGCAATTAACCATGCTTAGATTTAGAAATGGTTAGCTAAGGACTGAACAAACTTAACTGAAATTTGACAACATAGTATTGGGTGGAGGTGAGATGATAGTACGTTAGGGAAGCCAATTTGGCGGAACTAGCCGAAGCTACCGATCCAAAACCCAAACTAGTTAGACCAGAAATTTTTCAAAGAATAATTTTGAAAATGAAATTTCATTAAAAGGCTTTGTCAAGGAAAGGGTGGATGATCCCATAAGGCTTCGGCCAAAGAAGGCCTAGTGCCTCGCCAAGACCTGGAAGCCAATTTTTGAAATTCAAATTCAAATTAATTTTTGTCAAATTCGAATCTAACACAAAATTTCAGTTATTTGTAGATTTAAACTTCTGTCAAAATTAATTGGTTTCAAAATTAATCAAGTTTTTAAAATTTAATTGTTTTCAAAATTAATCAAACTTTTCAAAATAATTTTTTTTCCATCAAAACCTGTCTCACAAAACCTATAAGGTTAACGTGATTGAAAACCCTAGATTTGGGTGAGACAGACTAGGCAGTGAAACTCAATTTAAGCTATTCCTGATTCTAATTGGATCCAAATCAAGAAAATTCTTTATGCGTAGGAACATAAAGATTTGGACCAATGGATGTTGGATAGCGGTTGCTCCAGACACATGACTGGAGATAAATTGAAGTTCACCAAGCTCAAACTCAAAAACCTAGGCTCAGTGGCATTTGGCAATAATGCTACACTCAAAGTAATTGGGTCAGGTAATATTGAGCTTAAATCTGATTTCATTATTAAGAAAGTTCTATTGGTTGAAAACTTTAATTTTAACTTGCTCAGCATAAGTCAGTTATGTGATTCTGGTTATATAGTTACTTTCAACAATTCTAACTGCCTGATTAGAAATGAACAAGACTCAGAAATCATACTTAAGGGTACTAGAAAAAACAATGTATACACTATAAATCTTCCCCTTATACCCAAATGTATGTTAACACAATTAGAACAAACAAACCTCTGGCATAGGAGATTAGGTCATACCAATGTAAGAACTATATCAAAAATTACCCAACTTGGCTTAATCAAAGGTATCCCCAAAATCAAAAATAATGAAAACCTAATATGTGAATCATGTAATCAAGGCAAACAAACCAAATCCAATCACAAACTTATTCAATCTGACTTAACTCAAACTACACTTGAGCTCCTGCACCTTGACCTATTTGATTCACATGGAGCCAAGTCACTAAGCGGGAACCGATACTGCTTAGTAATAGTTGATGATTACTCTAGGTTTACCTGGGTTAGGTTCCTAAAAACCAAAGCTGAAACCCTAAACCTATTTGTTGAATTCTGTAAACTAATTGAAAATCAAAACGACACTAAAATAAAAAGACTTAGGAGTGATCACGGGGGAGAATTTGAGAATCAACGATTCGAAGAATTCTGTAAAGTAAATGGGTATTTACATGAATTTTCATGTCCTAGAACCCCCCAACAAAATGGGATAGTTGAGCGAAGGAATAGAACCTTACAAGAAGCCGCTAGGGCTATGCTCAACGAATTCAATCTAGCAAACCAATTTTGGGCAGAAGCAATTAGTACAGCCTGTTATATCCAAAATAGGGTTTTAATTAACAAGCGACACAACAAAACCCCCTATGAATTGTACTACCATAGACTACCAAATTTACATTACCTAAGGGTCTTTGGATGTAAAGTCCATATCCTAAACACCAAAGACTATTTAGGAAAATTTCAATCCAAGTCAAACCCTGGTATCTTCCTAGGATACTCAACAACAAGTAGAGCCTATAGAGTTTATAACAAACAAACTAAGAAAATTGAAGAAACTACAAACTTAATTTTTGATGAAGAAATCAATTCAACATCTAATAATCCAGATGTAACTTCATCACACTCTGACCAAGAAAATAATGAACCCTTAATTGAACCCTTAATTGAGCCCTTAACTGAACCCTTAAACGAGTTAACCATTGAACCAATTAATGAGTCAACTGAAACAAGTATTGAACCAACAAATCAACCAGCCCAAAGAGTCGAAACAAACCATCCAGCCGGACCTGAGGCTGAACCAAGCTCTAGGAAAACCAAGAAACCCAGACTTAGTCACCCAACCGATCAAATTGTGGGTGATCCAACTCTAGGAGTCAGGACTAGGTCTTCCTATAGGAACCTTAGTCAAATAGCTATGATATCAAAAATTGAACCCAAAACTATAGAAGAAGCCCTACCTGATCCTGATTGGATCATAGCGATGCAAGAAGAACTAGCTCAATTCGAGAGAAACCAAGTCTGGGAATTAGTACCTAAACCTGAAGGTAAATCCATCATAGATACTAAGTGGGTCTTTAGGAACAAGCTAAATGATCAAGGAGAAATAGTCAGAAATAAAGCCCGCTTAGTGGCTAAGGGATTCAGCCAAGTAGAGGGACTAGACTATGATGAAACATATGCCCCAGTAGCTAGACTTGAGTCCATTAGAATGTTATTGGCCTTTGCATCCCATAAAGGATTTAAATTATATCAAATGGATGTAAAATCAGCCTTTTTAAATGGATTTATAAAAGAAGAAGTTTATGTAGGACAACCCCCAGGGTTTGAGGACCTAGACAAACCTAACTATGTTTACAAACTAACTAAAGCATTATATGGGTTAAAACAAGCACCTAGGGCCTGGTATGAACGATTATCAACCTATTTAACGTCTAAAGAATTTAAACAAGGCCAAATTGACTCAACATTATTTATTAAAACCCTAGGAAAAGATATATTTATTGCCCAAATTTACGTAGATGACATAATCTTTGGATCCACCAACACCAACTTTCTAAAAGAATTTGTCAAGATAATGGAAGATGAATTTGAAATGAGCTTAGTTGGTGAGCTTACATTTTTCCTAGGACTACAAATCAAACAAACTAGGGATGGTAACTATGTTCATCAATTTAAATATGCTAAAGAATTAATAAAGAAATTTAAAATGGATAACTCTAAAAGCATAAGTACCCCCATGGCCACTAATATAAAAATAGATAGTGACCCTGATGGCAAACCAGTAGACCCTAAACTCTATAGGAGTATGATAGGTAGCCTACTGTACCTTACAGCCAGTAGACCTGATATTCCCTTTGCTGTAGGGATGTGTGCTAGATACCAAACCTGTGCTAAGGAAACGCACTTAGCAGCCCTAAAAAGAATACTGAGATATGTAAAGGGCACCCTAAATGTAGGGATTTGGTATCCTAGGACCTCAACTTTTGCTTTAACCGGATACTCAGACTCTGACTATGCTGGCTGTAAGTTAGATAGAAAGAGCACAAGTGGAAGCTGCCAACTGTTAGGTCAGAGTCTAGTTAGTTGGTGCAGCAGAAAACAACACTGTGTAGCTCTATCCACAACTGAAGCTGAGTATGTGGCATTAGGAGAATGTGTGGCTCAACTCTTATGGATGATGCACACACTTAAGGACTTTCAGCTCAACTACACCCAAACTCAAGTATTTATTGACAATATAAGTTCGATCAATTTAACTAAGAACCCAATCCAACATTCCAGAACCAAACACATAGAAGTCAAACATCATTTTGTAAGAGACCATGTAACCAGGGGTGAAATAGTACTCAAGTATATTGACTCTAAATCCAACCTAGCTGATATATTCACAAAGCCCTTACCTGAGTCTGAGTTCAGCTCACTAAGAAGGCAGTTAGGATTGTGCTTTGTAGAATAGAGTATCTCAATGTTTTTTGCTCTACTTGATTTCAAAAATCAGTTTTCTAAAAATAGATTTTGAAAAACTGCTTTACTTGATTTCAAAATCAGTTTTCACTTTTTTTTAGTTTTATTGCAAAACAACCCCTTTAAAAATTAGGGGGCCTAGGCCCTAACCCTAGAACTGCATGCACCTATAGACTTAGAAGCCAGCATCTCACAAGCACCTTAGGGTACTTTTGATTGACAACCTAGAAAGGGTTGAGATGCTTAGGTTTTTGCCTTAATTCAAGATGCTTTAAGTCAGTGCATCTGCAGTAATTGGGGTACTAAATACAATATACATAGCAATCAAGTTAAGTGTCAAGCTTAGAAAATCTAACTTGAACAGAAACACTTAACTTGACTAACCCTAGCAAAAACTACTGTTTATAACAGTTAGTGAGTAGCTAATTGGGTTAGACAGGTCCCTACAGAGATAATTGATTGATCTAGTGTAATTGATTGATCTAGTGTAAATTTAATTATGAATTGATTTAGTATAGCAAATTCTTATTCATTATTATTGCTATATCTATTTGTTTTGATATATGGCAAAGGGGGAGAGATAGAGACAGGAAAGAGAAAATTACTTTTTCTAAATTTTTCCTTCAAAAAGTTTCAAAAATCTTGCTAAGTACTCTAGCTTCAAAATTTGTTTTCAAACTGTCAATCTTGCTAAGTACTCTAGCTTCAAAATTTGTTTTCAAACTTTCAAAATTTTGCTAAGTACTCTAGCTTCAAAATTTATTTCCAAACTTTCAAAATTTTGCTAAGTACTCTAGCTTCAAAATTTATTTCCAAACTTTCAAAATTTTGCTAAGTACTCTAGCTTCAAAATTTATTTCCAAACTTTCAAAATTTTGCTAAGTACTCTAGCTTCAAAATCGGTTTCCAAACTTTCAAAATTTTGCTAAGTACTTTAGCTTTAAAATCTTTTTTAATTTTCAAAATTTTACTAAGTACTCTAGCCCTTCAAAAGTTTCTCACTTAAGCTTATCAAAATTCTTATAAGTACTGTAAAGCTTAAGTTTGTCAAAATTGTTAGGTACTTAAAGTTTTCCAAATATATACTTAAGTTTTCCAGATTACTAAAGTGTTTCAAAACCTACTAAAGTACTTAAGCTTGTTATATCTTACCAAGTACTTAAGCTGACATTTTGAGTACTTTAAAACTTAAGACTTTAAAATTTTCTAAGTACTCTAATCATGCTTTAAAAACTCTACTGTATATTTTTAACTCAAGTTACTTCCAAGAACCTAAAACTTAAGTTTTCAAAGTACAAATTTTTTTACCCCACGAGTTTTTGAAAAATCTAGGGGGAGATTCCTTCCAGGGGGAGGGAACAAAAGATAAAACCTTTTCATGTCTTGCTTAACTTAACTTTTTGAACTAGGGTTGCCATAAATCGAAAAGGGGGAGATTGTTGGTGCAGAAATGCACCTAAGTCAAACCTATGTTTTGATAATGGCAACATAGGTCAAAAGTTAAGTCTTTCTTGTTTTCTAACAAGTTAATCAAGTGTGCAGGAAAAGCCCTAGCGAAGGACTGCTAGGCACTGGCAAAGGAATGCCAGGAAAGAAAGCCCTAGCGAAGGATTGCTAGGCCACTGGGGAAGGACTGCCAGCATCAAGCCCTAGCGAAGGACTGCTAGGCACTGGCGAAGGACTGCCAGCAAAAGAAGCCCTAGCGAAGGACTGCTAGGCAACTGGCGAAGGACTGCCAGTTTACAAGACCTGACAAAGGACCGTCAGGCAAAAGTCCAACCAAAGGAACGGTTGGCATCTGGTAAATTCTCCCGAGAGGAGTAGGTGAGGACGCGTTCCCCGTCGAGGGAACAGTAGGCGTCGGTTCGACCTAGGGCTCCATTTTGGAGACCAAAGTCAGAACCAAGACAGCTAAGGCTGTATAAATCTAATAAATTATTATGTTATTGTGTTTTGGACTAACCCTGGATGCAGGACCGAAGGAACGTGTGACTGCAGCTCAGAAAGCCTCAAAGGAGAGAGGCAGTTGCTGAGTAGGGTGCCCGGAGCGTCCCGGGCGCCCCCAAGGGCCATACAAAATAAGTAACAAAAAGAATGGTTCGAATACACACTGGGCCGGGCGCCCCCGTGCTCCCGGGCGCCCGCGCTGCTCCCGGGCGCCCCCTGCGCTGCGGGCGCCCCCATGCGCATACATCGAACCCCAACCCCTCGAAGCCAAGGCGATAAGACTTTGACCCGGTCAATACGGGCGCCCCGAGCGCTCCGGGAGCCCCTGTCAAAGCGTATCCAGAGGATCAGACGCGACCGAGACTGTGGCGGATCGAAGGCCACGTGGGGGGCGCCCCCGACGTCCCGGGCGCCCCCTGGCCCTATATAAGGACCCCTCGACCAAGGCTTCAACACACCAGTTCTCAAAACGCCTCAACGATCTTCTACGCTCGTGCCTTGCTCCGGAAACACTCCAACTCGAGCTGACGACGTCCCGCTGCCCCGAACAAGTCAATACACTCCGGACGTCGGTAACGAAGATCAAAATTTAATATTATTATTCTATTGCACTTATTTGTAATCAAATATTATAAACTGGTTTGCGCGAATATAGAATTTCCCAAAGTAAACAGTCAACGACCGTGGGCCTTGGAGTAGGAGTCGACACAGGCTCCGAACCAAGTAAAAATCACCGTGTCTTTGTGCTGTGTCTTTTATTTTATTTCCGCTGTGCACTTACTCTTAGTTTTCCGAAAAAGAACGATTTCCGATATTCACCCCCCCTCTATCGGTTTTCACGATCCAACACTCTTCTCCTTTCCCTTTGACCTCTTCTTGTCACCTTTCTTCTTCTCCTCCTTCTTTTCATCTCTTCTCTTTAGTTGAGGGTACTCATTCTTCATTTGCCCCTCTTGGTGGCAGTTGTAGCAAATGATGTCCTTTCCCTTGCCCTTGCTTTTGGATCCCTTTCTAGCATAAGACTTGTTAGAAAAACTTTTAAAAGTCCTACGCATCTTTCTTACCATAAAGGCCTCTTGGTCGCTATCCATAGAGGCACTAGACTCCTCTGAGTCGAATGAAGAGGAGTAGACCACCTTCTTCTTCTTCTTCTCCTTCTTCTTCTCCTTCTCCTTCTCCTTTTCTGCAATAAAGGCTATACATTTCTCTTTGGCCAAAATATTAGCTTGCTCGTGCAGTTCAAATTCACAAAATAGATCATTTTATTTTACTATTGACAAATCCCTTGATACTTTGTAGGCATCAACCATTGATGCCCACAACGTTGTTCTCGGGAAAGATTATAGGATGTACCTGACGAGATCCCGGTTTTCAATCTTCTCTCCAATCACATAGAGTTCGTTGATGATCTCCTTCACCCTTCCATGCAGCTGGCTGACAGTCTCGTTGCTCTTCATGGATAGGGATTGGAGTTGGGCAACGAGCATATTCTTCTTTGCCCTTCTGGACTCGTTGGACCCTTCATTCAGTTCAACTAGTTTGTCCCACAACTCTTTGGCACTCTTGAATGGTACCACCTTGTCGAGTTGCTCCTTTGACAACCCACATTGTAGTGTGGTGGTGGCCTTGGCATTTGACTGTGCCCTCTTCATGATATCCTTCGACCACGATCTAATTGGTGTTGGCTCTCCTCTTTCATCGACGGGTGCATCGAAACCATCTACAATACTAATCCAGTTTTCAATGTCATTAATTAAATAGTACTGCATTCTACCTTTCCAGTACGCGAAGTCGTTCCCGTCGAAGAATGGTGGCCGTGCAGTGTTGTATCCCTCTTGAAACGCCATTTCACTTTACTCCGGTCGACGGTGAGTTCTTCTAAAGAGAACTGGCTCTGATACTAATTGACAGATCGAAGAGAGTTGCTAGAGGGGGGGGTGAATAACAATTTGTCGAATTTCTCTACAAGATTGTTAGCGCAGCACAAAAAAAATATGCAAAAGACAAAACAACAATGCTAACTCAGAGTATTTTTACTTGGTATCCGCCCGAATGGATGACTAATCTAAGGATCCGCGCAAGTACTCCACCTCCACTATAAAAAGTCTCCTTCAGGTGGAGAAACCTTTACAAAGGCGTTGTCTTTCTCTTTTACAGAAAGCAATGATTAGAGAGAGAGCAAGGCCTTAAGACTCTATGCACGAACAACACTTCGTTACAGTGAAAAACCGTACCGTTCACGTGCGAAAAAGTCCTCCTTTTATAAGAGAACAGGACAGCCTCGTAGGCTGTCCAACCCCGCACCAGTCGACTGCCCCTGGGGCAGTCGACTGACCTAGCAATAAATGCCAGCCAACGGCTAGTTTTTGGGGGGTCACTAGTCGACTGCCCCTGGGCTAGTCGACTGGTAGAAGGCTGAAAACCTTCTGTGAGTTTTGGCAGTTGACTGCCCTCTAGCCAGTCGACTGCCCACTCACTTACAGCCACTCTTAACACTCTCCTTCACGTGTGCCTTCAGATTCACTCCCTTGGCTCACCCCTTGAAGTCATCTTCCTCTGGCTTTCATCCCTCGGATGCGAACACAAGCCTTCCCTTGGCTTGCCTCCATGCCACCCTTCACGTGTGCCCTTGAAGTCCACTTCCCGGCTTGCCCTTGGAGTCCTCCTCCCTCGGCTCTCGTCCCTCTGATGTGTTCTTCATGTGTGATTCTCCAAGTCCTGCAAACTCAATTACACATATTAAATACAACATAACACCCTAACCTTAAACTTATTGACACACACATCAAAACCATGATCTTCCAGATCATTCTTGGGCCGATTGCCTCAACATTTTTGACCAATTCAAGAAACCACCTTGGGACCAGGGATGAGTGTTTCAATTCCTCGGACCCAGCAGGCCGCCAAAAAATAATGGATATATAGACCCACCATTGCGTAGCTTCCCTCCGTTATGTCACTATTCTAATCAGTTAGCCACACATCCTTTCATTTGACTTGAAGGGAGGGACTTGTGATGGGGTTGAGCCTATTAGGGTTGACATGGATCATAGGTGATGGGGTTGAGCCTGTCAGGGTTGACATGGATCGTAAGGAAGCTACGTGTTAAGGGCCACCGAACCCAACTATCAAGGTCGGGCTCCTGAGATCATCGTGGGAGGGTAGATACCTAGGACCCTTCCGGGCTAGACACACCCGAGACCATTCTAAGTTGGAGACTCCTGAGAAGACCTGCCCCCGAGATTACCTCGGGAGGGCGGATGCCTGAGACCACCTCGGGAAGACAAGTCCCTGAGATCACCTCGGGAGGGTGGATGCCCAAGACCACCTTGGGAAGACATGTCCCCAAGATCACTTGGGAAGACAGACGCCCGGGACCCTCCCAGGCCAAAGGACCTCGAGACCAACTCGGGAGAGTGGAGCCCAAGGATCATCCTATCTGATAACCTGACCTCAAGTAGTCGTCCCCTTTTTCTAGATCATCTGATAATTATTACCGTTAATTATTGGATAATTATTGCCTGTAATATGCGGTCATTAAATCCTTAATTATCACAACGACCTGGATTTAATCACCGCAGTGGTCGTTATAAAGATTATCCAGTAATCGATAATTAAGGGGACGTGGAGGATAACGTGGGGACACGTGTGACCACCGCCTCAAGTATAAATAGTGCTTCGGCACCTAGGTAAGGGGACTTCGGTTCTTTTCGAGTTCGGATATACCCTTGTTGCTTTCCTCACCTTCTTCAACTCACTGTTTTGACTTGAGCGTCGGAGTGGGTTCCGTCGAAAAACCTTTCGATGTGTTCCCATTAACGCTCGTGTTACTCTCGCAGAGTGCGATCGCCTTCTTCCTCCTCGCCGTCTATGTGGGCTTCGCCTGGGTGACTCACCGCCTGCGTCATTTCCTTCCGGAACATTGGTATATGTCAAAGTCATTGATAAACAAACTATATTTTAAGCAAAAATTATTCAGACTGAAGATGAATATGAGCCAACACATCATCATATTCAATTAGATTGTGAGCAAACTAAAGTGAGTTAATGTGAAGATCGAGGATGAAGACGTGGCACTAATGTTATTGAATTCTCTACCTTCATCTCTTACGTATGAAAATTTGATTACTACACTAATGTGGGGAAAGGAAACTCATAGGTTCTTTATTTGGTTTTCATAAGAGGAAGAAAGCAAGCGACAAAGTTTCTCAAGGAGATTAACTTATGGTGAATAGTAACCAAGAGCGCAGTATGAGCAAAACTCGGTATGGATTGGGCAGTGACAACAAGACCCATTCTAAGTCAAGAAGGAAGAAGGTGATCATGTGCTACAAGTGTAAAGGTAAAGGTCATATGAATAGAAATTGTCTAGAGATACAAAAATATGTTCCAGAGAACAAAGGTAGTTCAACAAAGTCTACAAACATAGTTGAAGAAGAAAATTCAGAGAGCAACAATGGAGATATACTATCAGTTATGTTGAGTCTGGAGTAGCTGACAAATGCATGACTCTTAGACCTGCATATTCATATTACATGACTCCAAACAAGGAGTGGTTTGATACTTATAGGGTAGTGGATTCTAGTTCAGTATTGATAGAAAATGATGTGTCTTGTAGATCGACATAAGGAACATCAGAATCAAGATGTTTGATAGTGTAATCAGAACTTTATGTAATGTCAGACACATATCAAATCTAAGGAAGAATTTAATCTCACAAGTAGACTGGATGGTATTGGTTGCAATTACAAACCAAAGAACAGTGTGATAAAGGTCAGCAAGGGAGCTCTGACCGTAATGAAAGGACAAAAGTTAGCAAGCAGCATCTATAAGTTGATAGGGACTACAATTGTAAGTGGATTCGCCTCGGTGGAGTCTGAAACAGTTAGTGCAGTATTGTGACATATGCGGCTAGGGGATATGGATGAAAACGTGGGATGCTAGAATTTCACAAGAAAAAGTTGTTGAAGTGCATCAAGACATGCTAGCATGAATTCTACAAATTCTGTGTTCTTGGGAAATAGAGCAAAGTGCAATTCAGGATGACAATACACAAAATAAAGAAGATTCTGGATTATGTACATACGGATCTCTAGGGACCAATTAGTGTTGAGGGTGATCGAAGGTCGGCAAGAGGGGGTGAATTGCCCCTGAAAAAGAAAAACTCAATCTTTTGTTTTGACTTATCAAAGATGTTAGTTAGAACACAAATAACATAAACAAATGAAGCAAATAGTAAATAAAGAGGCAACCGGATTTTACTTGGTTTGCAACCAGAGAGGTTACTAATCCAAGGCTGAATATGACTCGATTCTCTTGAATAAAACTCCTTCGGGCAAAGAAACCTCTTACACGTGGAAAGCTCAAAAAAAGAAAGAAATATTACACCAAACTAATTTGCTAATGCTTGGAATCAATGGAATGAATGAAACTGAGCTTTAGGGGTTTATTTATAGCCTCGGTCATAATTATCCGTTTATTGACGTGGCACTTATAGGGCGCCCGAGAGCTCTTGGGCGCCTGACACGTGGCATGATGCTTATTAAGAGAGAAACATTCGCAAATGGCTAAGATTAGCCTCTCGGGCGCCTGATAGCACAGGGGCAGCGGAGTGCTTGGGCGCCCGACAGCCCAAGCGCCCGTATGCTCATGGATGCCCGACAGAGGCTATTTTTGCTCACGGGGGGGTCTGACAGTGGCTGATTTTGGGATCGGTGACATCGATAGAGGGGGGGGGGGTGAATATCGACTCGTAAAAACTTCGTCGGATCTTCTTCGTTCGTTCTTACTATCAGAGTGTTACTACGCAACGGAATATAAAATAAACACATACACAACAAGAATCACTCATGGGATTTACTTGGTTCCCAACCCCCCCCCCCAGGTCAGTACGTTTAAGACCTAAGTACTCAGCGTGAGTCCACTAGTGGTCTCGTTTCCGAAATTTTCGGAGACGGAGAAACCCGTCTTACAGTTTAAGTACAATCACAAAAATGCTAATTAAATAAGTACAACATTGTAACATGCAAACCAAATGTGAAAGTCTCAGCCAACTCTGGAAGTCCGAAGTGTCATGCACTTCTTCCTAGAGCCTCCTTGGTCGCAGAGCTTCGTCGTAGCGCTTTTGCTTCGCACAGATTGAGTAGACAGATGGGAAAGTTGTTGTCCTGACTTGAGGGGTCAAACCCCCTTTTATACAAGGTTCTTGGGCGCCTGATAGCTTATGGGGTGCCTCACAAGAAAATTTTCCTAAGTGTCTTGGAAAATTTTCCAAACTCAAGTAAAAAAAAAAATCTAAGGATTTTCAACGATGTTCAAAAGGATGAAAAATTTTTCCAAAACTGTTCACAAAGATGAAAGAGATTTTCAACACATGTTTTGAAAAATGATAATATTGGATTTTTCAAAAAATATTCAAAAGACAAAAGATTTTCAAAATATGTTTTGGAAAATGAGAATATCATATTTTCAAAAGTAAAGTATTTTTGAAAAGATAATGTTTTTTGAAAATATAATATTTTTGAAACCTCTAATGTTTCTTTTAATTTAACCTCCCCTAAACCTGACACAGTCTTAGGATGCTTGTTGACTACAAGTTGATCTTCCTCTGAGTCTTGGGTTTGATTTGAAAGAAAAAAATTAGAAAAGAATTTTAAGAAATATAGTTTATCCAAATTATAAGAGCAATTAACTCGTATTTTTGAAAAATATTTTTCAAAAAATATTTTGAAAGATATAATAAATTTTTGAAAAAATATTTTTCGAAAACCATTTTGAAAGAAATAATATATATATATATTTAACCATTTTTAAAGAGATAAATTTTTGAAAAGAATAATTATTGAAAAGATAATTTTCAAAAGAATTAAAAAAAAGATTCCCCCTGAACCTGACACTTTCTGGCTACCCTTGTTAACACAAGGAACTCTACCTAAGTGTCTTAAGGGACTTTAGTGTCGACCTAGAGGATTTGTGTCTAAGTGCAGATCAAACACCTTTTGAAAAGATATATAGTTTTTGAAATATATTTATAAGTAAACACCAAATCAAACATAAAATTCATTAAAATATTATTATGTTTAATTATTATTTTGAAAATAGGATTTTAAGAAAATATTCTAAGGATTTTTGAAAATATTTTTAAAGACATTTATCAATTAATTAGTCCTTATCATCTCACCTATTCTGAGTATCGCAGTGCAACCAAGCATGGTAGCCTTATGGGTGTTTGTAGGATGCTTGAATAATTTTCTCAATTTAATAATATAGATTGTTTGACCTTGAGTAAGATTCAAGTTTAACAATTATCAACTTAAAAGTAAATTTCAGTAATTGGCTTCTAGGTTTTGGCGAGGCACAGGTGCCGTCTTTAGCCTAAGCTTTATTGGATCAACAACCCGTTCCTTAGACAAAGCCTTTTAAAGAAATAATACTTTTAATTTACTCTTTAAAAAACTCTGGTCTAACTAGTCTAGGATGTGACAAGGTAGCTTCGGCTAGTTCCACTTAGCTAGGTCGATCAAGTCGGGTACTTCTTATCCTTCCTGACTTCCTTGACCAAGTTTCCCTAATGTACTATCATCTCGCACCACCCTGGTACTATGTTAGACAAGTGTCAAACTATCTTTTTCCTATCTAGCTATTTTAAGTTAAGCATAAAAGTAAACATGAATGACATGACAGATATATATGAGGGAAAAATAGACAGATGCATGCGCATGGCGGTTATGCATGTATCAATCAAGTTAAATCATTTTAATTAGATTTCTAATAAAGTATCAAATTCTTGATTTGATACAGAACGTGTGAACCCGTAAATATGTCAACCCACTTTGACATATTTATTATTATTAGGTTGAAGGTTTCAGTTGGGTAGGATTTTATCTAGTTTCATAACTGAAGATAGTTAATTTGAATTTTAGTTCGTGGATTTTATAAATTAAGGATTGATTTTGCTATTAAAGTTGACTTGTTAATTAATTAAGATTTAAATTGGTAAGAATGAAGTTAAGATTCAGATTTAAGGATTAAGTTGTTAAGAATTAATTTAAGTTATTAAGAATTAAGGATTATGTTGTTAAGAATTAATTTAGGTTATTAAGAATTAATTAAGGATTAAGTTGTTAAGAATTAATTTAAGTTCTTAAGAATTAATTAATGATTATGTTGTTAAGAATTAATTTAAGTTCTTAAGAATTAATTAAGTATTAAGTTGTTAATAATTAATTTAAGTTTAAGTTGTTAAGAATTAATTAAAATTTAAGTTCTTAAGAATTCATTTAAGTTATTGAATCTGTGATTAATCATCGGTCTAGTTGCATCATTTTTATTAATTCAAAAATTTTTGATTCATCTATAATTTCTTTTTTTTTGTTTTTAAGTTTTCAAGTTTATTTAATACTTCTAATTTATTTGAATTCTTGTAAGCCTTTTTAAATATGTCTTTTATTTTAATAAATTCATCTTCATCTTCATCTTCAGAGTTATATTTAGAATTATTAATTAAAATTGTATCATTATCTTCACAATAGGTAGAATAATTTTCAGGATTACTAATTAAGGTTGTAGCATTATATTCAAAATCAGTAGAATTATTAATTAAGGGTCGAGTATTATCATTAGAATTATCAACATTATCTTTAATGTTATTAGAATAATCAGAAAAAATATTAATTTAAGTATTATTATTATCCTCAGAGTTGTTAGAATTATCAGAAAAATTATTAATTAAAGTATTATCATTATCCTCAGAATTATTAGAATTATCAAAAATATTATTAATTAAAGTATTAAAATTAATTTCAAAAATTGTAACATTAATATTAAAGATTAAGAAATTAATATTTGATATTTTAATATTGTCAATATTTGATTTGGATCCATTACTGGCTAATTTATCATGCAATACATTAAGTGTGCTATACAAACAATCTAGTTTATCAGAAAAATTAATATTGTTATCTAAATTACCAGAAGGATTGTGTAACTGTGCAGAAATTTGAAAAACATTATTGCGAAAACTAAGTTTTTGTACCTCCTTTACCGTGGTCACATTTCCTGGCATTGTGGATTGAGTCATTTTCCAGTTTGGACACTGGTTCCTGTAATGTCCCTGCCTTTGGCAATTGAACCATCGGATATGACTTTTGTCTCTCCGAACTCCTAGCGCCAATTCCTTCGTTGCTGCCGGTGGTGAAGTACGAGTCTGACGAGTAGGACACTGATTTTCGTAGTGTCTTCTCTCCCTGCACTTAAAACAGATTATAGGAATTTTAAATTTGGACATAATATAAATATACCTTTATTCACCCCTTGGCTCCCCCTCAATTCCTGGCCTTCTTGCTCCTTCGGCGGTGAGTCCGATCAGAGCCACCTGCTCTGATACCAATTATGGGATCGATCGCGTTGATAGAGGGGAGGTGAATATCGACTTGTAAAAACTTCGTCGGATCTTCTTCGTTCATTCTTACTATCAGAGTGTTAGTATGCAGCGGAATATAAAATAAACACAAACACAACAAGAATAATTCGCGGGATTTACTTGGGTCCCAACCTCCCATGGTCAGTACATCCAATGCCTAAGTACTCAGCGTGAGTCCGCTAGTGGTCTCCTTTTCGAAATTTTCAGAGATGGAGAAATTCGTCTTACAGTTTAAGTACAATTACAGAAATGATAATTAAATAAGTACAACTTCGTAACGTGTAAACCAAATCGGAAAGTCTCGGCCAACTTTGGAAGTCCGAAGCGCCGCACACTTCTTCCGAGCGCCTCCTTGGTCACAGAGCTTCGTCGTAGCACTTTTGTTTCGCGTAGAATGAGTAGGCAGATGGGAAAGTTGATGTTCTGAGCTGAGGGGTCGAACCCCCTTTTATACAAAGTTCTCGGGCGCATGATAGCTTCTAGGGAGCCTCACAAGAGGTCAAACCTGATCCAAACCATCGAACTCAGTGCAGGGGATAGGTTCTGCATCCCAGGTGCCTGGGATGCTCTCGGGCACCTGGGATGCTTCAGGCCCCTGTTAAGCTTCAGGCGCCTGGGAACCCCTTTTCCTAGCCTTGATTGTTTTGTGTTTGCTCTCTTATCTTGCCTCCAACTCCATGTACTTGCAAGACAACAAAACACACAACAAACATACAAACAGTCTTAAGTCTTAATTGATTTGTTCTGACTTTTAGATTTCAACCTGAAACCCTAGGTTGGACCGACGCCTACTGTTCTCTTTCTCGGGGAACGCGTCTTAACCTACTCCACTCTGGAGAAGTTAACTTTTGTCAAACGGCTCCTCTGATTGAACTTTTGCTCGGCCTCCGAGAACCCAGATCTCGAGACGTCCGACCTCGATCCGTCATTACTTCTGTCTGCAATCCCCGCTAGGTAAAGACATTGTTGTCTGAACCTCAACCAGGACTTCGTGCCCAATTCCTCGAACCATGACTTTGGTGCTCAACCCTCCAGGTGAAGACTTCTTGCCCAGCTTCACTCACCAGGACTTCTTCCACCTAGCTTCACTCACTAGGACCCAGCTTCACTCACTAGGATTTCGTCCACCTAGCTTCACTCACTAGGGCCCAGCTTCCCTCACCAGGATTTCGTTCACCTAGCTCCACTCACCAGGATTTCATTCATCTAGCTTCACTCACTAGGACTTCCTTGCTAGTCATCCTAATCCTGACTAGACTTCTCTCTGCCAAACGTCAAGTTTTGTTTGGCTCAGTCCTTGGTCTATCTGACCAGATGTGAGTTTATTCACTCTACCAAACATCAAGTCCTCTTTGGCTTGTCCCTTGGTTAAATTGACCAACCCTGGGTTCTATTCACTCTGTCAAACATCAGATCCTATTTGGCTAACCCTTTTGTCAAATTGATCAAAATTGGGTTTACCCTACCAAACATCAGGTCATATTTGGCTTAATCCTTTATCACTTTGACTAGACCTTAGTATATTTCTAAACATCAAAATACTGGAGGTTAAATGTTCATCACTGATGCTCTTTGCACCAACAAGGTATTGGTTAACAGAGATGTGGTATTTGATGAGAAGATCATGCTACATACTTAGAAAGAAGGAAAGGAAACACTATAGGATCGGGTGGACAAGCAAGAGGAGGTGAATAGCTTGCAATTAAAATTAGTTTCTCTTGCTTCTAAGTTAGCAAAGACACAAAAACACTACATAACAATAAAATACATAACAATTAAGTAAGAGACTACATATTAATTAATTTTCAACTAGATAGTTGTTAGTTCAAGAACTATGTAAAAGCTCCACTATATACTCTATCTTTAAGCAAAGCGTCGAAGGCAAAGTAACCTCTTACAGAAATTGAAAGTGCAAATTGAGAATACGAGTATGGAATTTGAAATATTGTGTGCATTGTTCAATTTCGAGCTCAAAGGGCTCAATTTATAACCATCTGCTCGAGATAGATGTTTGTCGATGTGGCATATTCCGAGACCCCCAAACCCATGACTTGGTTGTTGATCGACAAGAGCTTGGTCCAAACTTTATCCATTCTTGGGCGGTCGTATTAACTTGGGTGCTTGATATATGACGTGGCTCCAAATCCACGTGTGCCACGTCAGCAGGCCGCGACTAAGTTTCTACTTTCCTGGGCACCCGAGTACCTCTCGGGCGCCTAGAGCTCCGGGCGCTTGATTCTATACGGGCACCTACTCTCCAACAGTAAGCTTCCTCTATTCTTTTTCTTTGCTACAAAACAAGGTTAGAACACAGAACAGTATAGATATAGAATGGTTGATGTGTTCCTGACAGTTCGTGCTATCCGGTTTTAACTTTTAGGTTTCAACTGAAATCGTTGGTCAGATCGATGTCTATTGTTCCCTCTTCCAAGGAACGCGTCCTCACCTACTTCTCTCAGAAGAGATTACTTGTTGCCAACCCCCCGTTGGACTTTTGCTCAGCCTTCGATGACTCTGGAACTCGTGATATCCGATCCTCGACTAGTCTTAACTCCTGTCCGTTGTTCACGCTCGGCCAAGTCTTCTGCCCAGTCCTCCAGATCAGGGCTTTAGTGCCCAATACTCGGCCAAGATTTAATGCCCAACCCACGATCAGGTCTTAGTGTCCAGTCTTTCGAATTAGGTCTTCGTTGCCTAGACCTCAGCCAGGACATAGTGTCCAACCCTCGGTTAGGTCTTCGTTGCCCATGTCAGGCCTCCAAAGACCCATGCTTGTTCAAAAATCCGGCAACATCTCCTCTGTACGGCGGACAATCTGAAACTTAATACATGCCCATCTCAATATATAAATATGCATAGTCACACTCGGCTAACATTCACACAATCACAACCACGCAGTTAAATAATATGCCTAATAAATAGTAACATAATAAATAAATCTCCGTTACCTAAATGCAACAAATCAAAATTCCACTAAAATAAATAAATACACGTCCATAGAAAAGTCAAATACAATCCATAATGAAAACAAAACTAAAGCGACACCAATACAATAAGATTACTATGAAAGTACGAAAATGATAAAAATACTCAAGCAGAGGACTGGTAGCTAGATCCTCTCGTGGTGGCAAAAGATGTAAGTACCCCTGTTTGGTTTTGATGTGATCAACCGATTTAAGTTAGGTCCTGGTGTATTTAATCCCTCTGCTAGGTATGCAGGAGCTTAGGTACGGAGGAAGTCGAGCATAAGACGTAGCGGGCGAGAAGGATTGTGCGGGGAAGTGAGCCAACGGGATCGATACAATCCGAGGAACGCAGAAGCTACGGAAGAGTTCACCGGTCGATCGAGAAGGATGTATGCGACGCTCGAGGGACGGGAAGCTGGGTGAAAACACGCTCGAGGGGCTAAAGGCCGGAGTTGGGTTCGGGTGAGTCTAACTCCAGTTGGCCAGAAATCACCCAGAAGACGAAGAACCAAAAGGCTGGTCAGTTTGACCAAGTCAAACCAAGCACCCAAAAAAAGGGGAATTTATTTGTTGCTAAGAGGACTCAAACTCAAAATCTCAAGCAACACATATCTCCATGGTTACCAGCTGGGATAGCAACTCCACACTTATCATTTAGGATAGCGGGCGAAGTCAATGAGCTGCTACAAGTAGAAGATAAAGTTTTAATTAAACTTTATCTCTTAAAGGATAATATCTTATCCTTTAATCAGTTCTAATGGATGTAGTTTTATCCCATCCAAGAACAACCGTCTAGATTACTTCCATGGATCAACGACCAAGAGAAAATTCATCAACAATCAACAATCCAGATTTATTCTCTTAGGCTATAAATAGGCATAGAGTTTTAGCTTTAAAAATTCATTCACTTGCAAAATCTCTTAAGTCTGGTGCGTTGTTATTGTAAGGCTTCTTCACCATAAGGAGATTTTTATTGAGCGACCACTGCGTTTGGAAGCAATATTTTTAGTTGCGACCAAGTGTTTTTTAAAAGACATGTGTCTTCCATTTTAATTTTTGTTTACCATCTATTCACTCTCCTCTAGCCGGTCTAACCCGATCCAACACAAGACGTAGCTATCAACTACCTGAAATAAAAATGAAGGCAAGGGGTGGTGAGTTCAACGGACTCTACGAGTATAAGAGTAGATAAATGCATTGTATATAAAAAGGATACAACAAGCATATAGAATCAAATGTATACAGTCTCTGAAATAAAGAACATAAATTAAATGCATCTATACGAATAATCATACCTGAAATATCAATGTACAGACTGGGGCATGATCAGAAATATATGCTCGTACTGCCGAGCAGATCTAAATTATATAATAAATGTAAATCATAATCGAATATATATATATATATATATATATATATTATATATATATATATATATATATATATATATCAAATGCAGCAACCATCGCTCAAACAAATGCACAATGCATAATATGCACATGATGCAATGACCTGCTCTGCATACACACCAACTACCACTACATTGGGTAGGTCAGGTGGACAAGATACAAGTGCCAAAAACTTGTGGTCATGCAGAAAAGTAATAATACATGTGGCTATGTGTGAACAGCCAAATACCTGTAGCTATAAAATCCCAAAATACATGTGGGGGCTCCAAACACCTAAGGAGTATCAACTCTCTGCACACAAATCTAACTGAGCGTGACACAACAGAAAATATGACTGACGGTCTATCTCAACCACTAGTGAGTCAGTGGTTGTCGGCATGCAAATAATGTTATGATGCATGCCACATGTCACTAATATTCACAACCTCAATCAAACCAAAATCATGTAATCAATGTGATATATATGCATTCAATCAATACCAAAACATGCAACTAATCTATTGAGTAGGCTATATCTAATGCTAACCAAATCTTAGATAGTCACATGATATTTCTAATGTACACGCGTACAAATGACACTCTTTAGATCAAAAATAAAAGGTTAAGATTGTATAACTGAAATTTAGATTTTTACTCAAAGATCAAGCATAGAATAAGTGTTAAGCAGGAAAACAAGAAGTATAGATTTAAGGTAAATCAACTTACTTAGATAAACAAATAATCATGCATTTAAAGATAATAGAATTATAGAAATAAGCAAAAAGTACTCACCTCCAATATTTAGACTGTATCCAGATAACTCCCTCGTCCAACTGCTTGTACCAAATCAGGGTCCTGCAACAGTATGTGTTATTTAGCTACATGCATATGAGGTAATAAGCTAAATCAAACCCTCACAAATATTTAGAGTAAACTTAGCCGCACACCTTATTGGTTAACACTTTATTCTTTCACCTTAATTAGATTAATTAACAATCCTATCAATCATACTAAACCAAATAACTGTAGGGTATGACTTAGCGGGTTTCCCTAACGAATACCTAATCGATCCGAGAGACCTCTCCATGTCTACGGATTAAAAATTAATCTGAAAAAAGACCCATCTCCCATCTACCGTCTCGTGCCGTATCGAATGATCCAAATTACAACTTGGCCAATTACCAAAATCGGCCTTGTAATTTGCTCGACCGTTCGACCGCGGAAAAGGCAACGAGTTGATCGCCAGCTTTTGTGTTTATGGTCGGGATCCAGTTAGTAAACTATTCACCATGATACATAATCAGAATAATAAACTATCTAACATGAAATGACGAGACGAACAAGATAAGCACATAATTGGCATAAGGCTAATTAATGGAGCTTGGAAAGAATTATACCTTTCCGATCACCTCGCGATCTTCTACCTTATGTCCCTCCCTTCACGGACATCGTGTGGGCAACGATCTACCGCGAACCGAGATCACCAAAGGCTCCAAAAAGGCTCTTCTTCTCACCTTGGCCGAAAAGGAAACCCTAACCTAGGGTTTCCCTAGCCGCCGACCAAGTTCAAATAGTGAATTATCATTTATTAATATAAATGTTTTACAATCATAAGGCGATTGCCTTAGGACACTTCTCTCATATCACTAACAGGTCATACTATGCTGTACTGAATCAGTCTAGACCTAAAACTCAGGCATGGGTACCCAAACTTTGCCTGAATAACCAAACTGGATCAATCAGTATTGGATCCCCAAGGACAAGATTCATATCTTGCCGAACCATTATCGTGGCTTTAGTCCAGGGGGAGCCAAATTAAAAATGATTTTCATAGTTAAATGAATTTCTTTTCTTGTTTAAATTGCATGATTGCTTGTCTATTTATTTTTTACAATTTATCATGTTTAGACTTTGGAATGGTTAGATTAAGGACTAAATCAATTGACTGAAATTTGAACGACATAGTATTATGTGTCGGTGAGATGATAGCACGTTAGGGAAGCCTTTTCTAATAAGGTCAAGTATACGCTACTTGGTCTCTTTAGACTGGTGGAACTAGTCGAAGCTACCGATCCAAGACCCAAACTAGTTAGACCATATTTTTTCAAAAAGTAATTTTGGAAATGAAATTTCATTAAAAGGCTTTGTCAAGGAAAGGGTTGATGATCCAATAAGGCTACAACCAAAGAAGGCCTAGTGCCTCGCCAAGACCTGGAAGCCAATTTTTGAAATTCAAATTCAATTTACTCTTGTCAAATTCGAATCTAACACAAATTTTCAGTTAATCGTAGATTCAAACACTTTTTTTCAAAATAAATTCAAAACCAACTGCTTTCAAAATTAACTTAACTTTTTCAAATCATGATTTTTCAAAATAATTCTGTCTACTAAAACCTATCTCACAAAAACTCATAAGGCTAATATGGTTGGCAACTCTAGAACGGGTGAGATGGTTAGATTTAACTTAACTAAAATTTATCCAATTCATGTACTTTTGTTTAGTACGAACAGTAAAGCCTATAATTTAGAACTAAGTTGATCTCATTATTGCTTGATTAATCCAGTTAATACTGGTCAAAACCATGGTCAAAATAGTCAAACCATAGTCAAATGGTCAAACCGGTCAACAATTCATCAAAAATTGTCAACTTCTACACATCCCGGGCGCCCGTGACCCATCGGGCACCCCCCCTTTTTTTTTCTCTTTCTCTTCGATCAAGACTGAAAAGTGTCTAGGTCGGGCGCCCGGGTCCTCATGGGCGCCCCGAAGGACACGGTCAAAGCATCAAAAGCTGCATGTGGCAATCTTGATCTGTCCCCGGGCGCCCAGGACATCACGGGCGCCCTCATCCAACACCAGGTCACAGAAAACAACTGCTAAAAGCAGATCCACTCAGACCCGGGCGCCCGGGACCTCCCGGGCGCCTGACCTAACACCACTATATAAACAACCCGAAACCCCCCCCCCCTTTTGCCACACCCAAAACACTTCTTCTCTCAAACTCTTCTCCTTCCAAGGCGACCGAACGACCGTCTCATGCCCACGACCACTCCACCTCGACCATGCCTCCTCGGACAACCACTAGGTATCATTTCTTTTGCATAAATTTCTTTCTTATTTCTATCCTTAAACGCATGCTTCGTGTTACTTTAGGAAATGTCGTGCAAGTCAATCAAACCCCGGGACCGAACCTAGCCCCGACCCTAGGTTCCCGACCTTGGAACTTTGCAATAAATTTTCTAGGACAACGTATAAACCTATAAGAACGAGTTACCTAAATAGACAATTTTTCACTCAATCCTGTCCATTGGCCATGAATGTTATCAATTTTTACCAACTAGACAACCTTGTATTCTGCACTCAACCCATTAACAGAACCCTATGTGCAGAATTCTACAACAACATAGTCAGACAGAATGACCTTATGTTTGTCACCACAGTTCAAGGGATGCCCTTGAGAATAACACCCTCATTGCTCAACAGATTTCTTGGACTACGACTTTCTCAGTCCACCTTTTGCTGTTATCCTCCTAGAGATCCTCCCTTTGATGCTCCCTACTCTCACATTGACATAGACACTCTATACTCCTACTTTTATAGGGATGCTAGAAACCCTTTGGCTAGACGATTTCAGTCTGTTGATCTTCAGGTCCAGGACTACGCTCTTTATAGAGTTCTAGTCCGCTGCATTCTACCTTTATCCACTAGGGACGTCGCGACCATACGACCATTCCACACCTTCCTACTGTACACATTGATCCATCACCTAGATATTGACATTGGACTCCACATGTTCCACACGATTCTATATGCATCCAGTGTTACCACTCAGGGGCGGGTACGCACCCCTTATTGCCACATCATCACCTCCATTCTTCATCATCACGGTCGTAATATCACCGATGGAGAGATGACCGCGATGACTGAATTTGATGAAATAGGTTTTAGGAACTTTTCTCTAGCGGGCATAGAGGTCTCGGGTACCGGGGTTTTATCATGGAGACGTCAGAGAGCCAGACCCCAGATCGACTCTGATGAGGAGATAGAGGTCGATGTCGTAGATCTGGCGACCGAGATTCGAGATCAGATGGACAAGCCCCCACCTCCGACGACTGTCGAGAGCCTAGGTCTACTTAGGACAGAGATACACAATCTCAGGGAGGAAGTAGAAGCTAATCACGCAGAGTATATGGATGCCCGCAGAGCCGATCGCGAGACGAGCGACGCACGGTATAATGAAATGATGGCGTTATTTCGATCATGGCAGCCCAGCTCATCGAATCATCCCGGTCCTTCCTCCTAGTTCAGATTGACATTGTACTATTGACTGGTTGACTACCCCTACACAGTAGGGTTGACTTGTATTTGACTGTGGTGTGACTATGCTGGTCCTCGCTTTGACCAGTTGACTTATCTAGTTGACTAGTTGCTTTTCTTGATTATCTGAGCTTTATCAGTGGTTATACTTGGTAGAATAGGTTTACTCTACTTCTGTTTTGATAAAACTGGTTTATTACTTATTAGTTTCTACTTAATTTGAAAAATGTTTTTTTGTATTTTTAAAACCAATTTTTCGACTTAGTTTTTTCTGAAAAATTACTCCCTTCAAAACTAAGGTTTTTTTTTGCAAATGGACTTAGCTTAGGCCCTATCCTTAGAACTTCATGCACCTATAGATCTAGAAGCCAACATCTCACAAACACCTTAAGGTACTTTTGATTGATATCCTAGAATGGGTTGAGATGCTTAGGTCTTTGCCTTAATTCAAGATGCTTTAAGTCAGTGCATCTGTAGTAATTGGGGAACTAAATACAAATTAAACAGTAATCAAGTTAAGTGTCAAGATTAGAAATTCTAACTTGAATAGAACGCTTAACTTGACTAACCCTAGCGAAAACTACTAGTTATAACAGTTAGTAAGTAGCTAATTGGGTTAGACAGGACCCGAGAGAGATAATTCAAATTGTTTTAGTCTAGGTTACACCTTGAACTGGTTCAGTACAACACATTATTTCTTTTGCTATATTCTTTTGCTATTTGTTTTGCTATATTGTTTTTGATATATGGCAAAGGGGGAGAGAAAGGAGAGAAGGTCTAATTTTTTTTTCAAAAAAATCAAAACCTTATTTCAAGAGATTGGAAAGGAGAGAAGGTCTAAATTTTTTTTTTCAAAAATTCAATTAAGGTCTAAATTTTTTTTCCAAAAATTCAAAACCTTATTTCAAAAAGGCTGTTTTTCAAAATTGCTTCTAAGTACTTGACTCAGGCTGATTTTCAAAATTGCTTCTTAGTACTTGACTCAGGCTGATTTTCAAAATTGCTTCTAAGTACTTGACTCAGGCTGGTTTTCAAAGTTGCTTCTAAGTACTTGACTTAAGTCAATTTTTTAAAATTACTTAAGCCGTTTTTAAAAGTTCTCTAAATACTTATCTTAAATTTCACTAATAGAAAAATTCCTAAGTTTAAAATTTTCTTGAAAACCTTCTAAAAGTGCTAAAGTTTTTCTAAGTATTAAAAACTTCAGAAGAAGTTTAGAAAATTTTCTAAAGTGCGAAAACTAAGTATTGACTTGAAAATTTTCTAAGTATAAAATCTCTAAGTACAAATTTTTCAAGTGCCCAACTCAAAAATCTCTTGTGGAAAATGTTTTCTAACTTACACTTTTTGGAAAAGATTCTAAGTGTTAAAAAATAAATTCCCACCGTTGAAAAATCTAGGGGGAGATTCCTTCCAGGGGGAGGAAACAAAGTTAACATGTTACCTGCTCTTTGGTTAAACTTAACTTATTGAACCGGGTTGCCATAAATCAAAAAGGGGGAGATTGTTGGTGCAGGCAGCACATAAGTCGAACCTGGGTTTTGATAAATAACAAAGGGTTCAAAAGTTAAGATGTTATGTTGGTCTAACATGTTCACTAAGTGTACAGGAAAGAAGCCCTAGGTATACTAGGCACGAAGTCCTGGTCGAGGATTGGGCACGAAGCCCTGGCAAGGAGCTGGGCACCAAAGTCCAGCTCAGAAGGTAGGCACGAAGTCCTGTCGAGGACTGGGCACGAAGCCCTGGCAAGGAGCTGGGCACGAACACCTGCTCGGAAGGTGGGCACGAAGACCTGGTCAGGTGCATCAGGCAAAAGTCCAACCGGAGGAGCCGGTTGGCAAAAGGTAAACTCTCCTGAGAGGAGTAGGTGAGGACGTGTTCCCCATCGAGGGAACAATAGGCGTCAGTTCGACCTAGGGTTCCATTTGGGAGACCCGAAGTCAGAACCAAGACAGCTAAGGCTGTATAAACCTAACATTTCTTGCCTTGTTTGTTGTGGAACTAACCTTGGATGCAGGGACCAAAGGAACGTGATTTTGCAGCTCAAAACGCCCCAAAGGAGAGGGGTAGCAGCTGGGTTAGGCGCCCGGGAGGTCCCAGGCGCCCAAGGTCAAAGCCAAACGAGCAGTTGAGCAAGAAACGCTTCGGAAGCTCACTAGGCCAGGCACCCTCAAGCTCCCGGGCACCCTGGATGCCTCGAGCGCCCTGGGTCCAATCCAACCAAGCAATCGATGCGAATTCAGCTGAGAAGCCAGCAGACCAATTCCACCGGGGCGCCCCCGTCAGCTCCGAGCCCGATTTTGGAGGGATAAGCGCTGACCGAGCTTCGGATGAGAGTTCTCGGATTCGAAGGCACATGTCAGGCGTCCCCAACATCCCGGGCGCCTCCAGGAGCAGTATAATAGGGGCTCGACCCCTAAGGCTTCACAATGAACTTTCCCAACGCCTCTACGCTCTTCGACTCAAGCGCTCTGCTCCGAAAACCTCCAATCTCGAGATTCAAGCGCCGACGACGACCCTCTGCTCCGAAGTGCAATCCACACCGGGCGACGGTAACGAAGAGTCTAATTTTATTTACAACAATACAACTGTAACATTTTCTGTAAACATTTGCGCACATATAGAATTGCCTGCAGTAAATGGTCAACGACCGTGGGCCTTGGAGTAGGAGCTGACCGTGACTCCGAACTATGTAAAAATCCTTGCGTTCTGTGTGTTTGTTTTAATTTCCGCTGCGTATTCTCGTAACTTCTAATCTGAAACGTTTTCACGATATTCACCCCCCCCTCTATCGTGTTTTCTCGATCCAACAATCACTCCCTGATCAAATTTACTACGAAGTGGCATCCCTGATCGGTCAACCGACCGATCAGGTACTATTCTGATCGAACTGGGAATCGGTCAGGAACTATACTGATCAGACCGTAGATCGATCAATGATAGCTCTGTCCGATCACCGTCACCAATAAGTGGCTGAGAAACTCCGCGATCTCCTCTTCCTCGATTAGCTGGCTGGCGATCGATGCTCGGAAACCCTGAGTGGCATTCGGAGAAACCCTCCAAGTGCTATGATTGCTCCCAAGATGAAGACAACCCACGATCAAGGGAAAGCGATCGGTGGAATAGAGCTCAGGCGAGACCCTCCCCTTTGCTCCTCTTAGTGGCGAAATCGGACGCAAATGCAACCGGGAAATCTTCTCCGATGATCTGAAAACCTTGAAAACAAACAGAAGTTGATGTTGGCCGCGCGATCTGAGAAGAAAGTGTGAAAAAAAAATGAAGAACAGAAATGAAGAAAAGAGCAGGAAACGGGAAGAAGCTCTCGATCTGGCGACGACCAAGAGCTGGAGAGGGAATTCCCAATTTATTCATCCCATTTAAATTTGGACGGCTGAGATTGATCCGATCTCATCCAATGGTCGGATCTTTTCCGATCTGAACCAAACTCCCCAGATCTTGATCAATGGTCCTGATCTATCTGTCCTTAGCTCTGATCAACCAGATCTGTGGCGGATGGCTCAAATCTTCCCATCTCTTGCTTGGATGGTTGAAACTCATTTAAGCTTGATCCGACGGTCAGATGTGCTCCGATTGGGTTCAAAACATTCAGATCTTGATCTGGGGTCCTGATTAGCCCTATCCTGAACTCGGATTGATCAGCAACTCGCAGATGGCTCGGATCTAGCCGTTTCTTGATCGGACGGCCCACATTGATCCACCTCTTGATCCCTTTGATCAAAGCCAATTCTGACTCAAGTTTGACCCAATTTGATCTAGGTCCATGATCATTTGAAGCCTACAAAGTTAGATTCACAATTTAGTGCCAAAATATCTCAAATATACACAGATTTGAATTAAAAGCCAAAAAAGGAAAAACATGAAACCTAATATAAATGCAACCTTAAGCATATAAAAGTGGATCAAAACATGGATTTGAAAGCCTAAATTTATCAACAAAATGGTAATTATCAACTCCCCCACACTTACTCTTGGGCGTCTCGCATAAGCTACTAGTAAGCTAAGATGTATCCTCCTAGATTAGTCTCAATCATAGTTAGAAGCAATTGAAAGGAAATTATCTAGGGTTGTCAATTCTCAAAAATCTAAGCTCAATGGACTAGTATCTTGTCCTTAAATCAACAACTTAGCATACTTCATCTTTCTTGACTCATTGAGATGAATTAACTCAAAAAACCTCTCAAGGTAAATGTTGGTGGCTCTCTTCCTAAGTCCTACATTTTTGATGAAAATAGAGCTAACTCAAACACAACATGGTTCTTGTACTACCATAAGCTTGCATATTATCTACTCTCCACCATCATTCTTGATTTGGATCAACATCTAAAAAGCTTAGTCAAATAAGTTTAGAAGATATATGAAATGATAGAAATGAGATAGAAGTTTAATGAACTTTGATGCTAAAGATTCATAATAAAAAAAGTAAAGAAATGTGATATGACAAGGAAATATGGGAAAGAAATATAGCATGATAAGAAAATATGGAAAAAGTAAAGAAATATGGTATGATAAAAAAAATATGGAAAAAATAGAGTAAATGGAAGACTTGGATACTCAAAAATTTATCTAAATGTACTTTGCCCTCTCTTTTTTGAGTTTATCTTGCATATTTCAGAGTTGTAGTGGAGCAGGGACTGAGAAAGTTCACTGAATTTAATGTGCCAAGGTTTTGTTTCTGTGTTACTGCTACTGATCGGTCGGTCACTGGACCGATCAGACACTGCCTGATCGGATTGGAGACCGGACTGGTATGCTTTTGATCGGTCTGCAGACCGATCAAGGCTCCAACAGAAGCTGATTTGCAGAATTTTGAAACTGCTTTGCTCGACTTTGACACTGATCTAACTCTTAAACTCAACTATAAACTTGTTCACATCTTCAAATTCAAAATATAACCCATCACTTACTTCCACTTCATGTTTCTTTTGCCTTTTTCTTTCCTTTTCTTTGGTTTTCCAGTTACTGATTTTTTTCTATTTTTGTTTGCAGCTAAGTCTCTGCTTCTATTTTTTTCAGTTTTAATTTTTTCCAATGATCATCTCCAACTCTCGAAATATGTTCATCAATTTCAGAAATTTTCAACTAGTTTCAAATGAATGAAATCATCCTTTGTTCCTACTTGATACTTAGTCCAATGGAGCTTGTTTCCTATCCATATCTTGGACTTTTAAGGACGTGTCTTTGCTCTCTAACCTTTCTTTCTTTTTCTTTGCTCTTCAAATCACAAAATATTTTTCTTTTTTCTTGCAAATGAACTGATGGATGTGCTTGCAACTCATTCTTGATACAAAACTCCTTCAATTTGCCAAATACTTCACTTTATCCTCTATATTTGATCAAATGCTTGATCCTCCCCCACACTTAAACTTTTGTCCGTCTTGGGCAAAGTATCATCAAGAAACATTAAGAATAACCAAGTCCAAAGAAAAAGATTATGATGAACATGAAGATTGGGGAAGTAAAATGGAATATAGAGAAATAAAATTGCAAAAATGATATGAGCAAGGAAACAAAGTGATTCACCTCTATAAATGTGGTCCAATCATAGAAATATAGGTTCGAGAGAACTTAAGCATGTTCTAGAGTACAATCACATGTGTGTATTACAAAAATTTGGCCAATTCCTCACTGGGTAAAGAGAACTCATCTCAAGTCATCAATCTAGAGTCCATAACTAAGTAGTACTCAAACATCCAAGAATTTTCATCCATTGGCTCAAATCCTAAGTTTTAATAGCCAAATTTAGTTTACTTTCAAGGGCCTCTAAAATGACATAAGAAAATCTAGATGGATACATTTATTTCTAGTCATGCAAGAATTAAAATGCCAAAAGGATAAAATGGTATCTACAATGGATCTTTATTCATTCTACACTATTCAAACATTTATTAGCAAACACTCATTTAAAAGGAAAATTACTGCTTGAAAACATGAAAGTGATATTTACAATGAAATAAGAGTGTAAAGAAGAAACAACTCCCCTTCAAATTGGGTAAAGAGCACGGAGCATCCATCTTGGGAGAACTAACCTCATGTGATCAACCTCGTAGTGCACGGATTTCTCCCTTATCAATTTTGCATAAGTATGTTCCGGGGGTCGGAGACGATTAAGGTTCTGAATCCATTCTTGGGGTAAATAGTTGCAAGTTAAAGTAAATTCGACCCCTCCCACTACATGCTCTTTGGAAGTTCTTCCGGGGAGGTTGGAGGCTATTAAGTATGAGTACCCATTCTAGAAGCCTCCGGGATCCTGTAAAATCATGTAAAGAAATATCTCCCGCACGCATGCAGGGTAAGAAAGGAATGAAATATAAACAACCTCTACATAAAATATATCTAAGAATGCATCGCATCTAATAAAATCAATTTTGGTACCTCTATGAATTTTTCATAATTAATTTCTGCATAGGATGTGTCACAGCCAATGAAATCAATCTTGGGTACCTCTATAGGTTTTTCACAATTAATCTCTACACAAGATATATCAAGAATTATATCACATTCAACAAAATCAATTTTAGATGCCTCTATGGAATTATCACAATTAATTTATACAAAAGATGTATCAAGAAATGTATCACATTCAACAAAATCAATTTTAGATGCCTCTATGGAATTTTCACAATTAATTTCTACAAAAGGTGTATCAAGAAATGTATCACAACCAACAAAATCAACATTATGTACACCTATGAGATTTTCACAATTAGTATCCACAAAGGGTATATCAAGACATGCTTCACAATTAGTATCCACATGGGTATATACAATTACGAAATCCTAATCTACTTTCAATTTTTCCAATAATCTCCAACCAGCAACTAATGAATCCATGAATCTCCTCAACCTAATCCCTCAACGTATCACATGACACATAACATGGGATCAAGGGAACAACTAGTCTACCCTTCCAACATGAAGCTACACATCTAACTCAAAATTTTATACCAATCCAACCATAATTTACCACCCATGGCAACGTTTATAGGGCCAACAACACCACTGCTAAAATTTAAAAAAAAACAATCAAACCGAACCAAACAACCAAAAACCAAATCTAAAACAAAGTGAACTCCATGATCCACAATCCCATGAACTCGAAACCAAACACCACCTGCGGCAAGGTATCAAGAGTTCAAAAGCTCCAACAAACAAATTTAATACGACCAATTTAATCCAATGCTCAATCAATCCCATGGCAAGGCCTCATAGAGCAGACAAAGGATCAAAGAACAAACTAGCAACCCTAAACCCATAAGCATCTCACGACAACTTTATAAAACCGACAACCAATCCGAAAACTAATCTCTATTCCCTTTCCAGAACAAAATCAGATCAAAAATAGAAAACACCAAGTTCAATAAAACTTTACATAACCTATTTGCTTCCCAGTAGGTCTATTCATTCCAACTCCAATACAAAAACTAAGGCTTACCTCAGATGATTGCCGACGCAACAATCCTCTGCCCAATTCCAATAGATCAACCACCGGCGGTTCTCAATTCTGACGATCCCTTGTCTCCGATGCTCCCTCCTTGTGTGGGATCATTGTAATCGATACAGGAGGGGGTAAATATCGATAACATAAACTTTTCGAAGAATCAGAATTAAGACGCAGCGGAAATAAGTAAAACATGACTAACACTTATTCTTTTTTACTTGGTTCGGAGTCTGTAACAACTCCTACTCTAAGGCCCACTGTCCTTAACCGTTTTCATTGGGAAATACTATATTTTGAAAATGATGTACATTAATTAAGTACAGAAGTAAAGAATTTATACTGACGACACTTTAATAAATAGAACTTCGTTGCGGAGACGGTGTGTCGTCGATCTTGAACATTGTGAGTGCAGAGAATTCGAGCATGGAAGCTTCAACGTTGAGAAATGTGAGAGCTTGAATTGATGTTGGAAGCAAAGGGGTGAAGCCCCTTTTATACTACTTCTCGGGCGCCTAAGAGCTTATGGGGTGCCCTCCACGTCACCGCATCCTTATCCGTAGACTTGGCCAACATTTATCTCCATTCTTGGGTGCCTGGGAGCTCATGGGCACTTGATAGCTAACGTGGCGTAACTGCTGGAAGAACCCATTCTGGGGCGCCTAATACCATTCAGGCGCATGGGTTCTCAGGTGCCTGAACCCTTTCAGGCGCTGGGATCGCAGCAGCCAACTCCTTTCAGCTTGCAACTAGGGTTAGTCCAAAAACATAATATAATATGATAATATGCATGAATAACAGCCAGAGATGTCTTGGTTCTGACTTTGGATTTCAAATGAAATCCTAGGTCAAACCGACGCTTACTGTTCCCTTTTCCGGGGAACTCGTCCTCACCTACTCCACTCTGTAGAAGTTACTTTTTTCTAACCAGCTCCTCCGATTGGATTTTTACTTAGCCTCTGTGACTCCCGGATCTCAAGACGTCCATGTTGGGAACAAGATGGCTAGAGAGGGGGGTGAATATAGCCAATCGCTTTCTCTTTGAAAGCTTAGCAAGTTTCTGCCCTTGAAGTTATTAATAGCACAGCGGAAGTATGGGAAACAGAACAAAACTTGCAGAAACTAAAACCAAAACCTAACTAACAGGATTAGCAAGATCGCTAACAAGGAGAGTTTACAAGGTTCGGGGATAACTTGCCCCTACTCCTTGGCGTGCCCTTGAGGTGGGCGATCCCTTGATCGTCAGTAGATCAAGCCCCGGTTAACACCGGATATGAAGCAACCTCCTTCTCGGTGGAGTAACCTCCCCACAGTGTGTTTCAAACAATGATATAGAATGAGCACAAAGAAACAACAAGAAGAAGGATCTTACTCAACCACATAGCAAGGACAAAACACAGCAAGCTTCCCTGAGCTCCACCCAGTGGCGATCTCACGCAAGAACCCTCTTCGTGTCTTCCCACTGTCGGACTCCCAGCTTCTAGTTTTCTCCTTCAAGCGCTCAAGTATGATGATTGCTTCTCAATAGCTTGCTTAGAATGATTGAAGAACTCAAGAACAGCAAGCTTGATGTGTTGCAGAAAACGCAGGAACTCAAGAGCACAAAAACTGAAAAAGCAATTCCTTCGAACTCTCCTTCTCTCGTTCCTTTTTGTTTCTCCGCCAAGCGACAGATGACCTCATCTCCTGCAGCCTACAGCTGCCTCACTGCCAACGCGCCAGCTACACTGAACCCTAACTGAACTTCCTGAGCTCCCTCACCCAAGCTTCAGTCAGCAGCTTCAGTCCTGCATCCAGCCGTTGCAACCTGTGTGGAGAAAGGGACAAACCTGCTCCAAGGAAAGCTCTCTTTGACTTCTCCTTGAGTGTTTGAATCCTCCCCTGTCACCTGAAACTTAATCAGAGCATTAGAGCAGCAAATCAAGCAGCATATCAAATATCAGAAACATACATCAGCAAATCAGATACGATCAGACGCTCTGACCACGTCTGACAGTGAAATTTGAATTAAAGTGATCGGTCACCGGACCGATCCAGGGTGTGTGGATCGGTCACCAGACCGATCCACTGCTTCGCTGGGATTCCCAGCTCTCGCAGCTATACACGCCTGATCGGTCACCAGATCGATCAGGGTGAAGCCTGATCGGTCACCAGATCGATCAGGGTGAAGCCTGATCGGTCACCAGACCGATCAGAATGGATCCTGATCGGTCACCTAGATCGATCAGGGCAGATGAACAGTTATTTTTTAATCAGATCCAAGATCCCTGATCGGTCACCAGACCGATCCAAGACGTTGATTAGCAAGGGAACTCACTCACCGTTTGCTCCCTGATCGGTCACCAGACCGATCAGGAGCAAGACAGCAAGGAAGCAGCCTGCTCCCTGATCGGTCACCGGTCCGATCAGGAGCCACACAGTAGATTCCTAATCTCACTGTGCACTCCCTGATCGGTTACCAGTCCGATCAGACATAGCTGGATCGGTCACCAGACCGATCCACTAAGGAGCAGCGTGCCAATGTCCCTGATCGGTCACCAGACCGATCCAGTGACTCAACCCTAGCCCTCCAAGCTAGGAATTCATCCACCTTAGCCCTTCAAGCTAAGGATTTTTCCATCTAACTCTCCAAGTTGGGAATTTGCACCTAACCCTCCAAGTTAGGACTTTTCACCTAGCCCTCCAAGCTAGGACTTTTTACCTAGCCCTCCAAGCTAGGACTTTTCACCCAACTCTTCCGAGTTAGAACATCATCCAACCTAGCCCTCCAAGCTAGGCACCTGACCCTCCAAGCCAGGACTTTTCCACCTAATTCTCCAGGATGAGAATTTGCACCTAACCCTCCAAGTTAGGACATTTCACCTAGCCCTCCAAGCTAGGACTTTTCACCCAACCCTTCTGAATTAGGACTTTTCCAACACCTAGCCCTCCAAGCTAGGATTTTCCACACCTAACCTCCCAGGTTAGGATTTTCCATATCATGCCTAATCCTCGATCAGGACTTAATCATAATCATCATAATCATCACACCTAACCTCCCAGGTTAGGATTTTCCATATCATGCCTAATCCTCGATCAGGACTTAATCATAATCATCATAATCATCCTCCTAAACTAAAATCGTTGTCAACACCAAAACAACAATCAGGGCCAGACTGCATCAACAGTCCAATCCTTAACCCATCTGTACTTCTATCCACAGTCCTCACTCGGCTATGTCTTCTGCCCGATCTTCCGGATCAGGTCTTCATGCCCAACCCTCGTTTAGGTCTTCGGTGCCCAGCCATCGACCAGGACTTCGTGCCCAATTCCTAGAACCAGGTCTTCGTGCCCAACCCTCAGTCAGGTCTTCGGTGCCCAGCCCTCAGCCAGTCTTCGTGCCCAATTCCTCGAACCAGGTCTTCGTGTCGACTCCTGCAGGTCAAGACTGTTGGTGCAGGTAACACCTAAGTCAAATCTGGGTTTTGATAATGGCAAAGGGTTCAAAAGTTAAGAGGTTATTTTTATCTAATGTGCTCATTAAGTGTGCAGGAAACAAAGTCCTAGTGAAGGGCTGCTAGGCACTTGGCGAAGGAATGCCAGGAAACAAAGTCTTAGCGAAGGGCTGCTAGGCACCTGGCGAAGGACTGCCAGGAATTAAAGACCCAGCGAAGGGATGCTGGGCAAAAGTCCAACCAGAGGAGCCGGTTGGCAAAAGGTAAACTCTCCTGAGAGGAGTAGGTGAGGACGCGTTCCCCGTTGAGGGAATAGTAGGCATCGGTTCGACCTAGGGTTCCATTTGGGAGACCCAAAGTCAGAACCAAGACAGCTACGGCTGTAAAAACTAATGTATATTCTTGCCTTATTTGTTGTGGAACTAACCTTGGATGCAGGGACCAAAGGAACATGTTTCTGCAGCTCAGAATGCCCCAAAGCAGAGGGGCAGCAGCTGGGCTAGGTGCCCAGGAGGTCCCGGGCGCCCAAGGTCAATGCCAAACAACCAAGTGAGCAAGAATCGCTTCGGAAGCTTACTGGGTCGACTGCCTCAAGCTCCCGGGCGCCCTGGTGGTCCCGGGCACCCTGGATGCCTCTGGCGCCCTGGGTCCAAGCTAACCAACAGATCGAAGTGAGCTCAGCCGAGAAGCCAGCAAACCAAGTCAACCGGGGCGCCCCCAGTGTCCCGGGCGCCCCCCTTAGCTCCGAGCCCTATTTTGAAGGGATAAGGGCTGACCGAGTTTCGGATAGGGGTTTGCGGATCCAAAGGCATGTGGAAGCACTACTAGAATTTTTGCATTCAACAACACATGATCGACAACGGTTTTTTGATAAAGTGTTGTCGTATGTCAATTTAACAACAGTTTTAGTATTAACCGTTGTTGTTGTTGGTCTGTATACGTAAAAAGACAACAGTAATAACAAATTGTTGTCGTATGTATACTCAACGACAACAGTTATAAAATAACTGTTGTCTATAGGCGGGATTTACAACAACTGATGTGATAAACTGTTGTCTATTATGACAATAGACAACGGTTATATTAAACTGTTGTTGTTGTATTGTTGTGATGTAAACAAAATCAACGGTGGATATCCAACTGCAAAAAAATCAACGGTGGAATCCTCATTCTCTTATTTTTCGATCCACGCCCGCCAAACCCCTAATCTTTTCTCTTCCACGCCCGCCAACTACCCAAACCCCCGACCATTTCCGCATCTCTCACAAACCCCTCGCAGCCACGAGTCGACGCCTCTCCCCCTTCTTCATCGCCCGTGTCCAAGGAAGCCCCGAGAGCGGCGCTTCCTTTCACCCTCGCGAGGTGAGCCCTGACTCCTCTCGTTCTCTTCTTCTTCATCGCGCAAGCAAGGAAGTGACGCCTCCTCACTTAGCTTTTCTTCTTCCTCGATCGCGTGCCCTAGCTACTGACGCCCAGGCAAGCTAGGTTGAGATCGCGTGCCCTAGCTGCATCAACACCGCATCTTCATCGCTAGCTACGACAGGCGAATTGCTCCTTCCCGGCTGAGTGCCACTGCCAGCGGCCCTCCTAGTGAGTTGAGATCGCTATTGATTGTTTTTGGTACCGTGAGTTGGAGCTAACCTAGTCCTCTTCCTAGGGATTTCTGGAAATTAGGGCTCTTGCATGTGGCTGGGTTTCTTCTGATCGAAACAGAAAGGGGCAGAGGAAAGCTTGGTGTGTGGGTTTTCAGGTACGGCTTGGTTGTGATCTTCATTCTTGGATGTTTCCCTTTGGATTCCCAAACTTGTACGTGAGCTCTATTAGATTCCCAAATTGCATTAGCTAGGTTTAGTTGAGCTTTGATCATTTCTTTTATGTAGGACCCAACTAATTCCTTGATAACTTCATTCATTCACTAACTGTTGATGAGTTTGAAACTAAGAACATTGTCCAGTAGAGCATAATTTTCTTCCAACCCTATTAGTAGTTTACAAGTAGATTTATAGCATCTTATGCTCTTTGATTTGTTGTGTAAGACTTTGCTATTCAGACAAAAACTAACAATTTGTTTGTAGATATATTTTGTAACTTTATTTATTACTCTGTAAGAAATTATATTTAATGTAATGAAAATGTTTAAGGATCTAAATGTTACTATACTAATATAGGCTTTGGATGTACTTCAATAGTAAGATGCAATCCATATGTCAACCTCAAATAATTTTCCTCAGAATAGATCTGACAATGCATATTATTTTAAATTAAATTTGCTTAAACTACATCTCGGAACTGATATTATGTGAATTTACGCATAGAAATGAATGGTTTGAGGTAGTTACAAATATTGACATTAGATATTGCATGCTATGAATATTGCATGCTATGAATATGTGAATATTGCATGCTATGAATATTGCTTAAGATTTTTTCTTTTTCTCCCTTATTTACTTATTTTTGCTCAAATATTGACAGTAGATATTGCATGCTATGAATATGTGATGTTTCTTGTTAGGTGGGTTAAGATTTTATTGTATAATGTGTATTTATTTTGAAGGTAGGTGTTGGCTCATTTCTAGTTGATTAGTACTTGTAACAAGAATGGACAAAGAATGGATGTCAAAGGATAGATTATCACGTGAATATGGTATTGGAGTAGAGTCTTTCTTGCAATTTGCACTGGATAACGCTAACAATCCTAATGCAATACCTTGCCCATGTGCAAGATGTGGTAATATCAAGAAGCAAAATGTTGAAATTATAAGGGCACATTTGTATAGTAATGGTATAGATTTGACATATCATACATGGATATGGCATGGGGAAAGTAGTATGGCAGAGAACTCAATGAATGATAATGATCGAGTAGGGCAAGATGAAGACAATTCTTTTGGTGAGGAGCCTATAGATATGGTGCAGGCTGTTTATGATAGTTATGATCAGAATCCAAGCCATTTCAATAAGCTACTTGAAGATGCCGAGAAATGCCTATATCCTAGATGTACCAAATTCACAAAGTTATCTGCCATTGTGAAATTATTTAACTTGAAGGCAAAATATAGTTGGAGTGATACAAGTTTCACCGATTTACTTATTTTGTTTGGAGAAATGCTTCCAACAGACAACGAATTGCCATTATCTCTGTATGACGCAAAGAAAAGCTTACGTGCATTAGGGATGAATTATGTGAAAATTCATGCTTGCCCTAATGATTGTATCTTATATCGAAAGAAGTACGAAGACTTTGCCAACTGCCCTACTTGCGGGACATCAAGGTGGAAGTTAAGCAACAAATCCAAGGTAAAAGAAGGAGTTCCTGCAAAGATCCTATGGTATTTCCCACCTATTCCAAGATTTAAAAGAATGTTTAAGAATAAGGCAATATCCAAGGAGTTGACTTGGCATGCCGATAAAAGACTTCGTGATGGATATTTACGTCATCCAGCAGATGCGCCTCTTGGAAATTAATTGATCGCATGTGGCCAGAATTTTCTGCCGAGCCAAGAAATCTGAGATTGGCTATATCGGCAGACGGGATCAATCCCCATAGTTTGATGAGTTCTGCATATAGTTGTTGGCCAGTTTTAATGATCACATACAATCTTCCACCATGGCTGTGTATGAAGAGAAAATTTGTTATGCTCACCTTGTTGATATCTGGTCCTAGACAACCTGGAAATGATATGATGTTTACTTAGCACCATTGATTGACGACTTAAAATGCTTATGGGATGAAGGTGTTGAAGCATATGATGCATATCGAGCAGAAAGTTTCTCTCTTAAAGCTGTTCTACTGTGGACAATCAATGATTTTCCTGCATATGGGAATATGTCTGGCTGTGTTGTGAAGGATATTATGCATGTCCTATTTGTGCAGAAAAAACTTGTGCAAAAAGGTTGAAGCATAGTAGGAAAATGTCATATACAGGTCATAGAAAGTTTCTACCTTTAAGTCATCCTTATAGAAGACAAAAGAAGGCATTTAATGGGAAGCAAGAGTTTAACCCACCACCAAATCCATTGAGTGGCCATGAAGTTCTGGAAAGAGTGGAAAGAATTAATTTTCAATTGGGAAAAATAGGTGGAAAGCTACAATCAAAGAAGAATGATGGTGAAATATGTTGGAAAAGAAATCAATATTCTTTGAACTTGAATATTGGAAGGACCTACATGTTCGACATGTTCTTGATGTAATGCACATTGAAAAAAATGTTTGTGAAAGTCTCATCGGTACTTTACTTGACATTCCAGGAAAAACAAAGGATGGAGTCGCGGCAAGATTAGACCTTCTAGAAATGAATATAAGGACTGAATTGGCACCAAGGGTTGGGGAGAGAAGAACATTTTTGCCTGCTGCTTGTTACACTCTAAGTAAAGATGAGAAAAGGAGTATTTGCAAATCTTTAGCGGGAATGAAGGTCCCTGAAGGTTACTCATCTAATGTTAAAAACCTTGTCTCGATGACGGATTTGAAACTTGTTGGTCTTAAGTCACATGACTATCACACTTTAATGCAACAATTACTTCCCGTAGCCATTCGTGGTGTCTTGCCAAAACATGTCAGAGATACTATCACTCGGTTGTGTTTCTTCTTCAATATGCTATACAGCAAAGTAATAGACGTTTTAAAGTTGGATAACTTACAAAGAGAGATTGTGATGATATTGTGTTTGCTTGAAAAGTATTTCCCCCCTTCATTTTTTGATATAATGATACATTTAACTGTTCATCTTGTGCGGGAGGTCAAATTGTGTGGACCCATTTGGTATAGACATATGTACCCATTCGAAAGATACATGAAGATTTTGAAAGGGTACGTACGCAATCGCAATCGACCGGAAGGGTGCATAGCTGAATGTTATATTGCTGAAGAGGCTGTGGAATTTTGCTCAGAGTATCTATCTAATGTCCACACAATTGGGATACCATCAAGGCAATGTATAGGAGAACGTACTAAGCCTTTATCAGGAGCAGTAGTGCACTCCGCTAGGCATGATGAATTGCAGCAAGCACATCGTTACGTATTGGCGAATGATGATGAGATTGATCCTTATATCGAGTAAGAAAACTAACTTATCAGTACTTTCATTATACTTGAATATAATATTGTATTGATTTATTTATTTGAAATCATTCCATTAGGGCACACATGGTGGAGTTGAGAGCAAAATTTCCTCATAAAGCTAGGTCTAAAAGGTGGTTACAAGATGAGCATAACCGAACATTTATTAAATGGTTGCATGATAAGGTACATTCCA
>JAGFNQ010006305.1:222202-281316 GCA_024364735.1 Boesenbergia rotunda
AATCCTATTCAAGTATGTTCAAGTTTTCTATTCATTTTTCTGTTGGCGTCACTACTATATAGTTCTTGCTCATGTTGCTCTGGGTTAGCTGCTAAGATTCTTGCTCACTGATGATGGCTTCTGTTCCCTTTTTCTCTCATTATATCGGTATTTTGTCTACAAAAGTTGAAGAGACTAATCTAATTTAATTCTTTCTGTAAAATTGATTGGTATTGAGTGCAATGAGCCTTTAGCTTTCTAAATTCTGAACTAAAAGAATCCCCTCCTTTTCATAGGGAGAGTTACTAAGGTCTTTGGGTGGTGCGAAAGCTTCAACTTCACTTTTGGGAGTTCCACTAGGACACAATTCCTCATTCCGGTAGGTCTCTGCTTTTGATCCTGGTTGAATTAGGGAGGCCGTCAAATAATGGTAGTATCAACTCAATCACGGAAACTAGATTTAGGTTAATCTTCACAGGTTTGACTTTTTATAATCTTTGCAGATGTGTTGGATGCAGAAATGGTTAGACTTTCTTTTAACATTGCCAAATGTTGTTTCTCAGTTGTATCCACTGAAACTGATAACAGAGTCCTTTATGTACAGTAATTGTTTTATTGTCTATCATGCACAAGTGAAGAGTACTTAAAACCTCACTTTCTACTAAAACACTTTCAGCATTAACAAACTACTGGCCCATGTTGATTTGTTAAGCTTACAAGATAATATCTGAGTATCCGTGCTTTTACTTTGTTGTAGGCCTAAAAATCTATTGTTGTAAATTTCAATTGCTAATGATAAATAGGATTCAATGACGGCGAAGAACAAACACAAAATCGTAGCTGCAACCACCAGCAATCAGGTAAGTTATAAATTTTCATTAGATATTAGAGAAGCTCTCATTGCAATTGTTCTAAATCTATATTGATAATGATAGGCTTCAATGACAAATAAGGGAAAAGGAAAAATCATCTCTACATCCACTGAGCAAATGGTGGACTCAGAAGAAACAGTAACAACAAGAATATCTAGAGGACGTACAAGTCTAGATAAGCTTGCTAGACATAGAGTGCAAGGAATTAGAAAGCCGGTGAGATTTACTAAACTTGGACTACCAGTAGGGAAGGCTGCGAGTGAGATGCAGAGTTACATCGGTTTGCTTGCAAGAGAGAAGGTGAAGATTACATACAAGACTTGGAGGCTAGTACCAAATGAAATTAAAGAATTAATATGGGAATCTGTTAAAGTACGTGAGTAGGTTTGGTCAAGTGTTACTATTCATTTTGTTATCTTAGGTGAATTTTTTTACTGCATTTCCAACTTTGTGTTTTATAGTTGACATACGAAGTTCCCCCAACTTGGAAGAAGGGTTGTTTGAGTTCAGCCAGTAATAAATGGCGTCAGTACAAATCGCATCTCACTCAACATTCATTTCGAACAAGCTAGACAAGCCCGATGAATTGAATGAACCACCTAGTGGTTATGGGATTTCAAAAGAAGATTGGATGGCTTTTGTCCTTACGCGCATATCCGTCGACTTCATTGTAAGTTTATTTTTTTGTTCTTTCAGAAATAAGTAGACAATAAGGTAATTAATGATTTAGTAAATTTGACTATATCGAATGTTTCACTTGACTAGAATCTAAGTGCTGTCCAGAAGGAGAAACGAAAGAAGAACATTTACCCTCATCGCCTATCTCGTAAAGGATATGCACGATTTGCAGAAGAAATAGTAAGTATTATTCACTGTTCGATAATGTTGATGCATTTGCATGTTTATAGTCTAGTTCAACCATGGATGAGAGGAAGTCCTACGTAACTGAAACCAGTCTTGAGGTTGTAAAGAATTGAGAGCTTTAGTAGTCCTAACAATAAGTATTTTGCAATCAATAAGACGATATTATGATTTTGACTTTTTTTAGGACAGTCGGTGGTTTCTTCCAAATTGAAAAGCAATCATTAAACTGTTCTAGCAATGAAAGTAGATGTACTGAACCTATTTTGTGACTGAAAGCTCTTTTCGTGTGACTCTTTCTGTACATGATCATTAAACTGAAATCTTTCTTTTATTCTTATTCGTAGGCAAATGACTTATGTGAAGATGAAGAAATCAATCGTGCTATTATCTGGAAGAAAGGAAGGGTTAACAAAGAAGGAAAATTCGATGGTGAAGAGTTGAATCAAACAGTCGACAAGATTGTGAGATATTATACATAAAACTCAATTATTGTATTTCAATTAAATGCTTCAAAGTATATTGTTGTTTTCATTTGGATGACAGGATGAATACATTCAACTAAAGCGTGAGGGTAAACTAGAAATAGTAGGCCCAACATCAGATATTCTTACCAAAGCACTGAATACGGAAGAACATGGGGGACGTGTGAGGGCTGTTGGAGGGCATATAACTCCAACATTATTCTTTAATGTTGATAAAAGATGGAAGACCAACAAAGTTGCTAGAGAGCTGATGATTATGCAACATAGAGAGTTGATGGAGGCGAGACAATTAATTGAAGACCAAGATGCACGCATTAAACATCTGGAATCAATTGTCTTAAAAAAAGGTGCATTGGGCAGTGAAATTGATGACAAAGGAAGTTGCTCGGTCAAGTGCCCTCCTAAAATTGACCAAGATGCCGAACCTGTTTCTGATGAGGTCAAACCTGTTTGTCAAGAGGTCGAACCAATTTGTGAAGAGCTCGATGATGTTGAACTGCAGATTGTGGAAAAAGTAGTTGCTCTACAGGTATATAAGTCATTGTGGTTATAAATATTACTGAAATATAGAGTTAGTACTATCCAATAATGTGACTATTTTTTGTTTAGGGTAAACCTGTTATTTTGACATTGGATTCGAGCAATGAAATTGCTGCACATGGAACTGTTGTTGAGCTTGAAGGAGGTAATCAATTAATCCATGGCCTTCCAATGCCTAAGGATTGTATACGAGTGTCCGTTGATGTGGCAATGCAAAAATCAGCACGTTTGCCCTTTCCGATTCCTGATGAATGTGAAACTATTGGTGATGCTATTGGAACACATGTAGCTTGGCCAATCCACTTGATAAAGCTACAACCCGAGGTACATCTAATTAAGCTAATATTTCAATGTAAATATTCGTTAAATTATTTAGTATTGCGCCATCTAACAAGCTTATAATTACAATCTTTAGAAGCGTCAAATGAAGAAACCTACCCGTACAGAGAAAAACCAGAAAGTTTCATCACGTGTGCCAAAATCGTTGCACATGTTATATTGTTATGCTAAGCATGGTATTGATAATGGAAAGATCTTGTCAATTGTTTTAGATCATGAGATATTTCAAGATGATTATGAACTGAATTTGCATATTGAGGACATCACTGCATTGTATCACTTGGAGCCAATATCTGGAAATTGTGTGGTTATTTACATATTGTAAGTTGTTGATTTACCTTGAACTTTCTTTGTTCTTTTATTAATTTACTATAGAAGCACTTACTGATTTTCTTGTAATTCATATGGTAGGCATCTTTATAAAAACTTGGTGAAAGAAAACAAGATTGAGAAATTCAGGTTTGTAAACCCGCATAGCATCCCATGCTTTAAAAAAACCACAGTGGACAAATTAGTTAAAACTGAGCGGTTGAACCAAAGGGCAAGTATTTTAGCTGAAAGGCTAGGTGGTGCATCACTTAATCAGTTGGTTTTGGTGCCAAGTTGTAACAGGTAATGGACTTCCTGAATATATTTTTTCAATTGCCATTTTATTTGAATTGACAATGCACTAATTTTGTGTACTTCTGTGTAGTTTCCATTGGACTCTCACTCTCATTAATCCTCATAAGGAGATTGTTTACTTATTGGATTCCCTAGGTCCTCGCATTCGTGATAACGATTGGAAATATGTTGTGGAAATGTGAGTTTATATATGTTTTTTGTTAGTCTACATCTCTAAATTAGTCTTAAAACAATAGTTTATCAACTACTGTACCTAATGTATAATTGAAGGGCAATAAAATTGTTTAATTCGTTCCAAGGAAGAAAAGGAAGAAAACAAGTCCAGTGGGAAGTGATTAAGGTATTTGTACTTCTATTTAAATCATAAATTTTTATTGTGTATAATATTGGTATTTTAAGCATTAAAAATATGAATTATCTTTGCCTTAGGTTCCTAGGCAACCGGATGCCAAACAATGTGGATATTATGTGATGAGATATATGAAGCAAATTACTGAAGAAGTTACATCAATCGAGGGGGATGCATTCCGAGCGATAGTAATAATTTCTTTATTATCTCAAATATTTAAAGTTATCTAGTTATAAATTTTTTCAAGTTGTTATGTTTTATTCTGTACAATCATATAATGTGTTTTTGTTCATAGTTTGCAAAAGCAGAGTACTCCCAAGATGAAATTGATGAAGTGCGCTCCGCGATAGCTGATTGTATACATGATTATATTTGATAATAGGTATGTAAATGTTAGGCATTCAGTTGTTATTGGATACTATTTTGGTGAATTATCATTCAGTTGGTGAATTATTTTTATATCCTATGTACGTTTTATTTTTTTGGTGAATTATCATTCAGTAGTTATTGGATACTTTTTTTGGTGAATTATCATTCAGTTCTGCCTAACATCCTTTCGCAAATTTCACTAACAGTGTTAACATTACAAAGGTATATTTATGCTTTCTTCATTCAAGACTATGAAAACATGTGGTCTTAAGTGCATTCCTTGTTTGCCATGTTCACTAACAGATCTTCTGTTAAAATCTCTCTTGCTTGTTTTATGATCTTAGCAAGGGCAGATTTTTCCTACATTTTTCTGCCGTTTTATTTATGTCGTCTTCTATCTGCTTTGGCACATCTCAATATTACTTTCTGTGATTGTAAATTAGTTTGTTAGTTGCAATATTATTCCACACTGAAACCCTACTCCATTCAATTATTTTTTATTATCCCATCTCAGCCTTAGACATTCATTTACTGGATTTTGTAATTATAATAATAAAATGGAAGTGGCTACCTTTTATCTGTTTTTGTGCAAACCTTTCACAGACTAGCAATGCCATGTCGAGGGCCCTAAATGTTCTACAGACAACTCACTCTTTTGGAGATATGATACTTTTGATCTGGGACTCTCTTCTCGAATACAAGGTGATAATGTTTTGATCTTCTTAAGATTAGTTTTCTTCTTCTTTTAATGGAAGGATACTTGTTATCGTGTATTTATTCCTTCAAATCAAGTATTTCTATATAACCATATTCCTAAAAACGGTTCTATGATTAATAATGCTAAAATTTATTAACTTGTTAATGCTGGTCAAACAATTTCTTTTTGTTATATGTGCTTCTCATCAAAACTCTGTTTGTGTGTCAGTATGCTTTTTAGAATATTGTTTTCCTATGGAAAATGAAATCATTATTTTAACAGCATATGCTTTAGATCTACTATTCTGGAAAAGGAATTCATTATAAACTTTTCAGATATTACTTAACATTCGCTAATGCTAAAACCTTTTTTTACGGGAAAACACATACACTGTACATGGACAGAAAGAACAGAAGGCGAATGAAATAGTTTAAGGGAAGAGAAAAAAAAATTATTCTGAAGAAATCTATCACTCACATTCAAAGAAATATAAGTGGGTAAGTCTAATTAAATTATTCTGAAAGACATGAACTATCTGTCACTCACATTCTGTCATTCCCAAGTTCATGACAAGTTGGGCAAATTAATAGATGTTGTATGAAGCTGCCGAGTATGAAGACAGCCCGAGGAGACATGATGATGTATTTGAGGAAGCACTTGCTATTTATAATCTAGCATATGATTATGCACAAAAGGGAGGCGTTGGTAGGTGCAGTTTTGCTTGGAATGTTGCTGGACGAGCACTATGCATGCTTCACGCATCAAAACAAGATGATAAATCCTTGATTCCTTGCTCAAGAAGTGTACTTACAGAAATTCTTCGGTAATAAAAATTTGAGAAAATAAAATGTACACAAGGGGATGGGCGTTTTTGTATTGAAACTTTCCTCATTAATTAGAAGTAGGCAACATATAGCGAGCATTTTATGTATTTGAAGAAATCTGTCTTGTTTGAGTTAGATAATGGTAAGGTGCTTGTATGTTGTTCTTGGCTAATCTTTCATTTTGGCCAAATTCCCAATTTGCTAATCATTGCTCTTGTCAAGCACAAACCAGAATTGCATGCTTGTCGTACCCTAAATTCAAGTTCCAGTTAATTTTGGCCTCAATTTGACTTGATCTAGGCAAAAATGTAATCTTGTGTTTATATCCATGTGGTAATTTGGTCTATCTCTAAAAGTATATCTTCCCCTAAAGATCCTGTTGTAGTCATGAGAGTTTGTCTCCTCTTCTCCCGTTGTCTTCTCATTTTTTTTTTTTGGGTTCATTTTAGCCTTGTCAAAGATATATATTGCTAACATTTGAAACTGACAGTATATGTTCACTTCTAGCCTTCTAGGGAAGCCAACGTAGATCAACCAAGAAGGGTGCAATGCTCTACTGGTAGCAGCAATGTGTATGAGGTTTAGGGGTGGTATGCATTATATGTTTTTCTTTTTGTCAGAAAATGTCCAACAAGAAAGTATTATTAAACCTCTTTGATGGTCATTCACGCATCCCTTTCATCCCTTTGGTTCAAAAACTAACACTAAAGAATTTCTGTCTGTCGGGAACAATAATCACTCAATTTCAACATCAACATGACAATTTGTTAATGAGTATGTCTTCACTGATTGGTTTGAATTACAATTCTTTTATATATATATGACAATTTCAACATCAACATGACAATTTGTCAATGAGTATGTCTTCACTGTTTGTTTGTTAGTTTGTTATTTTTGTTGTTTGTTGATACATATCTTCATGGATCATTTTTTATTGGACATATGCATTTAATAGAATAACTAATTAGAGTGTTTGTTCTCTTTTTTCCAGCTGCAGGTACTTGTTCGTGATCATGTTTGAAGACCATTAATCTGACCTTCCAAGCTATAATTTTTGTGATTTGAACTTCATTGTAAGTTTAGTTGGGTCAGAATTATGAACTCTTGTAATTTGGGTCAGAAGATACTTTAGTGGTTCGTCTTTAGAAAAGTTTTTGGACAAAAGATACTTTTGTGGTTTCGTCTGTAGAAAGTTTGTGGTGGATCTTTATTGTAAATATGTTGATGATGTTTGATATATATAGTTTTTGTTTCGAGGTTAAATTATTGCCTTTTAATTGAAAATATAATGGAAATATCTTTGTTGTCAAATTGGTATGAAACTGTTGTGGAACAGTGCAAACGCACAACAAATTTTTTTAAAGCTAAACTGTTGTTGTAGATAAACGGTGGCATACGACAACACAGTGATAAAACTGTTGTCGAATATGATAAAAGACAACGGTGAATATGGCATACGACAACGGTGATAAACTGTTGTTATTGATATACGACAACGGTTATCAAAAACTGTTGTCGAATATAATAAAAGACAACGGTGAATATGACATACGACAACGGTGATAAACTGTTGTTATTGATATACGACAACGGTGAATATAGAACTGTTGTCGAATATAATAAAAGACAACAGTGAAACACTGTTGTGAAAATGTTGTCGAATGTGATCTACGACAACAGTGGAAAACTGTTGTCAAACTGTTGTCGAATGTGATATACGACAACAGTGATTCACTGTTGTCGTAGACCCCCCCTTTAACAACATGGCCTTTAACAACAGTGGGATTTGGCCTACGACAACAGTGATTCACTGTTGTTAAATGCGTTTTTTCTAGTAGTGTCTCTAAGCTTACACACTGTCAATCTCTTCCTCTAAAATCATTTCTAAACTTATAAGAGGAAGAGATCATCTTGTAAAGGTTTCTCCACCTTCAAGCTTAAGTTGAAAAGGAGAAAAGCATAGTGGAGCTTGGTTGTGTGGGTGTGGATCCTTGGATTAGTCACCTCAAGGAGGTGGAGACCAAGTAAATCAAGGGAGTTAGCATTGCTTTCATTGTTTTCCATATTGCCTATACTTTTCTTGTGCTTTGGCTTACAATTTGTAGACAAAATTAAAGAAAACCTATTCACCCCCTCTAGCTAGACGCAAAGATCCTAACAAGTGGTATCAGAGCAAGGTTCGTTTCGGGAGAACTCACCGTCAACCAAAACATCAAAATGACGTTTCAAGAGCGATATAGCACCGCACGACCTCCATTCTTTGACGGCAACGATTTCTCCTATTGGAAAGGTAGAACGGAGTATTATTTAATAAATGACATTGAAAATTGGTTTAGTATTGAAGATGAGTTTGAGAAACCAAAGGATGAGTTTGGAGCACATCTTCCAACCAAGAAGTGGACAAAAGATATGTCCAAGAAAGCTCAAGTGAATACAAAGGTCATAACTGTTGGTGCAGGAAGCACCATATCGAGCCTTGTTTTGATATTGGCAAAGGATTCAAAGTTAAGTTTGTTTGTGATCTAACAATATTCACTGAGTGTGCAGAGACAAAGCCCTAGCGAAGGACTGCTAGGCACCTGACGAAGGAATGCCAAGATACAAAGCCCTAGCGAAGGACTGCTAGGCACCTGACGAAGGAATGCCAGGATACAAAGCCCAAGCGAAGGACTGCTAGGCACCTGGCGAAGGACTGCCAGGATACAAAGCCCTAGCGAAGGACTGTTAGGCACCTGGCGAAGGAATGCCAGGATACAAAGCCCTAGCGAAGGACTGCTAGGCACCAGGCGAAGGACTGGCGAAGGACTGCTGGGCACCAGGCGAAGGACTGTCTGGAACTGAAGACCTGGCGAAGGACAGCTAGGCACTGGGCGAAGGACAGCTTGGTATCCAAGACCTGGCGAAGGACCGCTAGGCAAAAGTCCAACCAGAGGAGCGGTTGGCATCAGGTACATTCTCCCGAGAGGAGTAGGTGAGGACGCGTTCCCCGTCGAGGGAACAGTAGGCGTCGGTTTGACCTAGGGCTTCATTTTGGAGGCCCAAAGTCAAAACCAAGACAGCTAAGGCTGTATAAACTAATATCTTATTGTTGTATGGTGTTTTTGGACTAACCTTGGATGCAGGACCGAAGGAACGAGTGTCTGCAGCTCAGAAAGCCTCAAAGGAAAGAGGCAACAACTGACCAGGGCGCTAGGAGTGTCCCGGGCGCCCCCAAGGTGAACACAAAACACACAAAACAAAGGCAGGCTTCGACAGCTCATCTCCCGGGCGCCTCGTGCTCCCGGGCGCCCCCGCTACTCACGGGCGCCCCCAGCGCTCTGGGCGCCCCCAGGCAAGCTTGCGAAGAGAAGCCCCAGCGAATCCAAGGGATGAAGTTTGACCCGGTCAATACGGGCGCCCCGAGCGCTCCGGGCGCCCCGAGCGCTCCGGGCGCCCCGGTCAAAGCTGATCCTGAATGTAAAAGGATTAGAAGCTGATCGAGCAATTACCGAATCAACTTACACGTGGGGGGGGGGGGGGGCGCCCCCGACGTCCCGGGCGCCCCCAGGGCTATATAAAGGGCCCTCGACCCCAAGGCTCAGCACAACAATTCATTCAACGCTTCGACGCTCTTCTGCTCCCGCACTCTGCTCCGGAAACTTCCCAACTCGAGCCTACGACGTCCCTCCGCTCCGAAAAGTCGATCTACCTCGGACGTCGGTAACAAAAGAGCGATATTTTAATTCTGTGCTTATTACACTACTATTGTAATCCATTTTTGTAAATTGTTTTTGCGCCTCATATAGAATTGCCCAAAGTAAACGGTCAACGACCGTGGGCCTTGGAGTAGGAGTCGACCTAGGCTTCGAACCAAGTAAAAATAATTGTGTTTGCGTGTGTTGTGTTTTATTTTCCGCTGTGCAATTTCTCTATCCCTAAATCCGAACGATTTCCGATATTCACCCCCTCTCTATCGGTTCTCTCGATCCAACAAGTGGTATCAGAGCGAGGTAGTTCAAACTTGGTGCAACCACCAGTTTGAAAGTTTTTCGGATTTACAAAATTTTTAATCTTATTTCTTTTCTTTCTAGTTAATCAACACCACTCGATCTTTTCGCCTTTTATTTTAAAATAAAAAATATCTGTAGGTGGATTTAAAATATCCTTATGCCTTTTTCAATTTTGAATTCTCATTTTTTCACCATAAGTTAGAATTGTTAAAATAATCAATTTTTGAAAATTTGTCATAAACTTTTTTATTATTATTTTAATATTATTTTTTCTCGAAAATCGTGCTACCTTAATCTGAGCAAATTTTCTCCCAAACATTAAAGTCTTACTTTTTATCATTAATCAAAATTGATAAAATAATATTTTCAAAAATTTGACATAAAATTTTTTATTTTATTATTATTCTGCCTCGAAATTCGTGCATTACTTTTTTTGGGATATTTTTTCCTTCTCCCGCACTACTAATCCAAGACCAAGTCTTGGTACATTCTGTTATTTCTTTTCTGTACGAGGTTAAACTAAATGGCCAACCAAGAGTGGAATAGTGTCCGTCCACCGCTATTCTCCGGCGAGAACTTCAATCATTGGAGAAGTCAAATGGAGTTCCATCTGAAGGCCCATATGGTCATATGGATTATCATTCAAACAGGGTTCTTCCTCCCTACAGAAGATGGATTATCAATTACGTGGGACCAACTAGATGAACCAACTCTGAGGAAGATCGAGACAGATGCAAGGGCTACTGCAATCCTATAATGTGGCCTAACCAATGAAGAATTGAAGCGGGTCGGATCCTTCAGATGTGCTAGAGAAATCTGGGAAAAACTGATTGACCTTCATCAAGAGATCTCAGATGAAGAAGAAGATCAGGTAAGTTATCTTGCCCTTTCGGTCCAAGCACAAACAGCCGAGTCAGAGCCTGAACCCGAATCCAAAGTTGAACCAGAATCAGACGACGAATTGATTGAGACGGTAACCGATTTTGAATTCTTTTCAAAATTAGAATTAAATAATCAAACAGATACTGCAATGGTCGAGGAAGGTGTAAATTCTATTGCAGGGAAAAATCCTAAAGAACCACCAAAGAAGGAGCTTCAATTAGTACCCGAGTCCGACTCAAACACAGAATCAGAAGATGAGCCTAGATCCGAGGCGGCAAGAATCAAGGGGGAGATTCCCAATAAAGAACCAAAAGGTAAAAGTGAAAATTCAGATTTTAATCATGTAATTTGTTACACATGCAGGGAGAGAGGGTACTGTTGGTGCAAGTTGCATCAATGATATTCCTCTTTAAGTGTTTTAATGTTTGACAATACACTTAACTCAGTGATACATTGAACAGACAAAAGGGAGTAAGAGAGAAGTAACCAAAGCTGAAGAAAAGTCCTAGTTAATCTAGGCATCGAAACCCTAAGTCCCAGCGAAGGGATGCTGGGCACCTAGCAAAGGGCTGCTAGGTATCGAAACCCTAAGACCTAACGAAGGGCTGCTAGGTATCGTAACCCTAAGACCTAGCGAAGGGCTGCTAGGCACCTAGTGAAGGACTACTAGGCATAGAAGACCTAGCGAAGGGCTGCTAGGCACCTAGCGAAGGGCTGCTAGGCATAGAAGACCTAGCGAAGGATTGCTAGGCACCAGGCGAAGGACCGCTTGGTAACAAAGACCTAGCGAAGGGCTGCTAGGCACCTGGCGAAGGACTGCTAGGAAATGAAGACTTGGTCCGAGGGACTAAGCAACTTAGCTGAGCGATGACTAAGGACAGGAGTAGAGACGGGTCAGGGTTTGGGCGTCTCGAGGTCCGGAGGTATCAGAAGCTAAGCAAAAGTCCACCCGAAGGGCTGGGTGGCAACCGTCTCCAGAAAGGAGTAGGTGAAGGGCGAGTTCTCGGGGATAGGAACTCATGCCGGTTCGACCTAGGGTTTCGTGCAAATCCGAAGTCCGAACCAAGTCTTTAAGATCAATATTATATGTATCTATGCTTTGTGTTTGTGGATATTGCAGGTACCAAGAACCGAAGACAAAGCAAACTTATTGGAGGCCCAAAGCAGGGCGCCCCCAGTGTTGGGGGCGCCCCCATGCACCAGGGCGCCCCCAGTGTTGGGGGCGCCCCCATGCACCGAGGTGCCCTGGTCAACCCTGTTTCGCTGTTTCAAGGTCCAAAGCACAGGATAAGTGCTCAAGAGGGTGCCCGGGATGTTCGGGGCGCCCTGGTCAAAGAACTTATCCCCTGCGGCGAAGTAGGCGCAAAGATAAGGGTTGACCGAGTCTTCCGGGGTGCCCCCAGCGTCCGGGGCGCCCCCAGCGTCCGGGGCGCCCCCAGGAGGCCTTTATAAGGGGCCTCGACCCCTCTGCTTCAGACACAACTGCTAAGTACCGTTCTAATCATTCTGACCAACGACAACACGCTAAAGACGAGGCTATACGACCGGGAGGCTCCAGGAGGAAGTGCGCGGCACTTCGGAGGTCCAGATCGGCTAACGCTTCGACACAAATAGTCTTGGTTTGATTTACATTCTGCAATTCATTTTATCTATCTTTCTGTTTGTAAATCAACTGTAAGACGGGTTTTCTCCGCCTCCGGAAATTCCGGAAAGGAGACCAATAGTGGACTCACGCCGAGTACATAGACCTTGGACGTACTGACCCAGGGGGGTCGGGAACCAAGTAAATAAATCCCGCGTGTCATTGTGTATTGCTTTTATTTTATTCTTTATTTATCTTCCGCTGCATTAACGCTTTGAGTTCAGAACGAACTATAGTATTACGATAGTTTCACGAAGGTTTTTCGCGATCGATATTCACCCCCCCTCTATCGACGACACCGGTCCTACAATTGGTATCAGAGCCGAGCCGCTCTTCACCGGACTAACCGCCGACGGAGCAAATATGCAAGGAGTTGAGGGGGAGCCCAGGGGTGAATCAGGTACAATTTTTTATGTCAAATTTTAAGTTGCATATTATTTGTTTCACGTGCAGGGAGAGAGGGCACTACAAAAATCAGTGCCCTACTCGTAAGAATCGTTCGTCACCGGCGGCAAAGGAGATACCAGCACCAGGAGTCCGGAAAAACAAGGATCACGTGCAATGCTTCAAATGCAAGAAATACGGACATTACAAAAACAAGTGTCCGGCGAAGGTACACAAGATTTATGTTCCAAAAATTTTACAAATTCCTGCACTGCCATGTGATAAAGTAGTTAATTTTTCTGATAAAGTAGATTTACTGCATAGTAAAATTAACTTTTTGCATGTTAAATTACAAAACGTGAATATGACCAAAATATTAGAAATTAATTGTTTAATTCAGAATATCAACTCAGAAATTGATAAAATTAATCCTGATAATTTATCTGATAAAATTAATCCTGATAATTTATCTGATAAAATTAATCCTGATAATTTATCTGATAAAATTAATCCTGATAATTTATCTGATAAAATTAATCCTGATAATTTATCTGATAAAATTAATCCTGCTAATTTATTTGATAAAATTAATCCTGATAATTTATCTGATAAAATTAATTCTGATAATTTCTCTGATAAAATTAGTTCTGATAATTTTAATTCAGACAAAATTAATCCTAAGGATAATTCGGAATTCAAATTTGAAAATCCTAAGGATAATTCCGAATTCAAATTTGAAAATCCTAAGGATAAATCCGAATTCAAATTTGAATATCTTAAGGATAATTCAAAAATTAATTCTGAAAATCTTAAAGGTAATCTAGAGATTAATGTTGAAAATATATCTGAGGATAATTTTCTCCTAAATAATAATTTAATTATAGATAATATTGAAGATTATTACAAAACCTTAATTAGTGGCCTAAATTACTCCACCTAGATAAAGATGAAGAAGAAATTTTTGAAATAATGAAATGATGAATTTAAACCCACAATTATTAATTAATCATGATAATCTTAAATTCAAATGAATTAAATCTTAATTATTCAAATTAAATCCAAATTAAATTCAAATTAAATTCAAATTAAATATTAATTAAATTCAAATTAAATTCAAATTAAATATTAATTAAATTCAAATTAAATCCTAATTAAATTCAAATTAAATCCTAATTAAATTCAAATTAAATATTAATTAAATTCAAATTAAATTCTAATTAAATTCAAATTAAATATAAATTAAATTCAAATTAAATCTTAATTAAATCCTAATTAAATTCAAATTAAATCTTAATTAAATCATAATTAAATTCAAATTAAATCCTAATTAAATTCAAATTAAATCTTAATTAAATCCTAATTAAATTCAAATTAAATCTTAATTAAATCCTAATTAAATTCAAATTAAATTAAATTCAAATTAAATTAAATTCAAATTAAATTAATTTAAATTCAAATTAAATTAAATTAAAATTAAATTAAATTTAAATTAAATTCAAATTAAATTAAATTTAAATTAAATTCAAATTAAATTAAATTTAAATTAAGTTCAATTCAATTAAAATTTTAATTAAGTCAATTAAAACAATTTGATTCAAATAAAGCTAATCAATTCAATCTACTTCAAATAAATTCAACATCACATAATTCTTAATTAACCTGAATCCAACTAAAATCTTAAATAACTTAAACTCAAACTAAAATAAAATTTTACCCAAACTGTAACAATTAAAATTAATAACATTAAATATGTCAAAGTGGGTTGATATATTCGCGGGTTAACACGACATGTATCAAATCGGGAATTTGATACATCTTTAGAAACGTAATTAAAATGCTTTGGAATTGTTTGACTCATGCATAATTGTCATGCATTGCATCTGCTACTTACTTTTAATATCTGACATGTCATTCATATTTAAATTTTATGCATCTATTAGAACGACTATAGGAAAAAGAATAATTGAAACTTGATCAACCTAGTATTGGGTGGATGTGAGATGATAGTACGTTAGGGAAGCCAATTCTAATAAGGTCAAGTATACTCTACTTGGTCTCTTTAGACTGGTGAAACTAGCCGAAGCTACCGATCCAAGACCCAAACTAGTTAGACCAGAATTTTTCAAAAAGTAATTTTGAAAATGAAATTTCATTGAAAGGCTTTGTCAAGGAAAGGGTTGATGATCCAATAAGGCTACGGCCAAAGAAGGCCTAGTGCCTCGCCAAGACCTGGAAGCCAATTTTTGAAATTCAAATTCAAGTTACTTCTTGCCAAATTCAAATCTAACACAAGCTTCAATGAAATCTTAGAATTAAAAATAAATTAAAGAAAAATGATTCAAGCATCTCACAATACACTTATAAGGCAATCATGCTTGTTGTACTGATACATCTAAAATGGGTGAGATGTTAAGGACTAATAAATTGAAAAATATTTTTTAAAATTGTTTTTCAAAATCATTAGAATATTTTTCTAAAAATATATTTTCAAAATAGTGTCTCAACATAATAATGTTTTTATGGAATTCATGCTTGTCTGATTGAATATACAAATTATACGTTTTTCAAAAATTATGTCTTTTCAAAAAATTGTTTGACTCACGCAATTAGACACAAGCCTTTTAGGAAAACACTAAAGTTCCTTAAGGCACTTAGATAGAGTCAAACGGTATCGGATACAGGGGGAGTGATTTTTATTTTTTTTGCTTTCGAAAACTACACTGTAAAAATTACTATTATTTGAAAATACTTTTCGAAAACTGAACTTTAAATCGTTATCACTTGTGTTTTTCGAAAAAGGTTTATGTGTCTTGTTTGATTTTGCTAAACTCTAAAGACACAGAGGAAAGTCCACTTCATAATCTATAAGGACTCCTAGGATGTGTCAACTTTAGGGGGAGTATAAATCAAACTTCTGAAATAATTTTGTTTAATTAATTGTTTTGAAATTATTAGATAATTTCTTTAATTTGAATCAAACCTTAAGACTTCGAGGAAGAGTACTTGTGGTCAACAAGCTTCCCAGGACTGAGTCAAGTTTAGGGGGAGATCAAATTAAAAGAATTATTGAATATCTCAAATATTTTCATGCACTGTAATTTTAAAATCCTGTTGTCTTTCAAAATATCGGAAATGTTTTCATGCGCTGTATTTTCAAATCTGGCTAAAAACATAAGTAGTTTTTCAAAATACTATTAGTCTATTGTTTTCGTGTGACTTATGAAATTATTTTTGAAATAATATTTACTTGGGTTGGAGAATGTCCAGGACACTTAGGAAAATATCCTTGTAGTCAACAAGGTTTCCCAGGATGGTGTCAGACTGGAAGATAAACCAAGTCAAGTAATATATTGAGTCTTCAAAAGTTCGCACATTTTTCAAAATGCACCAGCATATATTTTCAAAAGTACTATCATTTTTTTAAAAATTCTATTAATATTTACTTAACTTTGAAAATTTTCCAGGACACTTAGGAAAATGTCCTTGTAGTCAACAAGGTTTCCCAGGATTGTGTCAGACTGGAAAAGAAACTTAGTCAAGTAAAATATTAGGTTTCAAAAATTACTTATATTTCTCAAAGTCTCATCTCTTTCAAAAACAGTTAGTACTTGCAAAATAGGCATAATACTTATATTTTCCAAAATAACATTTTTTATGCATTTTCTAAAAAGTACTTTATATTTTTCAAAAAATTACAAATTCTGTCAAAAGTACTTGTATTTTTCAAAGCGAATAATATCTTTTTCAAAATTATGCAGTTTTTTTTTTCAAAAATGCAATATATCATTCAAAATACAATGCTTTCAAAATTTCTGCACCAAGTATTTTTCAAAAAGAACCAAAATTTCTCATTGTTGGTACAAGTATTTTCCTGTGTTTTTTTTTATGTATGACAAAGGGGGAGAGGTATGCTCTTAAGTTAGAAGTTAGAAATTTTTGCTTATTTTTTTCTAGAATTTTTTTTCTAGAGGATCAAAAATATGTTCAAAACTAAAGTCAATTTTTCCTCAAGGATAGTAAGTTAGCCCCTTAAACCAATCTAACTTAAGTTATTGTCAAACATCAAAAAGGGGGAGATTGTTGGTGCAAGTTGCATCAATGATATTCCTCTTTAAGTGTTTTAATGTTTGACAATACACTTAAGTCAGTGATACATTGAACAGACAAAGGGGAGTAAGAGAGAAGTAACCAAAGCTGAAGAAAAGTCCTAGTTAATCTAGGCATCGAAACCCTATGTCCCAGCGAAGGGATGCTGGGCACCTAGCGAAGGGCTGCTAGGTATCGAAACCCTAAGACCTAACGAAGGGATGTTAGGCACCTAGCGAAGGGCTGCTAGGTATCGTAACCCTAAGACCTAGCGAAGGGCTGCTAGGCACCTAGTGAAGGACTACTAGGCATAGAAGACCTAGCGAAGGGCTGCTAGGCACCTAGCGAAGGGCTGCTAGGCACCTAGCGAAGGGCTGCTAGGCATAGAAGACCTAGCGAAGGATTGCTAGGCACCAGGCGAAGGACCGCTTGGTAACAAAGACCTAGCGAAGGGCTGCTAGGCACCTGGCGAAGGACTGCTAGGAAATGAAGACTTGGTCCGAGGGACTAAGCAACTTAGCTGAGCGATGACTAAGGACAGGAGTAGAGACGGGTCAGGGTTTGGGCGTCTCGAGGTCCGGAGGTATCGGAAGCTAAGCAAAAGTCCACCCGAAGGGCTGGGTGGCAACCGTCTCCTGAAAGGAGTAGGTGAAGGGCGAGTTCTCGGGGATAGGAACTCGTGCCGGTTCGACCTAGGGTTTCGTGCAAATCCGAAGTCCGAACCAAGTCCTTAAGACCAATATTATATGTATCTATGCTTTGTGTTTGTGGATTTGCAGGTACTAAGAACCGAAGATAAAGCAAACTTATTGGAGGCCCTAAGCAGGGCGCCCCCAGTGTTGGGGGCGCCCCCATGCACCAGGGCGCCCCCATGCACCGGGGCGCCCTGATCAACCCTGTTTCGCTGTTTCAAGGTCCGAAGCACAGGATAAGTGCTCAAGAGGGTGCCCGGGATGTTAGGGGCGCCCTGGTCAAAGAACTTATCCCCTGCGGCGAAGTAGACGCAAAGATAAGGGTTGACCGAGTCTTCCGGGGCGCCCCCAGCGTCCGGGGCACCCCCAGGAGGCCTTTATAAGGGGCCTCGACCCCTCTGCTTCAGACACAACTGCTAAGTACCGTTCTAATCATTCTGACCAACGACAACACGCTAAAGACGAGGCTATACGACCGGGAGGCTCCAGGAGGAAGTGCGCGGCACTTCGGAGGTCCAGATCGGTTAACGCTTCGACACAAATAGTCTTGGTTTGATTTACATTCTGCAATTCATTTTATCTATCTTTCTGTTTGTAAATCAACTGTAAGACGGGTTTTCTCCGCCTCCGGAAATTTCGGAAAGGAGACCAATAGTGGACTCACGCCGAGTACATAGGCCTTGGACGTACTAACCCAGGGGGGTCGGGAACCAAGTAAATAAATCCCGCGTGTCATTGTGTATTGCTTTTATTTTATTCTTTATTTATCTTTCGCTGCACTAACGCTTTGAGTTCAGAACGAACTATAGTATTACGATAGTTTCACGAAGATTTTTCGCGATCGATATTCACCCCCCCTCTATCGACGGCACCGGTCCTACAGGCACTACCTAAGTGAGTGTCCTACTCGTAAGATTCGAACGACACCACCGACAGCGACAAAGGAATCAGTTCCAAAAGCACGAAAGGATAAAAGTCGCATTCAATGCTTCAAGTGCCAGGAGTTCGGGCATTACAAAAGTGAATGCACAGATAAAAGAGCTACCAAGAATGCCGGACAAACAATCAACAAAGGTAAATTTACAGTATTTGAAAATCCGTTATTTACCTTGAATAATGTGATTGATTCATGTAACTTAATTAAAGCAAATTTCAGAAAATTGAAACAAGAAAATGAAACCCTAAAACATAAGGTCAATAAGTTAGAAAATTTAATTCATAATCTTGCTGATTTCGAAAATCCAGAGTATTACTCCAATTGTGACCTTACTTAGACAATTGTTTGTTTTAATTATGTGTTTCTTTTTATTTTTGTTTTTTTCTTAGAATTAGGATTGGTTAGTATAAGGACTAAATCAGTTAATTGAAATTTGAACAACATAGTATTGGGTGGATGTGAGATGATAGTACGTTAGGGAAGTCATCTTGGCGGAACTAGCCGAAGCTACCGATCCAAGACCCAAACTAGTTAGACCAGAATTTTTCAAAAAGTAATTTTGAAAATGAAATTTCACTAAAAGGCTTTGTCAAGGAAAGGGTTGATGATCCAATAAGGCTACGGCCAAAGAAGGCCTAGTGCCTCGCCAAGACCTGGAGGCCAATTTTTGAAATTCAAATTCAAGTTACTTCTTGTCAAATTCAAATCTAACACAAATTTTAATTGATCGTAGGTTCAAATGCTCTTTTTCAAAATAAATTCAAAACTAATTGCTTTTCAAAATTAATTTAACTTTTTCAAAATTAATCATGATTTTTCAAAATAACTTCTTATTTCTACTAAAATTTGTCTCATAAAACCCATAAGGTTAACATGCTTGATCACGTAGAACTGGGTGAGACATCTAAGACCTGAAAGCATAATTCACTATCCTTTTAAATAAAAATGTGTGCAAAAGTTATTCAAAATTATCTCTATTTGGCAAATTAATTTAGTTTACTGTACCCTTTTTTTCAAAATAGTGAATTTCATGTTAAATATCACAATGGACACATTGTAGATAGAATCTAAGGCTTGTTTGATTTAGTTATTAATCTGTCAAACTTAGTAAACTGAGATAACCTTGGTCAACATAGTCAAACCCTAGTCAACCTGGTCAACACTGAAGTCCCTTAAGGAACTTAGATAAAAGACAGACTGTGTCGGATACAGGGGGAGTTCTTCTTAATCTTTTTCGAAAAATTCAGATTTTTCTAAAACCTAATGCTTTAAAACTTATTCAAAACCCCTCGATATTACTATCTCTTTGAAAAATTATCATCATGATTTTCGAAAACTGTGCTATCATTTCAAGTTATGTTTTCAAAAATTTATCTTGAAAGTTATCATACTCAGAAGATTGTTCAAAATGATTCTTTTGATTTTAATAAACCCTAAAGACACAGAGGAAGGTCCACTACATAATTTACTAGGACTCCTAGGATGTGTCAAATTTAGGTGGAGGCTGAATCAAAAGAAGAATTTCTGAAAAGTTTTTATTAATAATTATATGTTTTGAAATTATTTAATAACATATTTTCATGAACTATATCTTCAAAATCCTTGCTGAAAATATAAGTCTTTCAAAATGCTATTATTGTTGTGGCTTATGAAATTATTTTGAAATAATATTTACTTGGGTTGGAGAATTTCCAGGACACTTAGGAAAATGTCCTTGTAGTCAACAAGGCTTCCTAGGATTGTGTCAGACTGGAAAAGAAACCTAGTTAAGTAAAATATTATATTTTTCAAAGTCTAATACGTTTCAAAAATTACTTATATTTTTTCAAAGTCTAATATGTTTCAAAAATTACTCATATTTTTCAAAGTCTAACACTTTTCAAAAAGTACTTATGTGTTTCAAATCATAATTTATCTCAAAAGTACTTGAAAAATCTTTTCTAAATTTTTTAAAGAAATTTTTTTTCTTACAAAATATTTTTTAGAACCTCACAATACTCTTCAAAATGGATTTAATCTAGAAATTTAAGCTTTTTGCTATGCTTTCGAGAATTATACTAAGTATTTTTATGTTTTCAAAACTCATAGGCTCTGATACACAAACTTTCTCCTTAAACTTTTTCCTTTTTAAAGAAACTTTATTGAAAACTTCGAGTTGCTCTTAACTAAGAATTTCCTTTGTGATACTCAGAAGTTTTTCAAAATGTCTTTTTCAAAACTGAACTTAGAAATGGTCTAAAATAGAAGGAGAAGAATTTCACATTATGGGGGAGAGAAAGGAAATTTTGTTTAATTTTCTTTAAAAGTGCTTCAAAAATTTTTAAGCATTTCTAAGTATTTCAAAATTTCTTAAGTGCATGTTTTTTTCTTAAGTAAAATTCTTCTTCTTAGTAAACAAAATTTGTCTGAGCAAAAACTAGTTGAAAATTTTGGCAAATATTTCTAAGTAAAGTTTTTTTTGGTGAAAAACTTGTCTAGAAGCTTTACAAATTTTGTTTTTCAAAATACACAAAGTATTTCCAAGCAAATTCGTCTAAGTGTGTAAATTATTTTAAAAAACAATTTTTTTTCAATTCTCAAAGTTGATTTTTTTTTTTGGAAATTTGACTTCAAATTTGGCCTAAGTAAAATTCATTTTGGAAAGCCTTGTAAGTAAAAGTTATTTAACAAAAGTTAGGTTTGCAAAACTTTTTCAAAATTTTACCTTGTTCGCCCATGTATGTTTTTGATATATGTCAAAGGGGGAGGAAAGGTCAAAGTTAAGTATGTTAACAAAATAATTCAAGGTAGCCGGGTAAATAAAATTTTTCACAACTACAATGGTTATTAGGTCAAAACTACATTGGTTGTTTAACTTTACACTGCTCAGATTGATTGGTTTTAACTATCGTGCTTAAATGCTATACGTTTTTACTTAACTTTGAATTGTGTTGTCATAAATCAAAAAGGGGGAGATTGTTGGTGCAGGAAGCATCATATCAAACATTGTCTTGATATTGGCAAAGGATTCAAAGTTAAGTTTATTTGTAATCTAACAATATTCACTGAGTGTGCAGAGACAAAGCCCTAGCGAAGGACTGCTAGGCACTTGGTGAAGGACTGCCAGGATACAAAGCCCTAGCGAAGGACTGCTAGGCACCTGGCGAAGGAATGCCAGGATACAAAGCCCTAGCGAAGGACTGCTAGGCACCAGGCGAAGGACTGCTAGGCACCAGGCGAAGGACTGGCGAAGGACTGCTGGGCACCAGGCGAAGGACTGTCTGGAACTGAAGACCTGGTGAAGGACAGCTAGGCACCGGGCGAAGGACAGCTTGGTATCCAAGACCTGGCGAAGGACCGCTAGGCAAAAGTCCAACCAGAGGAGCGGTTGGCATCAGGTACATTCTCCCGAGAGGAGTAGGTGAGGACGCGTTCCCCGTCGAGGGAACAGTAGGCGTCGGTTCGACCTAGGGCTCCATTTTGGAGGCCCAAAGTCAAAACCAAGACAGCTAAGGCTGTATAAACTAATATCTTATTGTTGTATGGTGTTTTGGACTAACCCTAGATGCAGGACCGAAGGAACGAGTGTCTGCAGCTCAGAAAGCCTCAAAGGAAAGAGGCAACAACTGACCAGGGCGCCCGGAGTGTCCCGGGCGCCCCCAAGGTGAACACAAAACACACAAAACAAAGGCAGGCTTCGACAGCTCATCTCCCGGGCGCCCCCGTGCTCCCGCGCGCCCCCGCTACTCTCGGGCGCCCCCAACGCTCCGGGCGCCCCCAGGCAAGCTTGCGAAGAGAAGCCCCAGTGAAGCCATGGGATGAAGTTTGACCCGGTCAATACGGGCGCCCCGGTTAAAGCTGGTCCTGAATGTAAAGGGATCAGAAGCTGACTGAGCAATTACCGGATCAACTGACACGTGGGGGGGGGCACCCCCGACGTCCCGGGCGCCCCCAGGGCTATATAAAGGGCTTCGACGCTCGACGCTCTTCTGCTCCCGCACTCTGCTCCGGAAACTTCCCAACTCGAGTCTACGACGTCCCTCCGCTCCGAAATGTCGATCAACCTCGGACGTCGGTAACAAAAGAGCGATATTTTAATTCTGTGCTTATTACACTACTTTTGTAATCCATTTTTGTAAACTATTTTTGCGCCTCATATAGAATTGCCCAAAGTAAACGGTCAACGACCGTGGGCCTTGGAGTAGGAGTCGACCTAGGCTCCGAACCAAGTAAAAATAATTGTGTTTGCGTGTGTTGTGTTTTATTTTCCGCTGTGCAATTTCTCTATCCCTAAATCCGAACGATTTCTGATATTCACCCCCCCCCTCTATCGGTTCTCTCGATCCAACAATAACCACCCTACAATGTGGACTCTCAAAGGAACAATTGAACAAGGTTGGACCATTCAATTTCGTTAAAGAGCTTTGGGAAAAGCTCATTGAGTTGAATTGAAGATCAAGAGAATCAAGGAGAGCCAAGATAGATCTCTTGGTGGGTCAACTTCAAACCTTCACCATGAAGACCAATGAGACCGTGAGTCAAATGCATGAAAGATTCAAAGAGATAGTAAATTGTCTTCATGTAATAGGTGAGAAAATTGAAAATCGGGATCTTGTAAGGTATGTCCTTCAATCATTTCCTAGAACTACCTTATGGGCATCAATGGTTGATGCATGTAAGGTTTCTAGAGATCTTTCAAGAGTTAAGCTTGATGAATTTTTTTATGAGTTTGAACTACATGAACAAGCTAACGTGTCTTCAAAAGAGAGAAGCATAGCTCTTGTTGTAGAGAAGAAGGAGAAGAAAAAGAAAAAGAAAGGAAGGAAGGAAGAATCTTCATTATCTGAGTTCGATCAAGAGTCTTCGGATAGCGATGAAGAGATGTCGCCTAGTGAAGTGGCTCATTATGTTAAGAAAATGATGGGAAGAATAAGGAAGTTTACAAGGAAAGATGTGAAGAAGATGTTTCAACCCTCAAAAGGTAAAAATGGTCAAAGTTCAAATTTTAATACTAATATCATTTGTTATAAATGCAACAAGAAAGGGCACATCAAACCAAATTGCCCGGAATTGAAAAAGAAAGAAGAAAAAGAAAAGAAAGAGAAGAGAAAAAGAAGAAGAAGGCAATGGTAGCTCAAGCTACATGGGACACACCAAGCATTGACTCATCGGATGAAGATGAGTTATGTCATGTCACGAGGCACATGACATTTATGGCTTCCGAAGATAACAAAGAAGCTTCAAGTGAGGAAGAAGCTTCGAGTGAGGAGGAAGCTTCAAGTGAGGACGAAGTTCAAGTGGTGAATCGTCATCTAATGACGATAAGGTAAAAGAATCTCCCAAAATTGAATTTCTTTATAAAACTATTGCTCATCTCAAGAATGCTTTGGCTAAGTCACAATCTAGGGTCAAAACATTAAAATGAGAACTTAAGTCCATTAGGAATAATACATGTATGCATAGTGAATCAAGCATGCCTAAGGAAGAAAATAACAATTTGAGAAATCAAGTTATTGACTTAAGAACATGTTTAGAGAAATTTACAAATAAATCAAAGTATCTTGACATGATTCTTAGTAGTCAAAGAGCCGTCTACAACAAGGCTGAATTAGGATATAAACATAAGGCCAAAGAGGTTGCCTATATTTCTCTTATAAGAAGAAATGGTGCACCTAAGAAGCAAATCATTAAAAGCAATGTAAAACAAGCTTGGATCCCTAAGAAGTATTTGAATAATATTGTTGGATCTAGTGCATGAGTACCAAAAGATTATGTTTTTCATGTTGTTTAGGTAGAAGAAAAGAAGGGTTCAAACATGTGGATTGTGGATAGCGGCTGCTCAAGGCACATGACCGGTGATGTGAGCAAGTTCTCCACAATTAATTACATAAAGAAAGGAACGGTATCTTTTGAAAATAATGGGAAGCTCAAGATTATAGGTAGAGGTACAATTGAGGTATCACCTACAATCATCATCCATAAAGTATTTCTAATTAAGGACATGGAATTCAATTTGCTTAGTGTTAGTCAATTATGTGATGCCGGATATAAGGTTGAGTTTCATGCAAATAAATATTTGGTTAAACACAATAGCTCGAAAAATGTTATGTTGGAAGGGTATAGGAAAATAAATCTTTATTATATCAATCTTTCCTATACTTCTAACCTTTCTACTAAGTGTCTTTTATCAAAAGAAGAAGAAGGATGACTATGCATAGAAGACTTGGACATATCAACATGAAGAATATAGCAAAGGTAGCCAAAATGGCTTTGGTTAAAGGACTACCAAAGATCAAGTAAGTCAAGAATAAAATGTGTGATGCATACCAAGAGGACAAGCAATCTAAGTCATCACACAAAGGTAAAACTCTAACTAGTACTTCTTTACCATTAGGGTGCATTTGGTTGAGAGTTATCCTTAATAATCTTGGTTATCCATCCAAGGTTATCAATAAAAATCTTGTTTGGTTTAGATAATCAACGATTCCCAAGTAATGATCGATGCCCGACACATCAACAAAAGGGGCACGCAACCCGGAATCAGAAAACCTTAGGAAAGTAAGGTTTTTCTTGATTCCAGGGTTATGAAACTTATCTTTCCAAAATTATCCTCCAATATTTACCTTAGCAAAAGAGACATTATTCGCGGGCAACCACCGGCAACGACGGCATGAGACCATCGCCGGCGGCCGGTGATCGTCGCCGGCGACCGACGACCGGCGACCACCACCGGCGACAGTCGACGACCGGCAACCGACAATGACAGTCAACGACCATTATTTGTGGCCGACCATTGGCAACGACGACCGACGACCACCGCCGGCCGGTCATTATTCATAGCTGACAATCGGCAACGACAGCCGGCGACCACCGCCGGTGGCCAGCGACCATAGTCGGCAGCCGGCGACCGAGGGTACGAATATGTATATAATATCATCTTACTTTTTTATTTTTAATTTATAAGCATATAATATTATTATAATTAAATTTAACTAAAGGATAATACGGTAAAATATTATATTATGTCATAGACTATTACATCTAAACAAACAAGATTTTATTTGATTACCTAAATTGAACCAAACAACTTCAGGTTATGTTTCATTCCCCATTACCTTAGTTATGTTATTACTTGGTAATCTTATAACTAAGGTTATATCTGATAACTTGAACCAAACGCACCCTTAGAGTTGTTGTATTTAGATCTCTTTGATTGTCATATTACCCTTTCATTGGTAGGAAATAAATATTGTTTAGTGATTGTTGATGATTTTTCTAGATACACTTGGGTTTACTTTATGAAATATAAAGATGAAACTCTAGAAATATTCATAGGATTTAGCAAAAGAGTTGAAAATGAGAAAAATCTAAAAATCAACCGAATTAGGAGTGATCATAGTAGAGAGTTTGAAAATTCAAACTTCTCTAGTTTTTATTTAGAAAATGGGTACAAACATAAGTTTTCTTGTCCAAGAACACCTCAACAAAATGGGGTTGTAGAAAAAAAAAATCGAGTCTTGCAAGAAGCGGCTAGAACTATGCTTAACACATATTCTTTACCTAGTTATTTTTGGGTGGAAGCGGTAAATACCGCTTGTTATATCCAAAATCAGATTTTAATTCATCGATTTATAGGAAAGACGCCTTTTGAATTATGGAATGGGAGAATTCCTTAAATTCACTATTTTAAAGTGTTTGGTTGCAAGGTTTTATCTTAAATACTAAAGATGATTTAAGAAAATTTGAGTCTAAGGTGGATGAAGGCATTTTAGTTGGGTACTCATCTACTAGTAGAGGATATAGAGTATACAACAAAAGGACTCAAATGATCGAGGAGTCATCTAATGTTGAATTTGATAAGTCTACTAGCACTTACCCTAGGAAATCCTCCATTGCCAAGGATATAGATGAAAGAAATCAAAACATTACCTAAGCAATTCAAAACTTACACTTAGGGGGTATTGATCAAGGGGGAGGAAGAAGTGCGTCGGATGATGAAAGAGGCAATAATCATCATGAAATTGATGGGCCCACAATTTCTAGGCCTTTAAGACATCATTAAGATCATCCTAATGACCAGTAGTTAGAGATGTTGCACAAGGAGTAAGGACTAAATCCTATTTTAAAGAACATACTAGTTAAATTGCTCTAATATCACAACTTGAACCAAAATCGTTTGATGAAGCCTTAAATGATACAGATTGGATCCTAGCAATGCAAGAAGAGTTGAACCAATTCGAGAGAAGTGAAGTATGGGAATTGGTCCCAAGACCCAATGATAATACAATTGTCACAACAAAATGGGTCTTTAGAAACAAATTGGATGATCAAGAGAGAGTCACTAGAAACGAGGCTAGGTTAGTAGCTAGGGGTTTCAATCAAGTTGAGGGACTTGATTATGATGAAACTTATGCTCCCATAGCTCGATTAGAGTCTATCCGGGTCTTTTTGGGATATGCTGCCCATATGAGTTTTAAACTTTATCAAATGGATGTGAAATCGGCATTTCTAAATTAATTGATTAAGGAAGAAGTTTATGTTGAGCAACCACCCGATTTTGAAAACATAGATTACCCAAATCATGTTTATAAATTAAAGAAAACCTTATATGGATTAAAACAAGCTCCCCGATCTTGGTATGAAAGACTCTCATCCTTCTTAATCTCCAAGGGCTTTAGAAGGGGAACAATTGATCCAACCTTATTTCTAAATCTAAAGATAAAGACATTTTTATTGCCCAAGTTTATGTTGACGATATTATTTTGGGGTCAACAAATAATGAGCTTCTTCATGAATTCATCAAACACATGGAGAATGATTTTAAAATGAGTCTAGTTGGAGAGTTGACTTTCTTTTTAGGATTACAAGTCAAACAAACTAATGAAGGAACTCATGTCTATCAAACAAAGTATGCTAAGGAAATTATCAAGAAATTTAGTTTGGAAAATGTTAAAGTAGTGTTTACTCCCATTGGAACAAATATCAAAATAGATAGTGATCATGAGGGAAAGTTAGTTGATCCAAAGCAATATAGAAGCATGATTGGTAGTTTGTTATACCTAACCGCTAGTAGACGGATATACTATTTGCGGTAGGCATGTGTGCAAGATATCAATCTTGTGCCAAAGAATCTCACCTAGTAGTGGTAAAAAGGATCTTAAGATATATCAAGGGCACTCTCAATGTCGGTCTTTGGTACCCTAGAACTCAAAATATTGACTTATTTGGGTACACCGATTCCGATTATGTGGGTTGCAAATTGGATAGGAAGAGCACTAGTGGTGGATGTCAATTTCTTGGATGTTCCCTAGTGAGTTGGAGTAGTAGAAAGCAACCATGTGTTGTTTTTGTTGGATCGGGTTGGACCGGCTAGAGGGGGTGAATAGATGGAAAAAAATGAAAGTGGAGGCACTCGTCTTTAAAAAAAGAAACTTGCTCGCAACTGAGAACGTTGCTTCCAAGGCAGTGGACGCTCAATATGTGGCTACAAAAATTAGACTTTTAGAGAATTTACAAGAATGAATTAATTGAATAATTGAAAATGTTGAAACTCTAAGCCTATTTATAGCCTAAGAGAATAAATCTGGATTGTTGATTGTTGAGGAATTTTCTCTTGGCCGTTGATCCATGGATGTAATCTGGATGGTTTATCTTGGATGGGATTAAACTGCATCCATTGGATCTGATTCAAGGATAAGGTTTTATCCTTTAAGACTTTATCATCTGCTTTAGACTTCGATGTTATCATCTTCAAGTAGAATCATCGGCAACCTCTTAGTATCATTAATTGCTATCCCAACTGGTAACCATAGCAACCTATGTTAGTTGAGGTCTTGGGATCGAGTCTTTTTAGTAGCAATTAAATTCTTCTTTTTTCGAGTGCCTTGTTTGACATGGTCAAACTGACCAGTCTTTTAGTTCTTCGTCTTCTGGGTGATTTCCAGCCAACCGGAGTTAGGCTCACCCGAACCCGACTCCGGCCTTTCGCCCCTCGAGCGTCCTTCCTCCCGGCTTCTCGTCCTTGACACCGCGCACGTCCTTCTCGCTCCACCGGCGTACTCTTCCGTAGCTTCCGCCCCTCGGATTGTACCGAGCCCGTCGGCTCACTTCCCCGCACAATCCTTCTCGTCCGCTACGTCTTATCTGACTTCCTCCGTACCTAAGCTCTGACATTACAGAGGATAAAATACCAGACCTAACTTAAATCGGTTGATCACATCAAAATCAACCAGGGGTACTTACAGTTTTATCTACAACCGAGGTCGAATATGTGGCTATGGGTGGTTGTGTAACTCAATTACTTTAGATAATGCATACCTTAGAGGATTATGAGCTTCATTACTCCAAGGTCAAAGTTTTATGTGACAATGTGAGAACTATTAATTTGACCAAAAATCTGATGCATCACTCTAGAACAAAATACATTGAAGTGAAGTATCACTTTATTAGAGATCATGTGACAAGAGGTACCATTGAATTAAAATATGTTGAATCAAAATCTAACCTTGCCGACATATTTACCAAGTCTCTACCCGAAGCAGAGTTCACCTCACTAAGGAGAGGACTTGGTATGTATTTTATAGAAGTATAACTTTAGGAGACCTTGCTTGTGTATTTTCTCATTTCATCTCATATTGCCTTGATTTATGGTTGTATTTATGCATATAAGATGTTAGGATGATACAAATGACTCACATATGCTTATGGTATTTTGATGAGTTATTAGATGTATCACTTTAGTAATCATAGACCAACTATGGGGAAAATAAATATTTAATTAATGGACATCTTGCCCAAAGATCATAGTTGGATATTTTAAAAGTGTTGAAAACCATTCTATGTTCTACTTATGGTGGTATAGATTTGAAAAACATATGGTCTCAAAACTAGGTTTTAAAATTGATACATAACTTAGGTGGGTTTCAATATTTTAAAGTTTGATCAAGAAATTCAAAAATATTTTTGACTTTTGGTGAAAACATATTTTTCCATATTAGAGTATATCAAAAGAAATATGTTTGCAAATTTTCATGATTTTTCAAATTTTTTTAAATTTTTCATGTATTTCTAAAATTCAGCAAGGAAACTGATTTCAGAGAACTAGTCGACTGGGACCTGTCTCAGTCGACTGGCATAGTTTGGTCCAGAACTAGGGTCTTCGCTGTATCAGTCGATTGGTCCTCTATCAATCGACTAATAATTCTGTTTGCTCCACCAGTCGACTGACTCATGGATCAGTCGACTGGTGTAGTGAATCTTTAAAAGGACAGCCCACGCAGGGGCAGCCAACCTAGGGTTTCAGCGCCGCCCCTCGTCGCCTCTCCTCTCCCTTAACTTCTCCAGCCACTCCAAGGGTTCCAAAGTCCTTGGAATCTTGTTTCTAGCCTTTCTCCACCTTGGATCTAAACCTAGGGCAAAGAGGAGCCCTTCTTGAGTCCACATCGTCCATCTTCTTTCATGCACCGAATGGAGTGAAGGTAACGGGTTATTCACTTTGTTTTTCTCATTTAATCTATGATTTGTGACTAACCCTCTATATTTTGTGTGTTTACCTTGATTTCCTCTTGATTGGGTCCTTCTTGGTACATGCATATGGTATTTGCATCTTAGGGCTAGACAAAAAAGTAGGGTCGATGAGGGAACTTCCTGACAGCCTCCCATTGATCCTACGACACCTCAGTTCCGTTCTGAGGCATGCTGGCAAAGATTTGAGAATAGCGATTTTTCTGTAATGAATTGTCAGTATCTAAATCGCTTCTATTTTGAGGAGATCACTCCTCTTATCATTGAGATCATCACATATTATGGGTTGGATAAATTAGTGTATTGTCAGCATTATATCAATATTGATCTCTGTAAAGAGTTCTATGCCAATCTCGCTTGCATTAGTACCGATGGTATGACATGTGAGTCAATGGTTGGGGGAGTCACCATTTCATTTTCACCTGCATTGTTAGGGTCATTTTTAGGATGTCGGGTTTCGGAGAACCCATTCACATGCTTTCCTAGTGTTGTTGAGCCTTTCACGAGTTCATTTTCTAATGTGACCGTTGACCAAATTCATAGACATTATTTTGATAATCCTTGACCTCCCCTTAAGCGTATCTTCGATGCTAATCATATGTCTACAATCAGTAACATTCTCTATAAAATTGTTCTTGACTGCATCTTGCTTATTGTCACAAAGGGGAGGCCCAAGATTCGATTACCTCACCTAGTTATGATGTATGCCTTGGAGAGGAGGCTTGACATAGACATTGCCCTTCACATATTCATGTCCATTTTGTATTTTTCGTGTGATGTCCATAGAAAGATTTACATGTCATTTGGTCATATTTTGACCGAATTCTTTGCATCTAGAGGTGTTGATATCACTAGAGGTTAGATTCATCAGTTGTCCAAGGACTATGATCAAATAGGTTCTCGGCAGCTCTCCTTGGCTAGGATTGAGCGACAGCAAGGAGTGATGGTCTGGCGGCATGATCATGCGTCTTCTAGCTCTGACGATGAGGATGTTAATGCTCCTGGTGGTGTTGCGCCTGCTGCTACTCCAGAGATGATTACAGATGAGTGGTTCACTCGACTGGAGGAGGAGATTCAGGGGATCAGGCAGGAGCTTCAGGGCGTTCAGCAGCATCAGACTACCATGTTTAAGATGATGCAGCGTTGGGACTTGATGTATCATGCTGCTCCTTCTCCTCCTAGCGATGATGCTTAGCTATAGTGCACATCAGATGTTATGGTGTTGAGATTTGGATTAGACATAGCTCCCTATTATATCTCGAACAACATAAACGATATTGTAGTACTTTCTATTTTTATTTTTATTTTGGATCTTTGTAGCACTATCTTTGTAGTTATGTATGAACCTTTTATTTCTCTAGTATTGCTTCTATGTTTTATCTTGATTTTTGTTATCTTCTATTGTGATTTATACTTTTAGTATACATGTTGCTTATGTTTATGTGTTGGATGCTTGTTTGCCTGCCACTGAGATATTATGGTTTAAAGGGGGAGCGTATTTTCAGGGGGAGCTTTTATTCCTTTTACTACCTTTATTTTTGTTGTGTGGCAAAAGGGGGAGAATTGGATAAGTTAAGTTAGATGAGTTCTATGATCTATATGTTAATGTTCAATGTTCTTTTTGATCATAATATATTTAAAGTCCTAACTTAAATAAATTTGCCAAACATCAAAAGGGGGAGATTATTGGTGCATTCATGCCCCAAATATTATTTACTTTTGATGTTTGGTTAAATGTGTTTGAGTTAGGCAATGTTGGTGATCTAACATGAAACTTGAGTTTAAGTCCAGGAATGAAGAATTGATAGAAGAAGACTAAGCATGGCAAGACCGAGGGAAACACTTCAAGGCAAGTGCAAGGATGAGGAGTCAAGGGCTCGGAAGCATCTAAGGGCATGAGGCTGATGGAAGGTGTTTGAATGCTTGTGTCTATGTAAAGGAAAAGTGAAACCTTAGATTTATCAGGTATCATCGACTGATGAAAGGATCAGTCGACTGATACGGTGTGATGAGTCGACTAATAGTGAATCAGTCGATTGCTTCAATGAACAGAAAGATCAGTCGACTGGGTCAGGTCCCAGTCGACTAGTATGTGACCGTTGAAGGCTGACGGCAGAAATTAGACGCTTTCTACAGTAGTCGTTGAAGCTCATCAGTCAACTGATAATGTTACCAGTCAACTGATGTCGAGGGTTATACAAAAGCATATTTCAAAACCTGAACTAGCAACAACTTGATTCTCTCGACTCTCTTGCTTGTTCTGAGATCTCTAAGCTTACACACTCTCAATCTCTTCCTCCAAAATCATTTCTAAACTTGTAAGAGGAAGAGATCATCTTGTAAGGGTTTCTCCAATTCAAGCTTAAGTTGAAAAGGAGAAAAGCATAGTGGAGCTTGGGTGTGTGGGTGTGGATTCTTGGATTAGTCACCTCAAGGAGGTGGAGACCAAGTAAATCAAGGGAGTTAGCATTGCCTTCATTGTTTTCCTTATTGTCTATATTTTTCTTGTGCTTTGGCTAACAATTTGTAGACAAAATCGAAGAGAAGATATTGAGCCCCCCCCTCTAGCTAGACGCAAAGGTCCTAACAATTAGGTCTTGGACGTACTAACCCTGGGAGGTTGAGAACCATGTAAATCCCACGTGTTTACTGTGTTGTGTTTTTCCTTTATTATTCCGTTGTGCTACTAACAACTCTAATATTAAGCGTACGATCGACGAAGTTTCGGAAAAAGTTTACGAGTCGATATTCACTCCCCCCCCCTTCTATTATTGACACCACCGATTCTACAATTTTCATTTTAAAAATATATTTTTAAAATATATAATCATCATTTATTAATTATTTATAAGATAATCTTTCAATTATTTTTTATTCTTTTCACAAAAAAATTTTTGTTGGGACTCTTATATGATCATATCCATTTATTTAAACTTTAAATAGCTTAAACATATCATACTATTAGAGAATATCTGGAAAGCCTCTAAATACCAAGGTTCTGAGAACCGAACCAGACATCGAACCGGTCGGAGCAAGGGTTCAGAGGTTTAACCAGTTTAACCGGGGGTCCAACCAGGATATAACCGATAAATAAAGTATGTATTTATATAAATATATGAAACTAACAACTTATCCAACTACTTTTTTCAAGATTAGATCAACTAGGTCGAGCATGTGATATGTTTTTGTCAGAAACTTAGTACGGTATTCTTGAAAAAAAGATTAGTTTTAAAGAAAAATTCAAGTTTAAAACCATTGGATTCAAGAAATCTGGATACGAATTGAAGAAATTTATTAAAAGTTAAAACTATATCACGATAGTATTTGTTCACCCATAAACACTTAAATAGAAGACACTAGTAAAGCACATGCAAAATTACACTTCCAAATATGTCATATATTGCTGTCTTTAAATGCCAGCACGACAACGGAATGAGGCTGGAGACGGGGCGAGGCTAGCGGTGGCGAGGCGAGGCTAGTGGAGGCAGGGTGGCGAGGTGAGGCTAGCGGAGGCAGGGCAGTGAGCCGAGGTTGGTAGAGGCAGAGCGACGCGTCGAGAGGCTAGCGGCAATGACTCTCTTGCCAGCAAACAACAGGTTTGTTTGTTTGGGACTTTGGGTGAAAGCAAACTAGGTTTTTGACATTTTATTTTTCATTTTCCAGTAAGAAAGCAAAACTGCAAAAGAGAAAAAAAATTAACAATTAAAAAATAAAATAAACCAAGCCGATTTGACCAGTTTTTCCGGTTTGTCCGGTTCACCGGTTCCCGGCCAGTTCAGAACGGTTCGCGCATCCGATTCTTGAGTAGTCGATTTTCAGAGTCAACTTGGACCAGAAATCTGGCTGATTCCCGGTTCAACCGGTCTGACCGGCCGGTCCGGTCCGATTTTCAAAACACTACTAAATACACAATGGATAACACATTTTGAGTCCTTGGAATACCATAAACTCATAATATTTGAAATTATTACAATCGAACTTTTCTAGGTCTATCGGTGAGTTTTCACCGAAACCTACTAATGATCGTAGGATATTTTGATTTCTTAATACTCGATATCAATAGGTATGGTTGAGCTAGGGGAAGATAATTATGGTATCAAAACGTAGTCCTAACAACTCGCAATCATCTTCTCGTGTCGTGCCACTTGGCACGGAACAATGCATTATGTAGCAGTTGTAGCACATTTAGTTTACCTTTTTTTATCTCTCATCTTTATCTCTTTATTTTTCTTATCTTAATATCTTATTATCTATCTTAATTTTTTCACATTTATATTTTATATTAATTTCTATTGTATTTATTTCTTATATTTTTAATCAATAAACTTTATTTATTTTTTTATATTTTATATTTTTCTTTATTTTTTATTCTTTATGTATTTCTATATTTTATATTTTATTTTTATTTAAACTCAAATTTATATTAATCTTTTGAAAGAAAAAATAGTGTATTATGGTCTGATCTATGATCATAATCGGCTTACATTCAATTAAACAAGCTGAAATGTATTGTACTATTAGAAAACTTCTGGAAGTGACAATATTAACCATAACTATTATTTTCTATGATACTATCGCTGTACTATATAGAAAATATAGATCCTTTCCTCCTGCTAATAAAATATATACTTCAAGCAGAATATTCCTACATACATATACCAATAACTCAAGAACCTAGGGCTGGCGGCATTCTATAAGGCCTTCGATTATAGCCTAGTTGTTTGCAACTGTTGCATTTGCTTTTTACCTTCCCATTGTGTCTCGACTCAATTCGTGCATTCTTTCGCCTATCGGGCTGCACAAGGCTATAGCGATATAGAACTATAATATTATTTTCGCTCGTAGGACAAAATTCCTTGCGTCAACAAGGGTAAATATGATCCATGTAAATAACCTTCCAATTTTGTAAATAAAAATAATACTCACGATATGGGAGTGTATCCATGTTCCAGTGAATAATGACAATAATAACATATGAGCAAGAGAGCCCTGAAATTTGAAACTCACCACAATTACAATATTTTCTTTCCAAATCAACAATGTATGAAGTGTCTCATATCTCTACTTCCATTTGAGATTGAGAGTAGGGGTGAATATATGCTCTAGCTTTCTCTCTCTTTGAGTCCATTTCTATGTAGCAAGAGGTGTCAAAGCAACATACCATTTTGAGACTTCTTCTCTACGGTTAAAGAACCATTGAGCTACCTTTTTTCTTGTATTATCAATTAGTCTGTTTATGGGAAGTTCACGTGTATTCTTGAATAAAGCATTTAAACTCTCCACACCATTAGTGGTTAGCATTCAGTACCATCTCCCAATAAAGTGAACATTAGCCCACCTTTTAGGGTTAATATTCTGAAGCCGCATCTGGATGTTTTTCATGCATTAACTGCATTATGAGATCATATTGGAGTATTGTGTTTGCTCGTGCTGCTACCCAAAGCAAGCCTAAAACTGCTCTACTTCCAGTATCCATCACCATATTACAAGACATGTGGTATCAATAGAAATCATGATCAGTGGTTAGGTAGACTTTTCTAACTATTGATATAATGTCACGATGTCTATCTGATACTGTGGTCATTGATTGTGCATCGACAACAAAGAACCTCTTTGTATGATCTAAAAATCACTCACATGGAGACCCATATTCAACTTCAGCGATTTCAAAGGTAACTGGGAGAATATTGTCACAGCGATTTCAAAGGCACTTTCCTCTTAGATGTGTGGCATCAATTCCGATAAATTTACTTAAATAAAACCTGAACACTCTTCGACAAGCGCCAAAAGTCCAATGCTAAAATTCATTGTTACCATTCATGAGTAGTGTCACATAAGTTTTAAGATCTCTAGCTCTTAACTCATGTAGTTATTGTGGAAGATCTCTATATACCTCATCATAATCTCCAACGATCTCTTTCAACACTTTCTCCCTGGCTATGTAAGTTTTTCTGTATGATATAATCACTCCAAACCTAGCTTTTATATTTGATATAATCATACTTGGTTTGAATTATTCATTATAAAGAAATTGTTCTTCAACAAAAGATGCTACCAATGACGAAGAGCATAATTGATGATCAACATTTTCCCTATCTGTTCCACATTGGTGTTTTCTTATATATTTTTTAATAGTGAATTTTACTTCCTCCCAGGCAACTACTCTCCATCTACATGATTGGTTGAAGCACACTACTTTAACTCTATTTTTTCGGGTGTCAATTGGTTATATCTCATATGCTTAACCATAACTTGTTTCAATAGTGCATTTTTGTATTTTTGTCTAAATGGAAAATTTTGTCCACAAAATATTCATGCTCATCTCTTGCTTCTGCCTCTCCAATTGGCCCAGTTAGCAATCGAGAATTCAAAATATAAGAATCATCAGCTATTTGGAACTCCTCCTCTAAGTCACTGTGCTGATCTGGGGAAAATTCATATTACTCAATTTGTATATCATCGGCTTGGAATTCTAGTACATCTATAGTGGGTTGTAATTCAACTGTAATTCGAATTTCATACTCTTCCTCCTCACTCCAAGTTGGCTCAATGTATTTGATAAGTCTTGTAGAAGAATTCAGATACTCATCTTCTAGATTACTTGTTTATTCGTTTAGATCAAATGTCAAATGTCTTATAATTCTATTAACACTATACTCGGAAGACAATGGAATATTGGTACTGAATATTTCTGCTTCATTCTGCATGATAGCATTATCATCAAGCGAATTAAATATCTCTGAGAGAATTCCGTTAGCAACATTATCATCCCTGAAAAATAAATTACAATTTAATTTGCTAAAATTTTGAATTCATAATCAATTATTTCTGTAATTCAAAAAATAAGCAACAATCAATACAGATCCAATATCAAACCAAACGAGAGCTTGATATCATCTTATATCAAGCCCACCGTAGGCTTGATATTATCCCATATCAGGCCTACCATGAGCCTGATATAATCTATTTCAGGTCCACGGTAGGCCTGATATGGGATGATATTAGGCCCAAGGTCACATTCAAGCATGAATTTATCGTAAGGTTAAATAAATTTTGAAACCCCTATTTATGCAATGCATGATACCATTAGAGTCCTTCTGCAAACTAAAAATTAGTAGAAAGAGTTGATCATGAATAAAATTAGGTCTGATACATACCATATCAGAGCAGAACATGGTATAGATGAAATAAATCCTACATGAACTCTTATATTATTTCTTTTCTCCGTATACACAAATTTTAAGTAGTCAAATGATACGTACATTATTAAATTTTTTTCTTCTTTCTTCTACCAAACATACTATTGCGTAAAATTTCTCCTTTAATACCAATCTTCCTCAACGATTCTTTGAGGTTGTCTCTTTGAAGTCACATCTAGAACACATTCCCGCTTTTAACTCCCTCTTTTGCAATCACAACAAAATGTAATAAAAGGTTCGTGATGAGTTAAGTTATATAAGACATGAAGAAATATATAGGGTGAGAGAAGATGAGAATACCTACATCCGAACCATAATCTATTATTTTAAAATCAAAATTATAAAAACGTAATTTGGATATCTCAAAAAATGAACTACGAAAAGGGAGTTATTGGCGGGAGAGGTATAAAAGGAATAAGCTAATTTTTATGTGCTCTTTAATAAAAAATAAATCTTTGACGCTTTTTGATAAATACATATTCCTTTGTGTGCTTTTTAGTAAAAAGTCGTAATGAAAATCAACTCGATTATAGCATATGGATGGAAAATATCATACAAGCATCGCATGGCTCAGTTAAGAAATATACTAATTTAGGTCTCTCACCGGTGGCGGACACACAAAGCACCTAATAGTATTATAAGGGGATAGTTTTTTTTAGCTCATCAGATACGTCAATAATTACCTGCGCTCAACGGCATGAGTTACCCAACTCATTCTCCGAAAATAAGACTATCAGAGAAAAAGTCATTAAATATATTTATTTAGTTGTAAAAAAATTCTTGTCGCTGTCAAAAGAGAAGATTGTTAAATATATTTATTTAATCGTAAAAAGAAATTATCTATATAATTAAGTCTCCGTGCCATTTTTTTTTATTTCGCCGTGCGTCTCCAGCCCTGCCTCTCACTTCTGATTCTGAAATCAGCTTAAAAATTAGTTGTTTGGTAAAAACTTAGGCGCCTGATTTACTGACTTGCTTACAGCTGCTGTTAATTATGAATTCAACAGCTTAGAAGAGACTTACTGCAAATGACAGTCCTACAAATTAAGACACTGTCTGTCTATCAAACTTGTCGAACTATTAATTACCAAAACTATGATAGTGTCAAGATGCAATAATCTATCTAACTCCCTTCCATCATATTGTGACATGCACTATTATTCATTCTAATAATGGTTTTTATAGAAAAAGACGATTATGTTCCCGTTTCACGATTCGGTTTTCGGATTATGTGAAGGTAAATTATGAGATTCGTTTATAGGAAATGGTCAGAGAGTGAGAAATTTTTTTTCTAAGGATATGTGTTCCTTGAGAATGGATCTTGATGGGGTTAGCATCTCAGGATTGACACATGGAACAAGGAAATTATGTGTCTGAGTCCTCCGATTCTGAATGTCTATCTCAGACTCCTAAGGCCAGGTCAAGCTTTAGACTCCCAAGACCACCTCGGGAGACCTCCCTGTGAAGACAGACTCTCGAGACCCTCTCGGAAGGACAGATCCCCGAGACCAACTCGGGATAATATACTCCTGAGACCCCCTCGGGAGGGCAAATCTCCGAGACCAAATCGGGAGGATATATGTCCGGGACCTCCCCCGAAAGACAGACTCCCGAGACCACCTCGGGAGAGCCGATCCCCGAGACTAACTCGGGGGGACAGGTCCCCGAGTCCAGACCAGGCTATAGATCCCGAGACCACCTCGGGAAAAGAGGCTCCTGTAATCACCTCGGGAGAACAGACACTCGAGACCATCCTAGGAGAAGATTCCCCGAGACCCTTTCGGGAGAGTGGACCCCGAAAAGTCATACACCCGATAGCCCGATTCCAATAACCGTTCCCCTTTCTTGTTAAGGAAAGTTAATGGATAATTATTATTCTTTATATGCGATAATTAAGGTCTTAATAATCGTTGGGGTCGTTGCCTAAAAGTTATCATGTAATTGATAAGTAGGTAGCATGGAGAAGAACGTGGAGATACGTGCGACCAAATCCTCAGGTATATAAGGTACTTCAACCCACAGGTAAAGAAGTTACGCTCTCTGAACTCACATCTTTCTCCTTGATTTTCCTCCTACAAGCGACTTAAATTCTAACTTGAGCGTCGGAGTGGGCTCCGCCGGAAAATCATGCGTGTTCTCATTAACGCTCGTGTTAATCTCGTAGGGTGTGATCTGCTTTCTTTCGTCATCATCCTTATTGGTTGAACTCTGATGACTCGTCGTCCGCGTCAATTCCTTCCGAAACAGACCCGATCTAATGTTGGCTTTTGGTATCATTGTGCTGAGTGTCGATGATGAGAAGGAAGGAAGTGGGCAAGCGGCGTTTTTGTTAATTCAAACTTGTATTATTAGACAGGAACTCTGTTGTATATAATTGCAGTCTTAATTATCAATTAATAAGAGAAGAGGACTGTGTTCATCATTAGATGCACTTGCCTAGCTGATAGTAAAGAGGAGGAAATCTTTTGTTTTGCCCCTAAACTTTGCTTGCTTTGCTGGAAGGCTGCCACCAACCCAATACCTGTAATTAGTTAGTCTATTAGAATTGCCTTAACAAATGGTTGTGTGTGACTCATGAACTTTTTTTCCAAAAAGAAAAAATGTTCATCCTTGTGTTAGGTTGTAAAATCATTGCCTTGGTATAAACAAGTTAAGTCTTTTGAGTAATTAATTAGCAAGATGACTTAGGAGTAAATTAAATTAGTGCAAACAAGCACAAGGACCACTTAAAAGATAGAAATGTGAGGCTCACTCAAAGCTAAGCTTGTAAAGGTAAGAGAGCTAGGCCAAAGAGTAGTTCTTGGTTTTGTTCTATGGTGAAACTATTTTGCTATCATGAATTAGATCCTTCTTAGCTCCTTCCACATGTTAAATTATTCATAAATTTTATAAATAAATGTTAATTGATAAAGATTAAACAGTGTCAAACAACGTTAAATAGGTTTGGTAAAGTTTAAGTAATCTCCAATTGTAATAATAGTACTCCTTATAAGGGTTTAGTAATAAGTAGTAAGATTATTATTATTACTTTTTAATTGAAATGAAATGATAAGAGTTCAAAATTTTTCTTATGGAAGATTATTATTATTATTATTTATGGAAGTAAAATATGATAAAAATTTGAATTCATTTAGATATTTTGTTGGTTTTTAAATTAAGAAGAATTATGGAGTAGACCCGACCTCGGGCCGAATCCAGCCCGAACTCAGGCCGGAATTGACCCGAGTCAACAGGTCGGGTGGCCCGTTGACCCGGTTTGCCGAGTCGAACCGGAACCGGCCTAGCAAGATGTCGGGCCGGTTACGGTTCGGGGCAGCCAAACCGTCGAATCGGCGCTTAACTGCTGGTTCCAATGGCACTGAACCGGCGGTTAACCGTCGGTCCAGTGCCGTTGGGAAGGTTTTTTTATTTTTTTCAACGGTTGAGATCATTTGACCATTTTTTGATCAATGACTATGATTTAGTGACCGTTATGATCCAAACTCTATAAATAGGGAATTCATTTCATCATTTTCACACACATCTTCTCTCAATCTCTCATTCTCAAATCTCAAGTCTCAACTTCTCTCCGTGTTCTTTATTTTTCGACGATAATGGAAGGTGGTCACGGAGCTTCATCATCTTGATCTCGGAGGGGAAAAGAAATAATGTATGAAGATCCCAACCTTCAAATTCAATCCACCGATGATGAGACTGAGGCTCGGCTCCAATGCCTCCGATCCCCGAAACGCAAGGAAGTACCGATCCGATTACCTCTAAGGTTCGGGAAAATTCTCCTTTAAAATCTTCTATTTTCACTAAACATTTTGAGAAGGTCACACTTCCATCGGGAGAATTGCGTGCAAAATGCAAGCATTGCAATACTTCCTACAAATTCCAAGTCGGCGGCTGCTATGGGTCATTGAAACGACATGTAGAAACGAAGCACCCGACGGAATATGGGCTTGACCGCTCTCAAACACAATTATCAAGATTTTCTAATGGTAGTAGTACTGATTCTGGTTTATTTTTTATATTCAGATAATAAATTAAAAGAATCATTAGCTAAATTTGTTTCTGTAGAACATCTTTCTTTTAGTTTTGGATCTAAATGCACATTTGAAGATTTTTGTAAAGAATCTTTTAATTCTACTGCTAAACGTGTTCCTAGGACTACACTTTCTCGTACAATTAAAATATTAGTAAAACAAGGAAAAAAGAATTTAATTGATGAATTTAGTAAATTAAATAATAAAGTTTTTTATGTTCTGATATTTGGAGTGATCATTGGCGAACTCATTCTTATATGGGTGTGACATGCCATTGGATTGATAACTCTTGGATCCTCTAAAAAAAATTGTTTGCTTATAGAGTTTTTGATGAATCACATATTACTCATAACATCGCACAATTATTACACTTAATTTTAGAAGAATATGGATTGACTCATAAAATATTATCAATATCATTAGACAATGCTAGTTCTAATACCGCTTCTATAGATGAATTAAAATTTATTTGTCAACCTGTTATTGATGGTTTATTTTTTCATATTCGTTGTGTATATCATGTTTTAAATTTATGTGTTCAAGATGGATTAAAACTTTTAGAAAATTATATTCAACCAATTAGAATAGCAATTTTATACTTATGGTCTTATCCATCTATGATGAAACAATAGGGTAGATTTTGTAAAGCTAATGGAATGAGACCTAAAAAATTTCCACGTGATGTTCCAACACGTTGGAATTCAACATATCAATTATTACATGATTCATTTCAATATAAAGATTTATTATGTTTTTTTTACACAAAATAGTAATACTAATATTTATTTATTTTTACAACAATAGAATATTTGTAGTAATATTTGTGAAATTTTAAAAGTTTTTAACGATGCAACTGAATAACTTTTCGGTGTTTATTATCCCACTGTTCATTTAATTTTAGTAAATTTTTGTAGTATAATATTAATATTAAATGAACATGTAAATAATGAAGCTTTAACTTTATGTATATTAGCTATGAAAACTAAATGGGAAAAATATTTTTATTTTATTCCTGAAATTTATTTAATTGCATTTGTTTTAGATCCTACATTTAAATTAGAAGTTTTACAAAAAAAAATATTAACTTTATATTATGACGCTTTAATTTCTATTAAAGATTCTTCCTCTCTCGATCCAGTTAATATTATATATAATATTAGAAATTATTTATATGATCTTTATAATCAATATTATGTTAAATATGGAACATAAACTAATATTTCTGAAACACAACAACCTACTACTACTAATTTAAAATTTACAAAAGCACAACTTTTATTAAAAGAACGGACAAAACGTCCACAAGGATCCTCAAGTTTCACATAGGAACTTGAGAATTATTTTACGACTTCTTTTGATTTTAATAAAGCAAATAGCGAAGATTTCGATATTTTGAAGTAGTGGTCACAGAAGGCTCAAAGCTTTCCCGTTCTCTCCATGATCGCAAAAAAAATTTTAGCTTCTCCAGTGTCAACTGTTGCTGTGGAGCAGACGTTCAGTGCCGACGGCAACATATTAGATGAACGACGATCAACTATTTTCCCAACTTATTGGAAGCTCAAGCATTACTAGATAATTAGATCAGAGCCGAGAAACGAATTCAAGGAATGCAACTTTTAGAAGACGAAGTCGAAGAATTTGATACCGAAGGAACGAATACAACGGGAACGAGAGGAAATGGAAGTGAGTGATAAAGGGTAAAAATATAAAGAATATAAAAGGATAAAAATGTAAAAGGACTACGTGAGCTTTGATTCCCCTACACCCTAAGGGAATACGTAAGCAACTTATATAAGTGTAAGCCTTTTTTTTAACAATTTTTTTTAATTTAATTTTTAATTTTTTTAATATAATAATCTTGAACCGTGGCGAACCGTGAACCGGACCGTGAACCGACGGTTCCGAATCGTGAACCGTAATCGGCTTGGGCGGTTAAGGTTAAAGGTCGACCTCCCACGAATCGTCGAACTGTCGATTCCGAACCGTGGTCAGATCTATTATGGAGTATAAAAAAAATATGAATTAGATAATATCAAATTTAAAACGATAGACTCAAAGTCAATATTTAGTAGTTACGTATCCTATTTTAAAAAAATCATAAATATATCATAATTAAAAATCAGATTATGAATATTTAAATAATAATTTAATATATTTCTACTAGATCGTTATCACGAGAGAAGAATTGAGGTATATAAAAAATATGAGTAGGATAATATCAAATTTGGAACACTTCATTCGGTTCAAAATCTAATATTTAATAGTTATCATTCTATTTTGAAAATTTTATTTTATAAATATATCATAATTAAAAATTAAATAATAAATATTTAAATGATAATTTAAGCAATCATTGTTTCGGGAGTACAACTGTGAGGCATAGATTGTTGGCGCGCGACCCTTTTTAATTTAATCTTACACAGCCGTCACTTCTCCCATTAAATACTGCTCTCGCGATCACTGAGACCATCGATCGAACACCTCGACGACATGGTACACACCACGGCGAAAAGTCTCTGGAATGCCATTCCGCCATTGCCTGCCTCGTTCCCCTCCCATCGCTCCTATTCTATCTCTCCTTCTTATTCTCGGCTACACTAATTATTTCGGGACCGTGATTTACTCCCTGGACGGTGCGGCAGGGTCGCTGGGCGAGCGATTTCGCCTTTGTCTTCTACCTCTCCTTCCTCCGAGCCACCTGCTCACCCTCCCCTCCTCCTCCCTTTGCCGCCCTCTGGGCCTGGTGCTCCCGCCACCCGCTCATCCTCGCCAACCTCCTCTTCTTCGCCAACGTCGACGTCCTCTTCTGGATCATCGGCCTCCTCCTCTCCAACCACTGGGTGAGTTCACTTCCCTTTCCACTTTGAAGTGATTTTCCTGCTGCGCTAGTCGGTAAAAATCCCTCCTTTGCAGTTGATCGATCTGTATTGGACGGTGATCCCGGTGATGTTGGTCCACTATTACGCCAGGCACCCGATGGCCAAGGCGGACGCGGCGAGGTCTGCTGTGGCGATTGGGCTGACGTGGGTGTGGAGCGTCAGACTCACGCATAACTACTTCAGGAGGGAGCGGTGGCAATGGGGCGCGAAGGAGGACTGGCGGTTCAACGAGATGAGGAGGGAGTATGGGAAGCCTTGGTGGTGGATATCCTTCTTCGCCGTCTACCTCGCGCAGCAGGTGACAAAATGCCATCTTTTCCTTTCTTTTCTCTGTTCATCATCAAACTGTTTGAGGGAATGCCTACGCGAATCTCAACTCATGTTGCTTGTTTGAGAAAAATGTCTCCGATCATATGCCAAAATAAGGATCTGCTTGTTGAATAATATGCTTAAATTAATTTACACATTATGGTCTGAACTGATGGCATGAATTCTTGAGATAGATGCTGCAATTCAGAAACACAAATCAGTAATCACCATGAGGTTTTGACTATTGAGTGATTGATAAGAACAGCAATCCAAACTTGGCTTATAGGTTCATTCAGCTCCCAGGATTCAAATGTCTAGCTAAAGCTCCAAATATCTATCTAAAGTTCAATATTTTGACATCTTGACTATTATGCTTACTTTTTTCGAGAAGCTAATTATGTATCCTTTGTCGAACAACATTTTTTATCTATCCAAGGGTGGAAGACCAGAATCATTCAGGGTCTCTTCTAGTTAAGAATTATGGTTCAGCAATCACTAGCCAATATGCCTTTTTCTCATTCCTTTCTTTGTTCATGGTTTGGTTATATTCTTTGGTGTCATAGTTGTAGAGCAACCACAACGATCCATCTCAAACTCAATGCTTAAACTCGGTTATGGCAATGATACAATAGGGAAGTTCTTGTAGAAAATAGTTTGCACTAGAATGATAAAAGGCTTAACGCCCCTTGTCTCTTTTCCTTTAGGGAAATAGATTCGAAAGAGATACAAAATCTAATATTCAAAGGCCCTCGTATTTAAAATCCCAATTATGACATCTCTTTTCTATCAGTTCACATCTTGGAACACACAACTCTATTTCTTTTAGATAGATGTGTAGAGATCGACACATGGACTGATTCAGCAAGTTCAGTTGTTTCTTGAACTTGATTTTGTTTTGTCCAATGTATTGCATGTCATATTTCTATCTTATCAATAGTCTCTAAATAGATATGATGCAACAATCTAATTAAAAGATGCAACAATCTAATTAGCCTTTATTTGGTAGGTCTTTCTTATCGGGTTATCCTTGCCAATGTATGCTATTCACAGTAGTGAGAAGCCATGGAATATATGGGACTCCATTGCCACAGGTGCCTGCTTAACTGGAATCGTCATAGCTTACTTTGCAGACACACAATTGTATGAGTTTGTGAGCAGAAATGAAAATTTGAGCATAGTTGGCCAGCCCGCAGTGCCAAATCTTGAGGAAGGGGTTTGGCAGTATTCTCGCCACCCAAACTACTTTGGAGAGCAGCTCTGGTGGTGGTCCTTGTTTCTGTTTGCTTGGAATGTCAGACAAGGATGGATGTTTGTTGGTCCCCTAGTGAACACTTTGTGCTTGGCATATGTTACAGTGCTCGTCGAGCGGAGAATGTTGAAGAAAGATCATCGGGCAGAGGCCTTTAGAAAGTATCAAAGGACAATATCTGTCTGGATTCCTTGGTTCAAGCGAACCATTAGGGAGAAGGCAAAGAGTAGCTAAGGCTTAATTTGCAAAGACTAGATCAATTTATCATAAAATCTTATGAATTTGGATGTATCTTTCCTTTAAAGCATGTGAATCCTGCTAGTCAAGTGGCTCTTATGGTGGCCTACCTCCTGAAGAATGTATCGGTCTTATTTGTAAGTTTCATTTTCCATCAAATAAAGCTCCATCCTTCATTCTTCATGGTTCACGTTTTTTTTTTTTTGTTTAAACTGTGTAACTGAGACAATAACTGAAGTTGGTCATTCAATTGTTTCAGATAGGCGAACTTTTGTCTAGAAACTGGACCTTGTAGCATTAATTTGATCACTCACAGTTCTATGACCAATTTCAGATATAGCTTTGTTTATACTAAGAAAATTTATTGTGAAATATCAGTGAGACAACAACTGAACAGCAACCTAGCAGTCTAAATAGATTATCCAATCAAACAACAATCTCAAACTTATTTATTAAGATTCAACTTCTCTTAATAAATTGCCGTCAAAAATAATCTTGACCGTGTGGCATGTTTATTCATTGATTTGATCAAACACGACAACTAAGCTACTATCTTGAAACTAATGTGAGTCAAGTTTTATTCCTTTTCTTTCTTCGCCATAGTGCAGGGGTTCCATAGAACAGATACAAGTAAATAATGCCCCTTTTGTGGAGGCAAAGGTCATAGAACAGATACAATAATCTGTTGATTGTGAAACTTTGGATAGGCTTCTATGTGCAGATCGCTGAATTGTAGTTCACCATCACTTGTTTTAGTTTCAATAGGATGTTAATTCTTTTGTCTCACATCACAAATGTGTTCCATATTGTTCTAGAAATTCTTCTACAAATAGATGTCAGCGAAACAGACATCATTTTATTGTTGAAAAATGATCAGTGTGTACAGTCACAGAATTTCTTACAATTATGGAAGTAGAAAAAGAACAATGCAAAGAATGTTAGAGCCCTCACGAGTCCGTTAAAACTTTTTCAATCCCCAAGGGAAGGCCGCGAGTTAATTTTGGTAGTCTTCCTTACTGTCATACATCATAATTTTCTTATAGGTGCTGGTACATAATTGATGAGAATATTATTGGCACACGTGAAATTTCCCCAATGCATCCTGACACCAAGTTGAGATGAAGTATTGTAACATAACTTGTATATGATGTATAAAAATTTGACATAATACCCCACAACTAACCAAATAACTCTAATAGCCAATAACATGAGGAAAACCTGTTCTTACCTGCATGTGCAAGTTTTATGGTTCTAGCTGGAGAGGCTCTAGAGAACCCCATGTTTTGCCGAATTTTAGCTTGACCCGCAAAGGAACTGGAACAATCAACAAAGCTGCTAAATCAATTAAACATAGACTATGATATGGAAATGAGGCAATAAAGTCCTGATCCATATGATACCAAGAAGTGATGCAGCATTTTCCATACACGACTGCAAAAAATTCCCCGCAGCTTTGATTAAACTTCGCTCAACTTCTAGTACCAATTCATCATGTACCTGATTGGTTCGGCAAAAGGAAAGTGATTCAGTCACATTGATGCACATCCAAAAGTGCCCAAGAAAGTAACGAATATTACAATTAATACCCAGTTAATTATCAGATAAAACTAACTTCATATTTAGTAGTAAATATCACGTTGGTAGCATAAGGGAAAATCCAAAAGCAATCTTATATTTGTCAGAATGAACAGTTCCTTAAATTATACAATACATTGATGTAGTTAAACCCTCTTAATTGCTCAAAAAGGAGCCCTCTTACTACCACAACAACAGTATCATAAAGATTAACTGGTCATAATGAAATAAGAGACATAACATAAGCTGATATATCTGTTAAGCTTCATATACTCACATTGAGCTGTGTGTTACTTGTATCAAGCGCTGTGCTACTTGATATATAGATATCAAGCAATATTAAAAGAAACATGGATATATAAGTAACTTGTGCAATGGCTTGTTTAGTTTATTTATTTTTAGTTATTTAATTTTTTTTAATTGGCATGGCTTGTTTAGTTAAACCATAGTAAGGAGTAATTAATTGGCAAAGTAAGATGCTAAATGATAATATTTTATCATGAAATATTTTTGAAGTATACTGAATAATTTTTTTACACTGATACTAGCTGAGCTATGTTATTTGCAGACAATACCATGGTAATTGGTAGTATGCTATTCGCACACAATACCACGTTAATTAATGATAGTGAAAATAAATCAAATTGAATGGCAGGATTATGAAAAGAAATTTAGAAACTAAAAGTTTCAAGTTAGGTAAACTAAAACTCAATATAGGAAATGTAATTTCAATAATAAGTGTTGTGAATTGCAGGGGTAATTAGGTCTTTTCTTTCTATCTTGTGTCATTAGGGTTTTGCAGGCTATAAGTTATATAAGTTATGTAATGGTTCTATTTTAATTAATGTTTTGAAGAGTTTCTTGTTATCCAACATGGTATCAGAGCCAAGTTCTTCAAAACCCTAAATTTTTTTTTCCTTTCTTTCCTGTACGGCGCCGTCGTCTCTTCTGCTTCGAAGCAGCGCCGATCTCTTCTGCTTCATCTCATACGGCGACATCTCTTCTCCTTCCCGACGCCACAGCATGATCGCGATCCAATACGGCGACATATCATCCACGCGAGCAACGCCGATCACAGATCTCCTCCTCGCGTGACCCTCTCCTTCGCGGCTCTTCTTCTCCGCGGCTTGGCCGGCGGCATCACCCTCGTGCGAAGGCTCTTCTTCTCCGCGGCTTGGCCGGCGGTATCACCCTCGCGCGAAGGCATCTTCTTCGCGGCTCTCCCCTTGCGACGCGCGAGCCCAGGCGTGGCGTCTTCCCTCACGACGCGCGAGCCCTACATCTCCTCTTCCCTCACGACGCGCGTGGCGTCACTCTTCTTGGCAGACTTCTTCTCACATCGCAGGGCTCTTCTCGCGCGCGCGCCTCCTCGACGCGACCTCGTGGCCGCCACTCTCTCCTCGAGCGCAGGCGAAGCAACAGGAAGGGCTGCGAAAGGGCTGCTGGACTTCTGCTTCGACCAACTCCCCAGACTTCCTCTTGTTGCCGAAGCAGAGAGGTTCTGCCGATTACTCTTTTTTTTTGGATTTCTTCTGCTATTTTGTGGATTTCTTCTCGCGTCTGCCTCTTTTGGTCGCCGGACTTCCGCTGGCTTTTCTGGAAGCATCAGAAGATCTCTTGTCGCTGGCTGTTCTCTTCTGTGGCCTTGTGAGATCGGTACTAATATTTTGGCCTTTCTGGAATTTCTGCGTTTTTTTTATTATTTCTTCTCGCCACGAGCATTAGAAGATCCACAGCCTCCCTGCCGCTTACTTGATTGCGGCACTAGTACCTGACGTCTGTCCTCTACAGCGCCCGACGCTCTTCTTTGTCTCTTCTTAGGGTTGTTATGGCAGACACCACTGGAGAAAGTTCTGGATTGTCGATAGATCCTTTGACTTCTTCTGAACAGGCACACCCAATTTTCACAACGACAGGACCGGGAGGATCTAGTCTTCAGATAATTTCGGAAAAGTTGACCGAGAAAAATTATGCGTCGTGGGCAGTTGCAGTTGAGCTTTATGTTGAAGGCCATGATAAACTTGATATTCTTCATGGTACTAAAATGAAACCAGATGAGAAAGATCCCAGTTTTCGTACTTGGAGGCGTGACAATATTCTGGTAATGACTTGGATACTCAATTCTGTAAGTTCTGGCATCAAACAGGTCATTCTTCATAACAAAACAGTTGTTGATATGTGGATGACACTGGAGCAGATGTATGGGCGCAAGCATGATATGCTGCGTACTTATCAGATAAGTAGTCAAATTTTTAAGCAAGGTTCTATGTCTGTTACAAATTATTTTGCTGCTCTAAAAGGGCTGTGGGATGAGTTTGACTACTACAGGATGGACAATTGGATTTCTATTGATGATCATCAGAGATATCTGAAGCTTCTGGAGAAGGACAGAATCATTAAGTTTCTTGATGGGCTTCATGCAGAGTTTGAAAATTTAAAAGGACAGATTCTTAGTCTTGATCCTACTCCCTCTCTAGAACAAGTTTACTATAAAATTCTGAGTGAGGAAGGCAGGAGAAGAACCATAACCAACAAAGGGAATATTTCTACAGCAAGCACTCCAATTGGGGAGATATCTGCTTTTGCTGGTTCTACTAACAAGTTCAAATCTGGGGGGACGAAAGGAAAAAGTGGAAAATTTTGTCGGCATTGCAAAAGGACTAATCATGATTCAGATTTTTGTTGGGAGAAATATCCAGAAAAAAACCTGAAAAATTCAAATACAGTGACAAGAAGGTGTCTAGTTGTGGGAATCTTGCTGCCCAGAAATTAGTGGATGGGGAGACTACTAATTCCTCGGTACCTTCTAATATTGAGTTGTCATCTACTGATATTGTCAATCTTCAGCACCTTTTATCGCGACTTCAGACTTCATCCGCTGCCAATTCGTCTCAAGCGCACACAGGTATCCGTGGTCTGGAATTAAGTATTGATGCGTCAAGATCTTGTATCCCCTGGGTCATTGACTCAGGAGCTACGGATCATATGACAAATCTTGCTAATTCCTTTATTTCCTACTCTGTCTTCTGGGCAGGATAAAGTGACCATCACTGATGGCACCAAAACTACTGTGGCTGGAAAAGTTTCCATACAACTGGCAGACCACTTTATCCTATCCTCTGCACTTCATGTCCCTTCCATTTCTCTGAATTTACTTTCTGTTAGTAGTATTACTAAACAACTACACTGCTCAGTTACCTTTTTCCCTGATCATTGTGTCTTTCAGGATCTCGAGACCAAGCAAACGATTGGGACTGGCCGTGAGGTAGGAGGTCTTTATTACTATCATGGTGGAACAAGAACTGCTCTGAAGTCTACAGTCCAGTGTTCAGAAAATAAGCATCAAGAAATCTTGTTATGACATTCTCGTTTGGGACCTTTATCTTTTCAGTCATTAAAGGTCCTATTTCCTAATCTTTTTTCTTTTGTTTCTCTTGAGTTTCTTAAATGTGAAGTTTGTCAGTTATCCAAACATTGTAGAACTCATTTTTCTGAGTCCATGAATAAAAGTTCGTCTCCATTCATTCAGATGAGTGGGGTTCCTCTCCCGTGCCTTCTTTGGATGACTATCGATACTTTATTTCTTTTATTGATGATTACACCCACTGTACATGGCTTTATTTGATGAGAGGTAGAGATGAAGTTCCTCGACTCATTCAACATTACTGCAAAATGGTTGAAACTCAATTTCACACACAAGTGAAAACTCTTAGATTTGATAATGCACGGGAATATTTTGCACAATCCCTAAATACTTTTCTAGAGGATTTAGGAATTCTTCATGAGTCATCTTGTCCCTACACACCACAGCAAAATAGAGTGGCTGAGAGGAAAAATCGTCATATCCTTGAAACAGCACGTGCATTATTATTTCAACGTCATTTACCCAAATATTTCTGGGCGGATGCTGTTCTTACTGCTGCTTATATCATTAATCGTCTACCATCAAAAGGTCTCGGCTATCAGTCCCCTCTCACTATTCTTCGTCCTGACATAACATTGTTCTCCTTTACACCTTGGGTATTTGGCTCCCTCTGTTTTATTCATGTTCTTGGTCCCAAATCCTCTAAGCTTGATCCTCGCTCTATACGGAGAATTTTTCTAGGGTATTCCACTTGCCAGAAAGGCTACAAATGCTTTGATCCTGTTACTAGGACTAGATATGTCTTGAAAGATGTTACCTTTTTTGAGTCCGAGTCCTATTATTCTCCCCAGACTCGTCCTCAGGGGGAGAATCTTACCTCTTCTCTTGTTCCTCAAGTGGTTCCTTCTCCTATTTCACTGGATGTCATAGAAATAAAAAAGACGATGCTTCATTACTGGGCTCGCAGGCTTCACAAGAAATTATTACTTACAAGCGACGAAGACATAAGCAAGGACCTACTACTGATCGGCTAGCTGAATCGGAAGCTTTGGCTCCTAATCCTGTATCCTCATTGGGTGAACCAATTGCACCCTAAACATGAATGAGTTGGACCTTCCAATTGCTGTTAGGAAGGGGGTCAGGTCATGTACTCAACATCCTATCTCTAACCACGTTTCTTATTCTCGTTTGTCTTCTTCATATCATGTCTTTATTTCACAGCTATCAAACCATACCATACCTTCTTCTTATCATGAAGCTGTAAGGGACTCAAGGTGGCTGGAAGCAATGAATGAAGAAGTGGATGCTCTTAATAAAAATGGTACTTGGGAATTAGTAGATCCCCAAAGGGGAAGACCTTGGTTGGTTCTAAATGGGTCTATGCTATCAAGTATAACTCAGAGGGTGAAGTAGTTAGATATAAAGCCAGACTTGTGGCCAAGGGATTCACTCAAACATATGGGGTGGATTACTTGGAGACCTTCGCTCCAGTTGCAAAACTCAAATCAGTCAGGGTGATTCTTTCTCTTGCCTCTCAGTATGATTGGCCGCTATTTCAGCTAGATGTGAAAATTGCTTTTTTGAATGGCAACCTTCACGAAGAGGTCTACATGTTACCACCTCCTGGAATTGAAACAAAAGGGAAGGTTTGCAGACTGATAAAGGCTTTGTATGGACTTAAACAATCACCCAGAGTATGGTTTGATAGGTTCTGCAAAGTCATGACATTGTTTGGCTTTAGACAAGGGAATGTTGATCATACACTCTTTGTGAAGAAGAAATAGGACAAAACTACCATTCTTTTGGTTTACGTGGATGATATGATAATCACAGGAGATGACGAGGTTGAAATCCAGGCTCTTAAGTCCAAGATAATATCAGAGTTTGAAATTAAAGACCTAGGACTATTGAAGTACTTCCTTGGTATTGAAGTTGCTCGATCTCAGGAGGGAATATATATATGTCAGAGAAAATATGTGTTGGATTTGCTCAAGGAGACAGGGAAGTTGGGTTGTCGGCCAGCATCGACTCCTATAGAAGTAAGTCATGATCTTACTAGTTCTAATGGGGAAGATCTTACAAATCTGGAAAAGGGAACATATCAAAGGTTGGTTGGAAAATTACTCTATTTGTCTATGACTAGGCCTAACATTACCTACGCTGTTAGTGTAGTGAGTCAATATATGCATGCTCCTAAAACTATCCATATGAAGGCCGTTGACAGGATTTTGAGGTACTTAAAGTCATGTCCCGGAAAAGACTTGTTGTTTAAGGGAGGTGGTAATCTGAAGGTGGAATGTTATTCTGATATTGATTGGGCTGGTTCTAGAGATGATAGAAGATCCACTTCTGGCTATTGCACCTTTTTAAGAGGAAACTTGGTAACTTGGAGAAGTAAGAAACAAAGTGTTTGTGCACGGTCCAGTGCGGAAGTAGAATATCGAGCCATGGCACATGGTCTTGCAGAAATGTTATGGTTGAGTTTTTTATTAGAAGACATGGGGTTGAAGGCTGAATTACCTCTCAGGCTGTACTGCGACAACAAAGTTGCAATCAATATTGCAAATAATCCAGTTCAACATGATCGAACCAAACACATCGAGATTGATCGCCACTTTATTCGGGAGAGACTTGATTCTGGAGAGTTATGCTTGCCCTATGTCAAATCTGAGGACCAACTTGCTGATATGTTTACAAAAGCTATACCCCAAGCTGTGTTTAATTCTGCCCTTAGCAAGTTAAATATATTTGATATATATGTTCAACTTGAGGGGAAGTGTTGTGAGTTGCAAGGGTAATTAGGTCTTTTCTTTCTATCTTGTGCCATTAGGGTTTTGCAGGCTATAAGCTATATAAGTTATGTAATGGTTCTGTTTTAATTAATGTTTTGAAGAGTTTCTTGTTATCCAACAATAAGAAAAGAATAAATTAGTAAAAATTTATTGACATGAAATTCCTATGAGAACTTTAGGCATCTTAAATTTATTATACAACAAAGATATAATAATAAAGATATAAATGATAGAATAAAGAATGGATAGTTGAAAGGAAATTGGACTTGTAGAGTTTTGTGCGATCATCACATGGCCTTAGACTGATTAAGAAAATAATAGTGATGGATATTGGGAAGAAGAACACACAAGAAGTTAATGCACATAGCTTTACATAAACCTGTATGGAGGGATGACATCTATATAGCCAATTCCAAATAGTTGGGACACATACTGTTTGGCAATGATAGAACAAATTTCTGTCAATAACAACCTGCAAAATTATGCGACAGTGTCCTTTGAGATTTGGAAACTCTGCAGTGATCCCATTGAAGTTTGATCTTCCATCAACAATTGCAGAGTGAACATTTAGCATTGCCACCTTAACTATATCAACAGCAGATCCCTGAAAAGAGAAGTCGCCTAAGAATTTTAAACAAATAAGAGCCATAAATAATCCCTGCTACCTGACAAATTGAGTTAACCGCTTGTCTTTGAGCTTTAGCTTTCTCTTTGTGGTTTCCGAATTTGATTTTCGATAGAAAACGCTTTCTTCCCATCAACGTTTTGATATATCTGCAATGGTCATAGAGAAATCCACAACTGAATACTCTTGGATGTGATACACAACCAATATTCTATTTTGACAGAATGAAATACTACAAACATAACAGGAACAAGATAGATGTTATGTTTTCCATATATTTCACTTGAATTAGAGGAAATCAAGAAAAGAACCCGCATTCAAAATCACAGTCAAGCAACCACACAATTCAAAGTAATGATCATTATGGTAGCATTTAGGAAAGAGAAACATTATATTGCATTATATTTCATAAAGGATAATGACATTTATAAATTTAACATAAAAATCTTAAACATGATTAATTCGATCAAAATAATTAATTATATTTAAAGAATAGACATAGGACTAGGTATACCAATACTAATATCTTTATTTTCATTTAAGGATCCTGTCAAGTTGTAACATACATACTATATCTATGCAAATTTGCTATATAAACTAGAATAACTCTAAAAAAATTTAAACTAGATGCGTAATAGAGAAACATATAGATAGATAGATAGATATTTTCTTGGTCTAGTTCTCCATTATGGGCATTGAATATGCAAACGCAGATAAGATAGAATAGGATGAGACATTAGCTGACAAATCTCTCAAGTTGACCCCTTCATGTCGGTGCCCTAGCATCAGGCAATAAAACCACGCAAGGAAATCACACGGTGAGGGCCCTAGAAACGTTGCAGTGCATAAATAGCTGGCAAACGTAGTGATCAACAAGAAGAGGACAAGAAAATATGAAGAAAAAGAAAAAGAAAGATGGTTGTAGAAGGAAAATAGGAAGGCAACACAAAGGCTTAAGGATTAAAATATAAATATACACTTTTGACATTTTCTCAAATCTAGTGCATCCTTTCATTATTTTCCAATTCTAACTCAATATTCATAAATCATGTTAAAATCTATCACCAATTAGATTTCCATTCATCCATCATTAGCAGGTGTGGCACTCACCAGACGTTGCCGATTCAGCAAAGTGTATATTAGGATGCCTACATGGATTAATAGGTTGTCAAGCCCTTTACAACACTAATAACCCTCAAAAGGTGTAAACCGATTTCGGGTTTGAACTTTGAAGTACTCCTTCAAAGTACTCCTAGGTGTAAAGTTGACCAGCACCCATGCATCCCTGACCTCTAGAGGGCGACCTACCAGTTAAGGAAGCAGACAACACTCATGTTCTTTGCAATTGGTCTTTCTGAAGTCAACCCATGTAGCTCAGTTGCAGATAAGATTCTGGTATCATATTTGCAATTGACATTGAACTGCAATGCAAATTTGACCTGTTTGATGAACACAACATATCATGCTTGCGCCCATACATCTGCTCCTAGGGCGCAAGCATGACACTAGCGCCTAGGCCGACTTTTACAACAATACTAAAAACTAAAATCCCTAATTCGGTTCCCGCTCAGCCGCTCAGCCGCACCCTCAGTCCCTCTCACGTTCACGCGCTCGCCAGTCGCCTCTCGCGTCACTCGCCTCGCGTTCACGCTCCCGGAGTCCGGCGTCGCTCGCCTCCTGCCGGTCAGCCGCACGCAGTCCTCCCTCAGTCCCTCTCACGTTCACGTGCTCGCCAGTCACCTCTCGCGTCGCTCGCCTCGCGTTCACGCTCCCGGCGTCCGGCGTCGCTCGCCTCCTGCCGCTTAGCCGCACGCAGTCCTCCCTCAGTCCCTCTCACGTTCACGCGCTCACCAGTCGCCTCTCGCGTCACTCGCCTCGCGTTCACGCTCACGGCGTCCGGCGTCGCTCGCCTCCTGCGAATGCGATCTTCTCTGTTCTCACTTCTCAATTCTCACAACCGATCACCTACAACTCCGCCGCCGCCGGGCAGTCCTGCGCAACTTCTCTCGTCGCCAGTCTTGCTGTAGCTACAACCTACAAGCCTACAACTCTGTATCTCAGCTAATCCGCCTACAGCCCTCCCTCCCGTGGTCGAGCAACTCCACATCGCGGTCCTCTCCTCCGTGGCTCATCCCGTCGCAGAGCATTCGGTCCAGCGTCTCAGCCGGTCAGCTAGCCCTCTATTCTTCCTGCTCACGCTCTGACTTCTGAGTTCTCACCTCCTGAGTGGCTGAGTCCCCACATCCGACCACAGTAGCAACTAGCAAGCAATTGCCCTAACTGGTAAGTATGAAGTTATGATACCTATTTAATATTTTGAAATTTTAATCATTGATATTGTCCTGCCATATGAATTCTAATGAACTCAAGTATTTAACCGTGGTCCGTGGTTAGATAACCTGAATCGTGATAATAAGTATCATCATGCTTAGTCATAGTTGAGTTTCATATTTATCTTTCAGTTATAGTTATTTATATTTTAAACAGTTTGATCACATCTTGCAATATGTTGAACAGTTTTTGTGCATCTTTGATCTGATATCAATGCAAGGAGATTTATCGAATATGGATGTTAATAATAGTTGTTCAATACCACAATCTGAAACTGGTCCTTCAGAGGGAACAAAAACGGTTGTAGAGTCTAAAGGGAAGGTAATGAAGAGAAAAGCAATGAAACCAAGAAGTGAAGTATGGGATCATTTCATAAAGTTTACTAATGATGCATCGGAGATAAAAGATAAATGCAAATATTGTGATAAAGAATTTTTTTGTGATCCATACAAGAATGGAACGACAAGTTTGAGATCTCATATTACCTCATGCAAAAAACACCCTTCTGCTGCTGAAACAACTCAACCACAATTAACTTTACAAAGTTCAAGAGAGGGTGAGGTGTGTTTGACTTCTTGGAAATTTGATCAAGATTCATCAAGAAAAGCATTAGCCACTACACCAAAACAGGTGTTTTGCGACGGTTCATTATGTGATTTGCGGCGGTTCAAACTGCCGCTATTAACCATTTGCGACGGTTCTAAAACAACCGCTATCCGTAGTGTCGCTAGTCATTTTGCGGCGGTTTTGAGCAACCGCTGGTACAACTGCCGCGAATTATTTTGCGGCGGTTTGGGTGGCGGTTAAACCGCCGCAAATCAGTTGACTAAAATGTCACGCTAAAAGTTTAACCACGGTTTGGAAACCGCCACAAATGGTGATTGGTGATAGTTAATAGCGGCGGTTGCAAACCGCCGCAAATGGTGATTAATAGCGGCGGTTACAAACCGCCGCCAAAGTTGATTAATAGCGGCGGTTGCAAACCGCCGCAAATGGTTAATACTGACGATTTGTGTAGCAATTTGAGCAACTGCTGGAACCGCCGCTACGAGTTATTTTGCGACGGTTTTGGTGGTAATTGAACTGCCGTAAATCACTTTGTTAAAAAGCACGTTAAATTTTTAGTGGCGGTTCTCGAACCGCCGCAAACAAAAAATAGCGGCGGTTTGTTAACCACCACAACTTGCTGCCATAAAGTTTTACCACCACAAATTTTATTAGCATGAAATTGCTAAAATTATTGCGACGATTTATGAAACCGCCGTTATTAGTTAACATTATGCTCAAACAATTTATGTGCAATTTGAAATTATCACAACTAATTTAATTCAAAAAGTATTAAGAACAAACCAATGCATCAAATGCAAGTTTATCTTGCTAATGTATACGCAAATACAAATCCTTAACATAAAAAAATCTTAACAACAGTAAACTTGTAATCTAAAGAAAAAAGACTAAGGGTTAGAAGATGATGATGGTCCTTCATTTTGGGGTTCATGACTAGCCTCGGAAGAGCGTCTTGCTTCTAATGGTGAGCCTATGTTTGTTGCCTGAAATTAGATAAAACGTCAATATTAGAAGTTTGATCATGTAAAAGATGTTATAAAAATAAAGATGTTATATGAGACAGAACTTAATTGCATGAAAAGACATATTACTATCGATCCATCAAATTATAGATTAGACATAAGAAAACAAAAACATATTACTTAAGGAGTTATAAACTAGAAAATTCATACAGTAGGCCAACAAATAGATGCGGTAGGCCATGTAAATATATGCAGTAGGCCACGTAATTATGGTGCAAATTACATCATCTCACTCGGTCAGCAAATGAAAAACAAAACACGTAGTGAAGTCAATATGCAAAAGAAAACAAGTATATGTAATTAGGCATTCTTCCTAGTAGTATAGGTTAATATGCAAGGAAATCATTAGAGATATGGGTATAAACCTTTGGTCATCTATCAACGATATGTTCCTTGCAGATCATGTTAGATTGTATGCTTTTTGTTATAATCTCGTTTTATAAGATTCACCAATACCTATTCTTATCAAAGTAGTAATAGTTTATATACAAGTATTCCATTGATATTTTTTTTTGAATTCAATAGGACGATTCTAACAGCTAATTTCATGGATCATAATTCTTATCAGGCCTTTACTGTCAAATTATAGTTTTGACTATTGATTGAATCACTAGTTCTTTCAAGGACTTAAGTTAGTGGGATGAAGCATTTTCATAGCAAATTGACTGATTGTGCAACCTAAACTGTTCTATTACTAATGCTAAATGAAAGCATAAGACAGAGTCTCAAGAAAAGAGAACAAAAAGTAAGTAACTGCAGAGAGATATACAATGTCCATTCAGAACTTGCACAGAAACATACAAACAATTTTGGAGTATCTAAAATGCATTCTACATGTTTATACATCCCAAGGCAACTACGGTTTCAATTTTTTGTATCATGCC
>JAGFNQ010006306.1:0-53214 GCA_024364735.1 Boesenbergia rotunda
TTGAAAAAGATGAGACTTTGAAAAATTTTGAAAAGTATTATTCATTTTGAAAATATACTATTTTACTTGACTTGGTTTCTTTTCCAGTCTGACACAATCCTAGAAAACCTTGTTGACCACAAGGATATTTTCCTAAGTGTCCTGGAAAATTTTCAAACTCAAGTAAATATAAAAATAATTTCATAATTCACATAACTTAAAAAAATAGGATGTAAGTATATTTTGAAAAATGTATAAATTTTTAAAGTCATAATACTTGATTTGGTTTATCTTTCAGTCTGACACAATCATAGGAAACCTTGTTGACTACAAGGACAGTTTCCTAAGTGTCCTGGAAGATTTTCCAAACTCAAGATATTATTTCAAATTGATCAAAAAAAACCAGATGAATGTTTGAAAATAATAGTATTTTTTTTTTAAATTGATACTATTTTGAAAGAATACTTATGTTTTCAACAGGATTTGAAAATACCGCGCATGAAAACATTTGAAATATTCAATAATTCTTTTAATTTAATCTCCCCCTAAACTTGACCTAGTCCCGGGAAGCTTGTTGACCACAAGTACACTTCCTCTGAGTCTTAAGGTTTGATTCAGATCAAAAGAGTAATAATTTTCAAAATAATTTAAAACTTGTTAGACTCCCCCTAAATTTGACACATCCTAGGAGTCCTTGAAGATCATAAAGTGGACCTTTCCTCTGTGTCTTTAGGGTTTATCAAAGTCAAAGAACCGATAATTTTTAAGTAGATAAATTTTGAAACCACAATTTGGAAAGAAGATAATTTTGAAAACATATGTAATGCAAATTAAGGTGCAGTTTTCGAAAAATATTTTGTTTTTTTTATTAAAAAGAACAAAACACTCCCCCTACATCCAACACCGTTTGACTCTATCTAAGTGCCTTAAGGAACTTTAGTGTTGTCCTAAGAGGCTTGTGTCTAAATGAGTGAGTCAAACAATTTTTGAAAGGATATAATTTTTGAAAAACGTATAGTATGTATATTCAATCAGACAAGCATGAATTCCATAAAAATATTATTATGTTGAGACACTATTTTGAAAATATATTTTTTAAAAAAATATTCTAATGATTTTGAAAAATAATTTTGAAAAATATTTTTCAATTTATTAGTCCTTAACATCTCACCCATTTTAGATGCATCAATACAACAAGCAAGATTTGTTGGTGCAGGAAGCACCATATCGAACCTGGTTTTGATATTGGCAAAGGATTCAAAGTTAAGTATTGTTTGTTATCTAATGTGCTCATTAAGTGTGCAGAGACAAAGCCCTAGCGAAGGACTGCTAGGCACTGGCGAAGGAATGCCAGGGTAAAAAGCCCTAGCGAAGGACTGCTAGGCACCTGATGAAGGACTGCCAGGATACAAAGCCCTAGCGAAGGACTGCTAGGTGTTGGAGCAATCGGCCCTAAGATGGTCCGGTGTGACCATGGGTTTTGATGTTTGGGCAAAGGGTTTAAGTTAGGTTTACCCTTGTGTATTTGATATGCGTATGTTGAGTGTGCAGGTTGTACAGGTACGCATATGGACTTGACTGGACGACCTCAGTACGGTGAAGGATGCCATGGAGGCCAGCTGGAGGCTGGCGTGCGCATCTGAGGGACCATGGAGTGCAGAGACAATGAGCTGATGGGCGCGGACTTCGAGGCGTACGTGAAGGGTGGCATGGATGCAAGCTGGAGGCTTGCGTGCGCATCCGAGGGACGAGGGCCGAAGATGAAGAGGGCGCGAAGGCAATAGTCGAGGCTGCGGATGAGGAGTCAGTCGAGTCGTGAGAGTCGAGTGCTGTGTGAATGTACTCGGGAAGGGTTTCAGCTAGGGACCAGTCGACTGCCCTGGGGGTAGTCGACTGGTAGGAGGCTGGTGAGCTGGCAAATTCGAACATTGGAGTGTCAACGGTCGAATTTGGCTGGCACCAGTGGACTGCCCTGGGGGCAGTCGACTGGTGGCGTGATTTCCAGCCCGAGTCTATTTAAAGGAGGACTCGATCGGGCTGGGGTTTTTTGACGAAACTCGCTTGGGTAAAGCGTGTTAGTAGTCTTTTGTGCCCAGATAGTGTCCGAGGTGTTGTGGCGAGGTTTCTCCACCCACAAGGAGCGACGCGGGCTAGACGGAGGTTATCCGGGGAGTGATCCATCGACGGATTCTTGGATTAGTCACCCGGCCGGGGTGGATACCAAGTAAACCCTTCTTGTTAGCATTGTTTATTGTTTTTATTATTGTTTCCGCTGTGCAACTAACAACGTAGGTACAAGAAGATTAGACGATTTGCTATTCACCCCCCTCTACCAAGGCGTATCGATCCTAACAATTGGTATCAGAGCAAGGACTGCTCTTGATCGGACTAACCGCCGAGAGAGTACACGCTAGAGGAGAAGAATGATGGAAGACAAACTTGGGGACAAGATCTACGCTCCGCCGGCCTACGACCATGAAAACTTCGGGTATTGGAAGTCACGGATGGAGACGTGGTTCGCGATGGAGTGGGAACAAATGATTGTGCTTGAAGAGCCATATGAGACTCCAAAGGATAAGCATGGGAAGAGGCTTAGGCCTAGATATTGGAGTCAAGAACAACAAGATCTTTCTAGAGCAAACGAAAAGGTAATTAGTGTTTTAAGCAATGTTTTGACTAATAATATTTTGAGTTGTGTAGGAAAATACGAAAATGCGCACGACCTATGGAATAAAGTGAAAGAATATCATGAGAACCCTACACCAATTCAAAAAGTGGAAGAGGTCGAAGAAAGAGTTTCTAGTGACCAAGAAGCCCAAGAGGATGAACAATCAAGTGAGGAATCTTCTACGTCATCAAGAGAAGAGGAGGAAGCATCAACTTCAAGGATTGAGGGGGAGGTGAGACCCTCATCCATACAAGTGCAAGAAGAAGACTCTACCTCCACCAAAGCCAAATCGAAAGAGCACATCACATGCTTTAGTTGCAACAAAAAGGGGCACTACAAGGACAAGTGCCCAAAAGGTAAAAATGAGGTAAAATCTAAACCTATGTCAATTCATTTAAATTCTAACAAGGGTTGTAGGAGTGAAGAAGCCCAAGAGAAGAAGAAGAGAATTCGATGCTTCACATGTGGAGAACTTGGGCATTACCACACCAAATGTCCAAGAAAAGGGGAGTTAAAGAACTTGGGACGCTTGAGGAGATGGGAGAAGGAAATAAAGAAGAGAAGAAGCCCACATCAAGGAGGAACACCAAAGGTAAGGAAGGAAACTTCTAACCTTAAGCCAAAATGTAATTCAATTTCAAGTTCTTTCTTGCATTCTAAAAATCATGTAAATCACTCACTCATGCATGCTAGAAATTATGAAAATTGCTTAATGGTACATAACTTTGGATTTAAGTACAATGATAGGAATAAGGACAACAAGGTAGATCACCACTCTAGAAAAAGCATGCATCATGATAGGCCTAAGACCTATGCATTCAAGGCTAAAGACATTAATCCCAAGGAAGGGAAACATATGCCTAGGAAAGTCGATAGGTCTAGGAATGTCCAAGGTGGACATATGGACTCTAGGGTTCAAGGCCTAGAAAGGAAAAATCAAGCCTTGAGGGCAAGATTTGATACATTAGAAAAAGCCCTAGAAAGATTCACGGTTGGATCTAAGGGCTTAGACATGGTGTTGGGTAGCATCAAACCCAACTATGATAGATCGGGATTGGGGTACCGATCTAAGACCTCCAAGGGCAATGGAAAGAAGTATGTTGGAAAAACATACAATATTAGTAAGGAGGGAAGGTCCAAGGGTGACAAGGGAATGCCATCCAAGGGTAAAGAGAGTGACCTAACCAAGGACAAGGTGTCCAAGGTTAAAAAGGTCAATTTTGTAGGCCAAGAGTCACCGGTGGCACACCGGTGTGGCCTAGTGTGGATCGAGTCACCTAGGGAGGTGGCTAAGGCTAAGAGCTCAAGGGGGAGCTCTAGGAGCCTTTGGGGTCCATGGTAAATGAATCTCAAAAGGTTCTCCCTTAGGAAATTAGGTGAAATGTGCCAAAAAGGGTTGAAAGACTTGGGTAAGTCTTAATCCTAGAGTTTGGCACATCAAAAGGTGAATTTTAGGGAGAAAAGGTGAAAATAGGGCTATAATTGACAAAATTGAGGTTTAATAGTGGAATACCATGTAACTCAATAATAAAAATGAGTTATGATCAAGGAGAAGAGAATGCATTGAAGAGAAGTGAGAATTAGAACTTCTAGGATGAGCTTATTTGATACACTTTGGAAGAAGTAGAGTTTTGTGCCAATCTTGGGATCCGAAGTACATTTATTTGGAAACGTATTTTTCCCAAGTAGATATTGGCTTCACAAATCTCCCCACAAAATTTCATAATTTTTGAAGATTTGTGGAATTAACTAGGCATTACTGAAATTGGGGCTGAAAACCTAAAATTCAGGTATCAGTCGACTGCCCTGGGGGCAGTCGACTGGTCCGAAGTGAATTCAGCCCCGAAAACATTCTGTGAGGTTTGGGAGTCGACTGCCCCATGGGCAGTTGACTGGTCCGTAGGTTGAAATGGAAAATGAGAATGTTGGCTAATCAGAAATTGCAAATTTGGTTATGGTTTAGGACTAAAATTCTTGGTTTTGATTTCATATTATTTGAATAAAATGTTATCCCATGATTTGATAAGAATTTATTGGATTTTATGGAAATCAAGAAGGATTGATAAGGTTCCCTAGGTATCTAAGATTTAGAGGTTAAACAGGGAACATTGAGGACAATTCCATGTATCGAATTATGATGGGTAGATTTGACAAACACATGGAATTAGAAACGAATTTGAAAGTTGATACTTAATGCAAAATCCTTAAGAAACTTAGATGTGTACCGAAAGTCAAGCACACTTGATATTTCCATGATATCATATTTTTCTAGGATAAGGTATATCCTAGCAAGTGTGCTTGCAAATTTTAGAGTTTTTAGACTTTTGTTGAGTTCTTTTTGGCACTTAGGGAAAGATTGCCTTGGGCAATGCTATAAGAGTGTCAAAGGGGGAAGAACTCGAGTGTTGGGTGGTGTATGACTCAACGTGGTGTCTAGGAGGTTAAGTTGGGTAGAACTTGACCTGGGAAAAATGAAAATTGGGAGAAGGCATGAGTTAAGGGGGAGGTTGTCTCCTATTTGCCTTAATTTTCATAAGAAAACTTTTGGATTTTGTACCAAACTTGGGAATGGGAATAGATACATGGTGAAATGTATTTTTCCCAAGTAGGTATGGGTACCACAAAGTTCTTCACGAAATTTGGGAATTTTTGGAGATTTGTGGAATTTCTGGCGCGTTTCTGAAATTCGGCCAGAAAACTGATTATCAGAGTATCAGTCGACTGCCCTGGGGGCAGTCGACTGGTCAGGGCTGATTTTGGTATCAGCAGCTGACTCAGGATCCAAATGACAAGGAAAAAGTGTATGGGGGTTTATTACACTGTGTTTAGGGTCATTAGGAATGTAAAGAACCAATAATTGGATATTGTTGGGTTCTTTTTGATGTATGGCAAAGGGGGAGAAATATTGTGTTTAAGTGGGAAACCAATACCTTTGCTAGAAACCCTAGGTTTAGGGGGAGCTAAAATTAAAGGGGGGCATGGTTGCTCCCTACTAGGCGTAAGGGGAACCTTGGAGAGGTTCTTAAAAAGCCTTTGTAAGTCCAGTGTAAGGGGGAGCTTGGGAGAAGCTTTAAAAAGCCCGATTTGATAGAAAATCCTAGCTTGGAGGGCTAGGTGTAAAATTCCTAACTTGGAGGGTTAGGTGTGAGATGCCTTGGGATAGGATCCAGTTATGCATTGCATATGCATTCATTTAGCATGGTTTTTGCTATTTACTACTATCTTGCTTTCCCTAACTTAAACGAATTGCCAAACATCAAAAAGGGGGAGATTGTTGGAGCAATCGGCCCTAAGATGGTCCGGTGTGACCATGGGTTTTGATGTTTGGGCAAAGGGTTTAAGTTAGGTTTACCCTTGTGTATTTGATATGCGTATGTTGAGTGTGCAGGTTGTACAGGTATGCATATGGACTTGACTGGACGGCCTCAGTACGGTGAAGGATGCCATGGAGGCCAGCTGGAGGCTGGCGTGCGCATCTGAGGGACCATAGAGTGCAGGGACGATGAGCTGATGGGCGCGGACTTCGAGGCGTACGTGAAGGGTGGCATGGATGCAAGCTGGAGGCTTGCGTGCACATCCGAGGGACGAGGGCCGAAGATGAAGAGGGCGCGAAGGCAACAGTCGAGGCTGCGGATGAGGAGTCAGTCGAGTCGTGAGAGTCGAGTGCTGTGTGAATGTACTCGGGAAGGGTTTCAGCTAGGGACCAGTCGACTGCCCTGGGGGCAGTCGACTGGTAGGAGGCTGGTGAGCTGGCAAATTCGAACGTTGGAGTGTCAACAGTCGAATTTGGCTGGCACCAGTCGACTGCCCTGGGGGCAGTCGACTGGTGGCGTGATTTCCAGCCTGAGTCTATTTAAAGGAGGACTCGATCGGGCTGGGGTTTTTTGACGAAACTCGCTTGGGTAAAGCGTGTTAGTAGTCTTTTGTGCCCAGATAGTGTCCGAGGTGTTGTGGCGATGTTTCTCCACCCACAAGGAGCGACGCGGGCTAGCCGGAGGTTATCCGGGGAGTGATCCACCGATGGATTCTTGGATTAGTCACCCGGCCGGGGTGGATACCAAGTAAACCCTTCTTGTTAGCATTGTTTATTGTTTTTATTATTGTTTCCGCTGTGCAACTAACAACGTAGGTACTAGAAGATTAGACGATTTGCTATTCACCCCCCTCTAGCAAGGCGTATCGATCCTAACACTAGGCACCTGGCGAAGGACTGTCAGTATTCAAGCCCTAGCGAAGGACTTCTAGGCAACTGGCGAAGGACTGCCAGTATCCAAGCCCTAGCGAAGGACTGCTAGGCAACTGGCGAAGGACTGCCAATATTCAAGCCCTAGCGAAGGAATGTTAGGCACCGGGCGAAGGACAGCTCGGCATCCAAGACCTGGCGAAGGACCGCTCTGCAAAAGTCCAACCAGAGGAACGGTTGGCATCAGGTAAATTCTCCCGAGAGGAGTAGGTGAGGACGCGTTCCCCGTCGAGGGAACAGTAGGCGTCGGTTCGACCTAGGGCTCCATTTTGGAGACCAAAGTCAGAACTAAGACAGCTAAGGCTGTATAAACAAAATACTTTATTGCTTTATCGTGTTTTGGACTAACCCTGGATGCAGGACCAAAGGAAGGAGTGTCTGCAGCTCAGATAGCCTCAAAGGAATGAGGTAGTAGCTGAGTAGGGCGCCCGGAGTGTCCCGGGCTCCCCCAAGGGCCATACAAAACAAGTAAAAGAAAAGGAGTTCGAATACATGCTGGGCCGGGCGCCCCCGTGCTCCCGGGCGCCCCCATGCGCATGCATCGATCCAGAAGCCAAGCGAAGCCAAAGGATAGAGTTTGACCCAGTCAACCCGGGTGCCCCGAACGCTGCGGGCGCCCCGGTCAAAGCGGATCCAGAGGATAGACGCTGACCGAGAGCTCTGCGGATCAGAGGCCACGTAGGGGGCGCCCCCGACATCCCGGGCGCCCCCAGGCCCTATATAAGGGACCTTCGACCAAGGCTTCACAATAACTGTTCTCTCAATGCCCCAACGATCTTCTACGCTCGTGCCTTGCTCCGGAAACACTCCAACTCGAGCCGACGACGTCCCGCTGCCCCGAACAAGTCAATACACTCCGGACGTCGGTAACGAAGATCGAAATTTTAATATTATTATTTTATTGCACTTATTTGTAACCAAATATTGTAAACTGTTTTGCGCGTATATAGAATTGCCCAAAGTAAACGGTCAACGACCGTGGGCCTTGGAGTAGGAGTCGACACAGGCTCCGAACCAAGTAAATCGACTGTGTCTGTGTGCTATTTTTAAATTTCCGCTGTGCAACTGCTCTTTACGAAAATCCGAACGATTTCCAATATTCACCCCCCCTCTATCGGTTTTCTCGATCCAACAAGTGGTATCAGAGCGGGGTAGTTCAAACTTGGTGTAACCACCAGTTTGAATATTTTTTTTGGATTTACGAATTTTTTATTTTATTTCTTTTCTTTTTGTTAATCAACACAACTCAATCTCGTTCGCTTTTTTATTTTCATATAAATAATATCTGTAGGTGTATTTAAAATATCGTTCGCCTTTTTCAATTTTGAATTTTCATTTTTTCACCATAAGTCAGAATTTATAAAACGAACAAATTTTGAAAATTTGTCATAAACTTTTTTTTATTATTATTTTAATATTTTTCTCGAAATTCGTGCTACTTTAATTCGAGCAAATTTTTTCCCAAATATTAAATTCTAACTTTTTCAATATTAATCAAAATTGACAAAATCAATATTTTAAAAAAAATTGTCATAAAATATTTTTATTACTTTATTATTATTTTACCTCGAAATTCGTGCAATATTTTTTTTTGGCTATTTTTTCCCCTTCTCCCGCACTACTAATCCAAGACCAAGTCTTGGTACGTTCTGTTATTTCTTTTGTGTGCAAGGATTATCTTAAATGGCCAACCAAGAGTGGAACAGTGCCCGTCCACCGCTATTCTCTGGCGAGAACTTCAATTTCTGGAGAAGTCTAATGGAATCCCATCTGAAGACCAATTTGGATTTATGGTTGATAATCCAAACGGGGTTTACATTCCCCACAGAAGAAGGAACATCGATCACTTGGGAAAAATTGGACGAACCAACCCTGAGAAAGATCGAGACAAATGTAAGGGCGACTGCAATCCTACAATGCGGGCTGACCAAAGAAGAACTGAAGCGGGTCGGATCCTTCAACTGTGCTAAAGAGATGTGGGAAAAGCTAATCAATCTACACGAAGAGAGCTCCGATGTTGAGATCTTAGAAGCTCAAGCACAAACAGCTGATTCAGAGTCTGAAGCCGAATCTAAAGTTGAAATCAAAACAGAATCGGACTATGAATTGACTGAGATGGTAACTGACTTCAAATTATTTTCAAAATTAGAATTAAATAATAAAACAGATACTGTAATGGTCGAGGAAGGTGTAATTTCTAGTGCAGGGAAGGCTCCAAGAGAACCACCAAAGAAGAGGCCTCAACCAGTACCTGAGTCCAACTCAGACTCAGAATTTGACAACAAAGAAGGGGATCAAACTAAACCGGTCCAATCAGCTCGTGATCACTACAAGATGCTAAAGACACAAAAAGGAAAGACGGCAAGTATCAACGGGGAGATTCCCAACAGGGAATCAAAAGGTAAATTTACGATATTTAAAAATATAATATTTACCTCAAAGAACAAAATTAATTCATATAAATTATTTAAGGCTATTATGTTGGAAAACTTAATTCCCAACCTTGTTGACTTTAAGAAACCCGAGTATTATTTCAATTATGATGTGACTTAGATAATTGTTTGCTTTAACTATATGTTCTTTTTATTTGTATTTTTGTTTGCTTAGATTTAGGATTGGTTAGATTAAGGACAAATGATTAAATTGAAACTTGAACAACCTAGTATTAGGACAAGGTTTGATGATAGTACGTTAGGGAAACCTGACTAAGGAATCAAGTAGGGTAAGGAGTACCTTATTTGGTCTTTTTAGTCCGGTGGAACTAGCCGAAGCTACCTCTCCGAATCCTAAGCTAGTTAGACCAGAGTGTCTCAAACAATGATTTGAAAATGATCTTTCTTTAAAAGGCTTTGTCTAGGAAAGGGTTGTTGATCCAATAAGGCTACGGCCAAAGAAGGCCTCTGTGCCTCGCCAAGACCTGGAAGCCAATTATCGAAACTCACTTTTAAATTATTATTTGTTAAACTCGAATCTAACACAAGCTTCAATCAAATCATAGTGATAACATAAAATTAAAGACAAAATTAATGCATTTCACAAAACAGTTAAGGATATCCTGTTTTGTCACTTAGAAATGGGTGAGATGCTTAGGACCTAAAAGTTGAGTCCAACCCAACCAACTCAATTAAATTCAATTTAAATCCTAATTAATCAATTAAATTCAATTAAATCCTAATTAATCAATTAAATTCAATTAAATCCTAATTAATCAATTAAATTTAATTAAATCCTAATTAATCAATTAAATTCAATTAAATCCTAATAAATCAATTAAATTCAATTAAATCCTAATTAATCAATTAAATTCAATTAAATCAAAATCAAATCTTAATCAAATCTTAATCAAATCAAAATTAAATCAATTCAATTAAATCTTAACAAATTAAATTTAATTCAATCAAATTCAAATTTAATTTTTAAAATTCAAATTTAATTCATCTGACTTTTAACAATCAAATTTAATTTAACTAACTTTTAAAATTGAAAGTTAAAATTCTAATTGATTTCAAAATCCTCAAAAATCATTTTTTTACTAAGGTTTAATGGTTCAAAATTAACCATTTTTTTAAATTTAAATATTTGTCTCACACAACCCATAAGGTTAACATGCTTGACCACGTAGAACTGAGTGAGACATCTAGGACCTAAAAGCATGATTCACTATCCTTTTAAATGAAAAAGTTTGCAAAAATTATTCAAACTTAGTTCTAATTTTTAATTTATTGTACTGAACCCTACTTCTTCATTTATCACATTTTTTTTCAAATATCACAATAAATAGAGTCTAGGGCTTATTCTGATTTGGTCAAAATAGTCAACCCTAGCCCACATAGTCAAACCTGGTCAACACTGATATCCCTTAAGGAACTTAGATAAAAATCAGACTGTGTCGGATACAGGGGGAGTTCTTCTTAATCTTTTTCGAAAAATTCAGCTTTTTCAAAAACTTTATGCTCTAAAACTTATTATCATCTCAAAATATGGTTTTCAAAAGTTGACTCAAAAACCTCGTATGTTATTATCTCTTTGAAAAATTAATATCATGATTTTCGAAAACTGTGCTATCATTTCAAGTTATGTTTTCAAAAATTTATCTTGAAAGTTATCATACTCAGAAGATTGTTCAAAATTATTCTTTTGATTTTAATAAACCCTAAAGACACAGAGGAAGGTCCACTTCATGATCTATAAGGACTCCTAGGATGTGACAAATTTAGGGGGAGTTCGAGTCAAAAGAAGAATTTCTAAAAAAATTTTTGGTAATTATTTGTTTTGAAATTGTTAGATAAATTCCTTTGATCTGAACTAAACCCTAAAGACTTAGAGGAAGAATACTTGTGGTCAACAAGCTTCCGAGGACTATATCAAATTTAGGGGGAGGTTAAATCAAATGAATTATTGAACATTTCAAAATAATATATTTTAATACATTAAGTTTTCAAAATTCTTTTGAAAATACAAGTAATTTGCCTTTAAAGATATGGTTTAGTAAATCATTTTTGAAATACCTTTAGAAGTAATATTTGCTTGAATCTTGAGAATTTCCAGGACACTTAGGAAAATGTCCTTGTAGTCAACAAGGTTTCCTAGGATTGTGTCAGACTGGAAAAGAAACCTAGTCAAGTAAAATATTATGTTTTCAAAATGCTTAATACTTATCAAAAATTATTTATATATTTTTTAAGTCTAATAGTTTTCAAAAACAGTACGTACACTTTCCAAAAAGGGCTCATTTTTTTTTAAAAGTACGTACATATTTTTCAAAAATGCATATTTTTTCCAAAAGTACTTATATTTTTTCAAAAATTGCATAATATCTTTCAAAAGTACTTCTATTTTTTTTCAAAATGTTTTCAAAAGGTACTAATGCTTTTCTAAGACAATAGTATTCTAAGTACGTGAATTTTCTAAAGATTCGCCTATAAATACAAATGTTTTTTTTCACAATACCTTTCAAAGTGGAGTTTTATTGAGCAATTTAAGCTTTTTCTATGCTTTCAAGAATTATACTAAGTATTTATATGTTTTAAAAACTCATAGGCTCTGATACACAAGTCTTAAATTTTTTTTTTAAAAAAAGGAGTATTGTTAAGGGAGAAAGCAGAGTTAAAATTCTTTCCTTAAATTTCGTCCCTTTTTTAAAAAGAAATTTTAGTAATAGTCCAAAACATAAGGAGAAGAATTTCACCTTAAGGGGGAGAGAAAGGAAAGAGAAAATTTTTATCTCTTTTTCAAAAATTACTTCAGAAGTTTCTAAGCATTTCTAAGTGTTTCAAATTTTTTAAGTGCTTGTCTTCTCCTAAGTAAATTTTTTTTACAAAATTTGTCTTAGCAAAAATCTTGTTGAAAAATTTTGCCAAATATTTCTAAGTAAAGTTTTTCTAACAACTTGTTGAGAAATTTCTTAAAAATCTTGTTTTCCAAAATGCACAAAGTGTTTCCAAACAAATATTTCTAAGTGTGCAAAATTTTTGGTAAACGAAATTTTTTTTGGGAAATTTACCTTCAAAATTTTGCCTAAGTAAATTTCTTTTTGCAAAACCTTGTAAGTAAATGTTATTTAACAAAATTTAGGTTTTCAAAATTTCTCAAAATTTTACCTTGTTCGCCCATGTACGTTTTTGATATATGTCAAATGGGGAGGAAAGGTTAAAGTTAAGTACTATATAACACAAGTATTCAGGGTTTTAGGGGGAGTATGAGAAATAAAGGGATTTTTTTTCAAATCTATTATGTTCATACTTCATTGTGTTTTTATCTTCTGTTATTAATTGTTATATGTTTTTACTTAACTTTGAATCGTGTTGCCATAAATCAAAAAGGGGGAGATTGTTAGTGCAGGAAGCACCATATCGAACCTGGTTTTGATATTGGCAAAGGATTCAAAGTTAAGTATTGTTTGTTATCTAATGCGCTCATTAAGTGTGCAGAGACAAAGCCCTAGTGAAGGACTGCTAGGCACTGGCGAAGGAATGCCAGGGTAAAAAGCCCTAGCGAAGGACTGCTAGGCACCTGGTGAAGGACTGCCAGGATACAAAGCCCTAGCGAAGGACTGCTAGGCACCTGGCAAAGGACTGCCAGTATCCAAGCCCTAGCGAAGGACTGCTAGGCAACTGGCGAAGGACTGCCAGTATTCAAGCCCTAGCGAAGGAATCTTAGGCACCGGGCGAAGGACAGCTCGGCATCCAAGACCTGGCGAAGGACCGCTCGGCAAAAGTCCAACCAGAGGAACGGTTGGCATCAGGTAAATTCTCCCGAGAGGAGTAGGTGAGGGCGCGTTCCCCGTCGAGGGAACAGTAGGCGTCGGTTCGACCTAGGGCTCCATTTTGGAGACCAAAGTCAGAACCAAGACAGCTAAGGCTGTATAAACAAAATACTTTATTGCTTTATCGTGTTTTGGACTAACCCTGGATGCAGGACCAAAGGAAGGAGTGTCTGCAGCTCAGATAGCCTCAAAGGAATGAGGTAGTAGCTGAGTAGGGCGCCCGGAGTGTCCCGGGCGCCCCCAAGGGTCATACAAAACAAGTAAAAGAAAAGGAGTTCGAATACATGCTGGGCCGGGCGCCCCCGTGCTCCCGGGCGCCCCCATGCGCATGCATCGATCCAGAAGCCAAGCGAAGCCAAAGGATAGAGTTTGACCCGGTCAACCCGGGCGCCCCGAACGCTGCGGGCGCCCCGGTCAAAGCGGATCCAAAGGATAGACGCTGACCGAGAGCTCTGCGGATCAGAGGCCACGTAGGGGGCGCCCCCGACATCCCGGGCGCCCCCAGGCCCTATAGGCTTCACAACAACTGTTCTCTCAACGCCCCAACGATCTTCTACGCTCGTGCCTTGCTCCGGAAACACTCCAACTCGAGCCGACGACGTCCCGCTGCCCCGAACAAGTCAATACACTCCGGACGTCGGTAACGAAGATCGAAATTTTAATATTATTATTTTATTGCACTTATTTGTAACCAAATATTGTAAACTATTTTGCGCGTATATAGAATTGCCCAAAGTAAACGGTCAACGACCGTGGGCCTTGGAGTAGGAGTCGACACAGGCTCCGAACCAAGTAAATCGACTGTGTCTGTGTGCTGTTTTTAAATTTCCGCTGTGCAACTTCTCTTTACAAAAATCCGAACGATTTCCGATATTCACCCCCCCCCCTCTATCGTTTTTCTCGATCCAACATGATTGCCTTATAAGTGTATTGTGAGATGCTTGAATCATTTTTCTTTAATTTATTTTTAATTCTAAGATTTAATTGAAGCTTGTGTTAGATTTGAATTTGACAAGAAGTAACTTGAATTTGAATTTCAAAAATTGGCTTCCAGGTCTTGGCGAGGCACTAGGCCTTTTTTTGCCGTAGCCTTATTGGATCATCAACCCTTTCCTTGACAAAGCCTTTTAATGAAATTTCATTTTCAAAATTACTTATTGATAAATTCTGGTCTAACTAGTTTGGATCTTGAATCGGTAGCTTCGGCTAGTTTCACCAGTCTAAAGAGACCAAGTATACTTGACCTTATTAGAATTGGCTTCCCTAACGTACTATCATCTCACCTCCACCCAATACTAGGTTGATCAAGTTTCGATTATTCTTTTTCCTATAGCCGTTCTAATATATGCATAAAATTTAAATATGAATGACATGTCAAATATTAAAAGTAAGTAGCAAATGCATGACATGGCAATTATGCATGAGTCAAACAATTCAAACCATTTTATTTAAGTTTCTAAAAATGTATCAAATTCCCGATTTGATACATGTCGTGTGAACCCGCGAATATGCCAACCCACTTTGACATATTTGATGTTATTAATTTTAATTGTTACAGTTTGAGTAAAATTTTATTTTAGTTTGAGTTTAAGTTATTTTAAGATTTGAAATTGAGTTAATTGAAGTTTGAATTAACTTGAAAATTAATTAACTAAGTTTGAATTTATTTGAATCAATTAAAGTTGAATTTATTTGAAGTAGATTGAATTGATTAGCTTTATTTGAATCAAATTGATTTAATTAGGATTTAATTTAATTTGAATTTAATTTAATTTGAATTTAATTTAATTTGAATTTGAATTTAATTTAATTTGAATTTAATTTAATTTGAATTTAATTTAATTTAATTTGAATTTAATTTAAATTGAATTTAATTTGAATTTAATTAGGATTTAATTTGAATTTAATTTGGATTTAATTTGAATTTGATTAATATTTAATTTGAATTTAATTAAGATTTAATTTGAAATTAATTAATATTTAATTTGAATTTAATTAAGATTTAATTTGAATTTAATTTATATTTAATTAAGATTTAATTTGAATTTAATTAATATTTAATTAATATTTAATTTGAAATTAATTAATATTTAATTAAGATTTATTTGAATTAATTTAAATTTAATTAATATTTAATTCGAATTTAATTTGGATTTAATTAGTATTTAATTAAGATTTAATTTGAATTTAATTAATATTTAATTAAGATTTAATTAATTAAGATTTGAATTTAATTATAATTTAATTAAGATTTAATTCATATTTAATTAAGATTTAATTTGAAATTAATTAATATTTAATTAAGATTTAATTTGAAATTAATTTGAATTTAATTAATATTTAATTCATATTTAATTAAGATTTAATTTGAAATTAATTAATATTTAATTAAGATTTAATTTGAATTTAAGATTATCATGATTAATTAATAATTGTGGGTTTAAATTCATCATTTTCATTATTTCAAAAATTTCTTCTTCATCTTTATCTTTCTTTTCAAGTTTTTCTAATAATTTTGATTATTTGAATTTTTATAATTTTTATTGATTATGGCCTTTATCTTAGACAGTTCCATATCCTCCTTAGGATTACGTCTTTCAATATCCTTACAGTAGGTGGAGTAAATTGGGCCACTAATTAAGGTTTTGTAATAATTTTCAATATTATCTATAATTAAATTATTGTCTAGGAGAAAATTCTCCTCAGATATATTTTCAACATTAATTTCTAGATTATCTTTAAGATTTTCAGAATTAATTTCTGAATTATCCTTAAGATATTCAAATTTGAATTCGGATTTATCCTTAGGATTTTCAAATTTGAATTCGGAATTATCTTTAGGATTTTCAAATTTGAATTCCGAATTATCCTTAGGATTAATTTTGTCAGATAAATTATCAGAATTAATTTTATTAGAAAAATTATCAGAGTTAATTTTATTAATTTCTAAATTGATATTCTGAATTAAACAATTAATTTATGATATTTTGGTCATATTCACGTTTTGTAATTTAACATGCAAAAAGTTAATTTTATTATGTAGTAAATCTACTTTATCAGAAGAATTAACTACTTTATCACATGGCAGTGCAGGAACTTGTAAAATTTTTGGAACATAAATTTTTCGTACCTTTGCCGGACATTTGTTTTTGTAGTGTCCGAATTTTTCGCACTTGAAGCATCTGATATGACTTTTATCTCTCCGGACTCCTGGCGCTGGTACCCCCTTTGCCGCCGGTGATGAACGATTTTTATGAGTAGGGCACTGATTTTTATAGTGCCCTCTCTCCCTGCATGTGAAACAAATAATATGCAATTTAAAATTAGACATTAAAAAAATGTACCTGATTCACCCCTGGGCTCCCCCTCAACTCCTGGCGTCGTTGCTCCGTCGGCGGTTAGTCCGGTGAAGAGCGGCTCGGCTCTGATACCAATTGTAGGACCGGTGCCGTCGATAGAGGGGGGGTGAATATCGATCGCGATAAACCTTTCAGAAATCTTCGTACAACTTTCGTTTGTTCTAGACTTAAAATATTAGTAGCGCAGCGGAAAATAAGTAGAACGAAAAACAGAGCAAAAGACACAACGGATTTTTACTTGGTTCCGAACCCCCCAGGGTCAGTACATCCAAGGTCTATGCACGGGAACACCCGTCCACTATTGGTCTCCTTTCCGGACTTTCCGGAGGCGGAGAAACCCGACTTACAGTGCAATATTACAATCAATAATATAGAAATTTAAGTACGGTAATTAACAAAATGCAAACCAACAAGACAAAGATGAAGCCCGACCAATCTGGACCTCCGAAGTGCCGCGCACTTCCTCCTGGAGCCTCCCGGTCGTAGAGCCTCGTTTCTAGTGTGTTGCCGCTGGTCAGAATGATTAGAACAGTACTTAGAAGTCGTTTTTGAAGCAGAGGGGTTGAGGCCCCTTATAAAGGCCTCCTGGGGGCGCCCCGAACGCTGGGGGCGCCCCGGAAGACTCGGTCAACTCTTATCCTTGCGCCTACTTCGCTGCAGGTGATAAGACCTTTGACCAGGGCGCCCCGGACTTCCCGGGCGCCCTCATGATGGCTTATCTATGTTTTGGGTTCGAAACTGCAAATACAACTTTGAACCAGGGCGCCTTGGACGCTCAGGGCGCCCTGCTTGACACCTGTTCTGCCTGCTTCACGTTTACTGCATTTTTACCTTTGGCTCACGGCGCCCTGGCTGTTGAGGGCGCCCTCCTTGATGGGGGCGCCCTGCACAAAGACTGCACAGCTGGTTTTTCTGCTTGCTTTGTCTCCGGTTCTTGTTACCTGCAAGATACACAAACACAAAGTATATATGCATAGAATATTAAGCTTAAGGACTTGGTTCGGACTTCGGATTTGCACGAAACCCTAGGTCGAATCGGCACGAGTTCCTATCCCCGAGAACTCGCCCTTCACCTAGTCCTTTCAGGAGACGGTTGCCACCCAGCCCTTCGGGTGGACTTTTGCTTAGCTTCCGATTCTTCCGGACCTCGAGACGCCCAAACCCTGACCCGTCTCTACTCCTGTCCTTAGTCATCGCTCAGCTAAGTTGCTTAGTCCCTCGGACCAAGACTTCATTCCCTAGTAATCCTTCGCCAGGTGCCTAGCAGTCCTTCGCCAAGTCTTCTTTCCCTAGCAATCCTTCGCCAGGTGCCTAGCAGCCCTTCGCTAGGTCTTCTATGCCTAGTAGTCCTTCACTAGGTGCCTAGCAGCCCTTCGCTAGGTCTTTTATGCCTAGTAGTCCTTCACTAGGTGCCTAGCAGCCCTTCGCTAGGTCTTAGGGTTACGATACCTAGCAGCCCTTCGCTAGGTTTCTAACAGCCCTTCGTTAGGTCTTAGAGTTTCAATACCCAGCAGTCCTTCGCTAGGTGCCTAGCAGCCCTTCGCTAGGTCTTTAGGGTTCCTATGTCTAGATTAACTAGGACTTTTCTTCAACTAAGGTTACTTCTCTCTTACTCCCCTTTGTCTATTTAGTGTATCACTGACTTAAGTATATTGTCAAACATTAAAACACTTCAAGAGGAACATTATTGATGCAACTTGCACCAACAGTTTCAACCCTGCAAAATGTGATAGTCCAAAACATAAACATTTACCCTTTAAAACAAAGTTAGCACATTATTAATAGGGTAAATAGAATTAGTATTAATTAGATCATGTTTTTCCAAGACCAGGATCTAATCAAGGTCTTATCTTATATTTTCAAAATGGCTCTAACTTGGACTGCGCTTACAATTCCACTGAGGACTCGTTCTCACTGGATCTCTCATCTAGTGACTTACTTTACTTATCCTTTGCAGTTTCTACTTAGCTTTTTTGGCCCACCAAGACTTTCAGCCAGATACCCCATCTGGACTTTGGCCAATTGTCAAGTCCCGTCGACCCAGCTGGACTTTATGTCAGGTATTAACCTACTTGGTTTTCAGCTAGTTGTCAGGCCCCATAGACCCAACTAGACTTCTGCAAGGTATCAACCTACCGGAGCTTCAGTTGGTGTCAGGCTCTAAGTCTTTAAATCTTGCACACTTGGTAAAAAAAGTTAGAAATATAGAACATCTAATTTTATCCAATTTTCATACATCAAAACTTGAGTTTGATCATTAGTCTAAACTACACCAACACCAGCCTTCGCCTGGAACCAGATCTCTCATTAACTCCTAAACTACATCCTGACTTGTAGAGATGAGCGAGTGGTACAAGGCGTAGACTCGGCTCCTCCATTCGTAGAAGGGCTAAGCTAGCCATCCCAGAGAAGTTGGTTTGTTTATGCACTTATCACCAATCACAAACTCATGACACCCAAGAGTACCGACAGCTTGCTGAAGAAGTCAACCGAGTAATAAAGGAGCAGCACTAAAGTGGGAAAATTCCGCTCATTGCTATTAGGTGTACACTTGTCAGATACAGTCGGCATGATGATCGGGAGATCGACATAACCACAATAGAGTCGATTCAATACCTAGATGAGAGCTAGAGTCACCTTGGCGCCACTCCTCGAATCACTATAACGACCGTTGAGACGATCTCTATGATGATTGTTGAGATAGTCAGAACAATGTTGCCCCATTAAGGCGACATCAACATGATTTTGGGTGGCTCTATTAATGAAGACTCCAACCGAACCATGAAGGCTCACGGATGAAGGTTAGAGAATTATAGTATTAGTTGTCACACCCCAAGGGTTTGTTGAGGACTCGATCATATTGCTAGAGAGGGGTTAATAGCCAATCCTCCACTTGATTCACGGTTCACTTCCTACACTTGTTAGCGCACAACGAAATACAAAATAAAACTAAAACTAACTAGGAACACAAATCGCTAACACACGTCAATTTACGTCGGTGGACAATCCAGATCCGTCGGTGGATGACTCCATGGAAAGCCTCCGGCTAGCTTGTGTCTCTCTTTGTAGGTGGAGAAACCTTGCCACTACCCGCACAAGACCTCTGAGCACTTGTAGACTACAAATAAGCTTTACATAAGCTTATTTCGAAAACCTTTGCTCAGTCAAACTGAGCTCTCTTAAATAGAGCTCGTTCTTGATCCAGTCGTTACTAGTCGACTAGTGCCAACACTGGTCGACTGGTGCCAACACTGGTCGACTGGTGCCAACACCAGTCAACTGTCAACTGTCAAATTTAAATGTTACAACCCAACGTTCAAATTCAACATATACCAGTTGACTGCATAGAAGATCAGTCGACTGATCTTTCGTGACCTCTACCAGTCGACTGCCCAAACCCTAAACTTAGGGTTTCAGCCCCCGAGTACATTCACTCAGCACTCATCTTAATCCGAGCAACATAGACCTAGCCTTCTAGCCTCCTCAATCAGCCTCGTGTCCCTCGGATGCCTCTCCATCCTTCATGACTTGCTTTTTGGAGCTTTCTTCAACCTTGGTCCTTGTTGTCAGGTCTTCCTTTACAAAAACTTAGCCTTCTAGCCTGCTCCATCAACCTCGCGTCCCTCAGATGCCTTCCTATCCTTCACAACTTACCTTCTAGAGCTTCCTTCAGCCTCAGTCCTTGACTTTCCTCATTTGCAAAGATCTCACTTGGACTTTCCTCCTTTGCCAAGATCCCACTTGGACTTTTCTCATTATACTTGTATTCTGCATATTCACAATGCATATCAAATACAACAATAAACATAACTTAAAACATTGCCCAAACATCAAAACCTAGGGTACCTAGATTGCTCCAACAATCTTCCTCTTTTTGATATCTGACAACCCGTTTATGTTAGGAAAATAATACAATAAACAAGCATAAATCATGAAACCTAACCTTAGGCTCCCCCTTCACTTAAGCTCCCCCTTGAGCTCGAATTTTCATGCAAAGGTACTTCCTTCTTCCCCTTTGCCAACAAATGAGCATTGCTCCCCCTTCTTCTAAGCTCCCCCTTGAGCTTTGATTTCCTGCAAAGGTGTGTTGATTCCCCACTTAAACCTAATACTTTTTCCCCTTTGTCATACATCAAAAAGAGCTCCAACAATATTCCAATTATTGGTTTCTTTAACCTCTAATGACTATGAACATTGTGTATTAACTCCCGATAATATTATACACAAGTTTACACTCATTTGGACACTTTATGACTTTACTGAAAATAATTTCAGCCTGTATTAGTCAACTGAGATAGTTACCAGTCGATTGACCCCTATCGAAGGGAAACTCACAGAATTATTAGTAGACCGAACCCAGCACCAGTTGACTAATATCTTGATATCAACCAATTTCTACATTTTGAATCCAATTTCAAAAATGCACCAGAAATTTCATAAATCTCCAAAAATTTCTAAATTTTCTAGAGAGGTTTGTGGTACCCGTGTTTAAAAATATATATATCTCAGATCCCAAGATTGACACGAAACTCAAAACTATCTAAATAATTTAATTGAATCTTTACCTAAAGTCCTAGTTTTGGCTTCCTCTTGATATATCTGCTCATACCAACCCACAATACATTCCTAGCATCGGTTTATATGACATTTATACATCAAAATTAATTTTTCATACAATATGACCCCAATGTCATATTATTGCATGAAACTCAAACCCAATGTGTCAAAATCCAAGGATTGAAATTCAAATCCGTCTCCAAATCCCTTGACACACTCCATGGTCCATCTAGACTTTCGAGAGATATCCTCCCAAGATTCATTGACCATGGGTCCCAAATAGACTCTTAGAGCTCCCCCTTAAGCTCTTAGCATTAGCCACCTCCTTAGGTGACTCATTCACAGTTACCAGGTTACACTGGTGTACCTCCGGTGATTCTTGGCCTACCTTCTTAATCTTGGATATTTTGTTCTTGATTACTCCTCTATTACCAATGTCTCATGTCTTTCTAGCATTTGACATTCTCTTGGTTTGAGAGGTACTTAATTTGATATTTTTGGATTTTTTACCACCCAAACATATGTCAAGTCTCCAAGGTCCAATAATGAATTTATCTAGGACTATCTCCATTTTCTCAAGTCTTGCCTTCAAGATTTGATTTTTCAAATCTAGGGTTCTAACCCTATAGTCAACATGCCCATTTTGGTCATTCCTAGACACACCCACCTTCCTAGGCATATGTTTCTCCTTCTTGAGATTAATGCCTTGATCATTTACTACCTTTGTCCCCTTAGGCATGGTAGTTTACGTCTTATTGGGACCAACCTTGGGTAATGATTTTCTATGGTTATCTACTTTGTCAACCCTATTCCTATCATTATACCTAAATTCATGATTATGCTTAGGTAAATAATCTATATTATTTCTAACAACCATATATGAACGTTACAACCCAACGTTCGAATTTAACCGACACCAGTCAACTGCATAGAAGATCAGTCGATTGATCTTTCTATGACCTCTACCAGTCGACTGCCCAGACCCTAAACTTAGGGGTTCAACCCCCGAGTACATTCACTCAGCACTTGTCCTAACCCAACCAACATTGACCTAGCCTTCTAGCCTCCTCCATCAGTCTCGTATCCCTCGAATGCCTCTCCATCCTTCATGACTTGCCTTCTGAAGCTTCCTTCGGTCTCGATCCTTATTGTTAGGTTGCCAAGACTTAGCCTTCTAGCCTCCTCCATTAGCCTCGTGTCCCTTGGATGTCTTCCTATCCTTCATATCTTGTCTTCTAGAGCTTCCTTCAGTCTCAGTCCTTGACTTTCCTCATTTGCCAAGATTTCACTTGGACTTTCCTCGTTGTACCTGTATTCTGCATATTCACAATGCATATCAAATACAACAATAAATTTAACTTAAACCTTTGCCTAAACATCAAAACATAAGGCACCTAGATTGCTCTAACAGAGTATACTTGTGACAATATGAGAAATAATTGATATCAAATCAATTAAAGCCAACACAAACGCCAATGCAATATAAAGTCACTAAATTCATAAATGTTGATACGTGTATGTGAGCATGTACATGTGAACATACCAAACTAAATAGATAAGAGATATACTATCTTGACAAAGTCTAAAATTTGCTGAGGGTAAAAAACATAAACAGATGCAACAGAAAAGAAAACGACAGCTAGGATCTCTGAGTGACACGACACATCCTCTACATGTTAGCATGGAAATAAAAGGACAAACAAGAGGTAGTGAGTACAACGACTAAACAGGTATCAGAAGATATTACATAAACAATATAGTATAAGAAAATCAAAGAAAACAGTCTCAGGTAAAATACTTAATATAAAAGTAAGAGCATCAATATAATCAACTGCTTACACAAGTATAAACAACTATATAACCTTCTACTAACCTGCTCAACCAGATGTAACTAATAAATTAGGAGTACATATAGTACATCCAAAATATGTATGAATAAATAAATAACAGGCATATAACAAGTACTGACTACGAGAGGAACACTCTACCATAGGCGAGTCCCATGGGCTGTCAGGGTAAGTAAACAATCCATATTTGTGAGAGAAACACTCTACTATTCAAGAGTCCCATAGGTAGATAGGATATATCAATATCTATCTAGCTATGGACTGCATATGAAATGATCTACCATAGATGGCTTCCGTGAGCAGTCTAGATATATAAGTGACCATTGTCTACAAGAGAAACACTCTACCATAAAAGGATCCCATAGAAAGACGAGTCCCGTGGGTAGATGGGACTGATGATTTGGAGTACTTATTGATTATGATTTATTAATTTTTTCCTCATGGAATACTAGAACTCATTTATTTTTCTAAAATTTAATTAAAAAATGAACACCTCTAAATTTTTGGTCATTGCTTCTTCGTTTATTTGAGAAAAACTTTCATTGGAGATTTTTTTTCTCAACCCATCGGCCAACCCAAAAGCACCGTGGACAAACACGCAGGGGTTGTGGGCCTAGGAGGGTCGGCCCACCTAGACCCATTTTTAAATGGGTTGATAAATTTTCAACCGAATTCGCTTAAATTATTTAGTGGGGTGGTCTAACGCAATGAGCTCAACCCAAATTGATGGCTCTATTGCCAGTAGCAAAAGAGGCAACCAAGGCCCCAGATGCCTCATCCTTTCCATTGACTCTTGCCTCAGGAGGTAAACCTCTTGTTGGTTGTGGCGCTAAGACGCCTTCCCTTGAGGACTGGATTATTCTGTGCTTCTTTAAAGTCTCAGCCTTGGTTGTAACTTTTGTCCTTTCTCAACCCAGCCTGGACTTGAAACCATTTGAACTTGACTAGGAGGGGATGGCTACTTGGGTGCCTAGTCCTTCTTCCTAGGCTGAGCCTTGCATTGGGTTTTGATCTCAGGCTTAACTGTCTTGGAAGACTCCCCCAGGTCAATGATAGGAGCCTGCTTGGGAGACTCCCCCAAGTCAATGATAGGAGTCTATGTCCGAGTAGCAATAGAGGTCGACACTATGGGACAGTAACACCAGCCTCAACTATGGCCTCAGAAGACTCAACCGCGATGAAAGGGTGAGGGGTGGTAGTTAATTCGATTCCTCGAGCGCGTTCTCTGAGACCCACATGCCCTCCATGGATGTCAAATCCCACATCAACTTCTTGTTCATCGTGTAAGTACCCCGTGTTGGTTTTGATATGGTTAACCAAGTTAAGTTGGGTCATGTTGATTTTTAATCCCTGTGTCTAAGTGTACAAGAGCTTAGGAACGCAGAAAATCGAGCGGAAGATGCAACAGTTGAGAAGGATGGCTCGGGAAGGGAGTCGACGGGCTCGGTGCATCCGAGGGATGCGAAGGTCTACGGAAAAGTACGTCGGTGGAGCGAGAAGGACGTGCACGACGTTTGAGGGACGAAAAGTTGGGAGGAAGCTCTCTCGAGGAGAAGGCCGGAAGAGGGTTCGGGTGAGCCCAACTCTGGAAGGTCCGGAAATCACCCAAGAAGACCCGCCGTAAAATTGGTCAGCGAGGTGTTGACTAATTGTACTTGGGTGCCCCTATGCATAGGGGCACTCGGGATCTCGGGCACCCGTATGCATAGGAGCACCCAAGCACTCGGGCGCCCCAATGCATACAAGTGCGCGAGAGCCAATATTTATCTGTTAGCTAGTCATTTGCGAATGTTACGCAATGGATAACCTTCAAGCCATATGTCAGGTGCCCTCAAGCACTCGGGCACCCCTAAGTGTCACATCAGTATTCGAATAAAATTGACCAGAACTATAAATAGGACCCCAGAGCTCAGTTCCAAATCACTTATTCAATTCATTCACAGTAAACAAAGTCTCTCTAGTTTTCTTTCTTTTTCTGAGCTTTTATTGTGTAAGAGACTTCTCTGTCCGAAAGAGTTTATTCAGGATAATCGAGCAACATTCTGCCTTGGATTAGCAACCTCCCCGGTTGCAAACTAAGTAAAATTTTAGTTGCCTCTTTCTTTTTAGTATTACTTTATTTCTGTTATAGTTTTTATATGTTATACTGTGTTTCTTTTTGAACTAACTAAGGTATACCTTTGTTTAAGCAAAAACAAAAGATAGAATTTTTATTTTCAGGGGCAATTAACCCCTCTCTTGCCGACTAATGATCACCTTCACATCGAAGCATTTAACATGATTTGATCTTTAAAAACAAAGAAAAGTTAGTTAGTAAAAGGAGAAATTTAACAAAAGCAACATCTTACTCAGTCGGTCGTCCATCTTGATTGCATTCAAGCTTAGCCCGATCTAGTAAAGTAGCACCTCATTTTCCACTAGCAAGATCAAGTCAAATTTGAGGCTGCCTATGATCTCAATCACCTTCTGATATGTCCACTCCAGTTTCTACTATCCCATTGGTGGTTGGTTTGGCAGACTATCTTGGTAGACGGTTGACAAGGTATACGGTTAGAGGGTTTGACAATATAAAGTAACATTTCCGCCCCTTGTGTAAGGTGGGATATTCGTTAAGGAAATTACACCCTGACCTAGCTGCAAAGTAGAAGACCCTGCACTCTCCATGCCAAGGGTAAAAGAAAGAATGAAAGAATATGTGGTCGAGAGAAACTTAATATAGTTAATAGATGATGACGACATTGCAAATCAAGTGATAGGAGTTTGGGGCATGCTGGGATAAGAAGATTTGAAAATAGGTGTCTAGTTTGCAACAAGGATGGAATGGGAAACCTTAGGTCGCTTGATAGTTGGTTTTGGAAGTAGGTGATTTAACCGATTAGTGGCTTATGTGTTTGGTGCTTTGGCATCAGGGGGCGGATCTTATGATCGACAGGGATGCCAAACTGTAGTTGGAGCTATGCTTTTGTACTCCACGTGTATACGGTCCACTGGGCCTCATACCAAATGGTTGATGAGTCCTCGGCAACATGGAATCGAGGATGAGAAGGAAGGGAAGAGTGAGTCGGTCAAGAACACGAAAAGAAAGGATGGCGAACTTACGGTATTGTCGGATGTTAGAGGTTGTAGATAGGGGTGAGCGAAAATTCGAAAACCCCGAATTAACCGATCCGAACCGACCGAATTTTGAAATTCGGTTTGGTTAATTCGGTTTTCGGGGTTTTTCTCAAAATTCGGTTCGATTTTCGGTTAATTCGGTTCGATTTTGGTTTTGAATTTTGTAATTCAGTTAAACCGAATTAATCGAATAAGAATATTAATTTAATTATTTTTTATTTAAAAATATAATTAAATAAAATAAAATCTTGCTTTTTATTAAAATCAAATAAAATTTTAAAATTTCGGTTGAATCGGTTAATTCGGTTAAAAACTGAATTAATCGATATTTTATCGGTTCGATTTTCTCGGTTTTTATTAAGAAATTCGGTCGGTTCGGTTTTTTTTTTTTTGAAAAATATCGGTTTATTCGATTTTCGATTTATTCGGTTCAGTTCGGTTCGGTTTTAATCGCATACTCACCCCTAGTTGTAGAAAGATGAAGATACAGAAGCAGACGAAAGTGAGTGAAGTCGGAATCACTTTCTGATAGCCTAATATACTTTGGCGGTGGCACAGTAGAATTGTTGCATCGGCTTGCCGAAGTCGTTGGATGGCAAGAAAAGAATGGCGAGATCTCATCTCAGCCGTCTGATCGCTCTGCCGAATTGTCGTGATCCTAACCTAATCTCTCCTCATTAAGTGCAATAGTGACAAGTTACGAAGAGACACATTGATCCTGGCAAGAATTTAAATGCTACCGTCGGATGCTGAAACCAAATAGATGGCAATGTACCGCCACCATCAGATCCAGGTTTGCGTCAGTAGCAATATCGTCGCACATTACAAAAAAAGTGAATAATAGGACCGAATAATTAGAAGCGGTCGATGTACTAGTGGTAAAAGATATACTAATAGGAGCGTTTTTACATATCGTTCCTACAAATGGTTCAATTGGTATAATCCCTCTAACGGTTGTTAACCGTTGTGGTTGGAAATTTATAGAAGCGGTTACTGAACCTCTTCTATGGGAGTATTTGGGAGAGCTTTTGCTACCTGCTTTTTAGATTCTGGCTACACAGAATCACTTTTGAGTGTTTGGGAAGGCTAGATTCTGCTTTAGCTTCTATTACTTTTGCTCAGAAATTAGAAGTAAGAATTTGATACTTCTACCTGCTTCTGCTTTTTTATTTATGATATAACATTAAAAAATAATATTTATATCCTTAAATAATATAACATTTTACCGGATTGCCACTTGCCACTATATATATATTATATTTATATAAATTATATTATTTTTTATTTTTTATTTTTTTATTAATTTTATATATTTTTTCAAATATTTAAATTATAAAAAAATTAATTTTAATACTATATTTAAAATCTAATAATAATTATATCACTATTTAAAATATAATAATAATTACATGAACAAATTATTGATAGTATTGAAATTATATTTTAATAATTAAAAAATGATTAATTTATATAGTTTAAGGATATTATTGTCATTCAATTAAAAATTAAGCTGGGAAGCAATTATTCTCCCAAACACTCAAACTTTATCTTGTATCAGCTTTTGGTTTCTATTTTCAAACACTGCTTACTTTAGCTTCTTACTAACTTCAAGATAATCACTACAAGAATCACTTTTTAAGAAGTAAAAGCTCTCCCAAACACTCCCTATATAGTGCTTATAGAAGCAATTATAACCGTTGCTAAAACTCTATAATTTGACCCTATAGAAGCAGTTTCAACAACTGCTTGCTTCTAAAGGTCAAATATGAGATTTTAAACAATGGAACAAATTTAGGTATTATATTTCGTTCGTATATAATATTTCTAGGATTGGAGATTTCACCTAGCATTATTTTGGCACTTCGGCTTCATAAATTGTCAAATATTTTATTTGTGAAGGTATGCAAATTCTTTGTTAAGTTTTTTCCGGGTGAAAGATTTTTTTTTTTGGTGAAATTCTTGTGAAAGTTATACCTTACTATACCTTTTTTTCAATAAGTTCAATAATATCGAAGTTGAAATCTATCTTAAAAAGGTATCTTGTTGTACCTTTTTTTGCTTTAGATAATGACAAAGATTTTAATTGATTGTGGGTTAAATATAAAATTTAGAAATTATTATATAGAGAATCACGGTGAATGAATGAATAACTGTCTCACATAGAAATCTTGAGTATCATGCTAAGATTCTATATTTTGTACGTTATATATTTGGTGATGCGACTCAAGAAATTTTACATCTGGTATATTTTATTCTATATTAATTTAAAATATTTATTATTTAAATAAATTATAAAATCTTAATTTTATTTATATCTATTTTTATTTTTTCTCATTTTTATTTTTATTAAAAAATATTTTTAATTTTATTTATACCAAATTTCTTTCTTTTCATATATTTATTTTTTTAACGTTTTTTCACATAATGTTTTCCCCCAAATCCATAATTTTCTTTCCATGCTTCGCACACAACATTGGCATCTTCGTTCTAGGCTTGAGCAATTGATTATAAATTAATTAGTAAATAAATATCTTTCTTACTCTTCTCCCAATTATTAAGAATAATAATATAATAAAAGAAACTATTAATTAGTTATTAAATAATTAAGTAACATATAAACATATAATAGTTGTACTTTTGTTGGTTAAGATATTAAATTTTAATTTATGAGACCTAAGGTCGAATATCAATACCAACAATTTTTTTTAATACTTATACATATATTTAAAAAAACCTGATTCCAGTTATCAGTTAATTTGGACAGAATCGGGTCAGCGGGTACTCGACACGACTACAAGCCCAGGGTCAAATCCAATTCGAACCTGCCCCGAGGCGGATCTATCATACTGACATTTAGGGGTTTTGAAATCTCTCTTATATTCCTGACGGATAAGAGCGGTTTAAAACTATTCTTACACCTAAAAGGTTTTAGAGTGGTTTTAATCGTTCCAGAATTTATAGCTATAGTAGTTGTTTAAAAGCATTGTTATATATACAACATGTAAGATTGGTTTTAAATCGTATCAAAATAGAATAATAGGAGCGGTTTTTTAATTTTTATCAATGGTTATGAAATTCGCTTCTATAGGATATAAGAGCGGCAACAAGATGAGCTATTTTTAAACTGGTAATAAATGTGTATGAATGGTTAAAAATCGCTTTTGAAAGTTAAAATAATCGTTTTTATATGAGTGTTTTTTTTTTATAGTGGCATGCCTTCACAATCAATAAGGTAAGGAACGCTCGCTATTCGAGGAGGATATTGCATGCTTCTCATTAATTCGATGGAGTAGCGCGCCAATATAAGAGTGATACGTGATCTCACGTATCACATTAATTGAATGTGATGCCTCCTCTCCTCGACAACCAGGACCCAACCAACTATCCATTGAAATACCAACACCTCAGCTCAACAATTTCGAAAGATAAGAAGATAAAAACTCAGCACAGTATTAAGTCAGACTACGTCTCATTCGACTATACTTAAAATGAAGACTTATGATCTGATAGAAACCTACAGACCCCACATGTTTTTGTAGGATCAGTGCCGTCGATAGGGGGGGTGAATATTGACTCGAAAAACTCTTGTCGGAACTTCGTCGTTCGTTCGTTCTAGTCAAAGAGTTAGTGCGCAGCGGAATAATAAAGAACGAAAACAAACAACACAATAAGACTCGCGGGATTTATGTACTTGGTTCCTGTTGGTGCAATTTGCACTAATAGTTAAACTTGGGTTTTGATGAATGACAAATAGGTTAAAGTTTGTTACACTTCCACCTAATCTTGTATTCGAATCACTCTACCGGGAGTTTGCCGGTAGAGGTTTTTAGTGGATTGCCCACAGGAAAGGCTCAAGGAGCCTGGGTCTTCGAGTAGGAGTCGCCGAAGGCTCCGAACGAAGTAAAACTCCTCGTGTAATTTTTTCTTGCTTCCACGCTCCTCTGTTGCGGTTTGTGCTTTGACTCGACGCTGTCCGACCGCTGCCGGAAGATCGCTCCCAACACCCAAGCTGCTTCAGATAAATCTAAGTGTTGGATAACATAATTTTTGTTCTGTCTGCACTTAAATTATTAAAAGGGGAAGTGTAGGGTTGTTACACTTCCACCTAATCTTGTATTCGAATAAGACGTTTTTCCTAGATTTTTATTTATAGTTATTCTGTTTTGTACATAGCAGGCTGTACTGACAGCCTCGACCCAAAAGTATTTAGGTAAGTTGTATTCATTAAGCATTGTTCTGGTTGCTTCTTGTAGTGTTCTATTTTTTCTTTCTACAATTCCATTTTGTTGAGGTGTTTTAGGGCAGGAGAATTCATGGTGGTAGTCATTTTCTAAACAGAATTCCTTCTTGCTGATGGATAAAATTTGAGCTGAGAAGATCATGCATCGAGACACTATAAAAGGAAGCAAGCAAGCCCTCTAAAAGACAGAAAAAATTTTTCTGGTTCAAGCTTTGGCACTCTCTTGCTTCCACGCTCCTCTGCTGCGGTTTGTGCTTTGACTCGACGTTGTCCGACCGCTGCCGGAAGATCGCTCCCAACACCCAAGCTGCTTCAAATAAATCTAAGTGTTGGGTAACATAATTTTTGTTCTGTCTGCACTTAAATTATTAAAAGGGGAAGTGTAGGGTTGTTAAAAAAAATAAAGATGAAACGTTTGATATATTTACTCAATTTTGTAAATTAATAGAAAATGAAAAAGAGGTTAAAATTATAAGACTTAGGAGCGATAACGGTGGGGAATTCAAAAATCAAAAATTTAATCAATTCTGTTTTATTACACTTCCACCTAATCTTGTATTCGAATCACTCTACCGGGAGTTTGCCGGTAGAGGTTTTTAGTGGATTGCCCACAGGAAAGGCTCAAGGAGCCTGAGTCTTTGAGTAGGAGTCGCCGAAGGCTCCGAACGAAGTAAAACTCCTCGTGTAATTTTTTATTATTTTTTGTTTTCGCTTTTTGTTTTCGCTTTTTGTTTTAATTTTTCCGCTGTGCACGTTTTTCAAAGCATCGTATAATTTTCTATCGACTGTGATTCTATAACGAAGATTTTAAAAGTCACGTGATTCATCCCCCCTCTCACGTGCATCGGTCCTACAGTTCCCGACCCCCTGGGTCAGTACGTCCAAGGCCTATGTACTCTGAATGAGTTCACTAATGGTCTCCTTTCTGAAATTTCCGGAGGCGGAGAATACTCGACGGAGACATCACTGATGCATCTTGCACCAACAGTTTTATGTGATCAAAAGCGTACTAAGCTGTTAGTCAAAGTCAATGTGAGGTGGATATGACTCATAGGAGGCCAAACTCAGCCTAAAAGGGATTCAAGTCTAATCGAACTAACACAACACAATCATCGCAAAGGTTCAAGATTGATCACGTATGGATCCTAACACTGTCTTAGTCTCGATTTCAGTATCACTGACTTCTTTTCAATCTCGGTCTCAACCCTGTATACCTTTTCAATCTTGGCCTCATCCTCCAGATTTTAGTCTCGGATCCCGACACGCTTCCTGTCTCGATCTCAGTCTCGACATCTCTTTCCTCTCGACCTTAGTCTCAGTCTCAGTCTTAGCCACCGATATTTTTTCAATCTCGGTCTCAACACCGACACCTTTTCAGTCTCTGCCTTATCCTCCAAGTCCTAGCCTTAGGTCTCGACATACTTCCTGTCTCAGTCTCAGTTCCGGCATCAGTCTCGGCCTGAGTCTTGGTCTCAGTCACCAACATTACTCAGTCATTGACATCCTCCAGGTCCCAACCTCATATCTAGACAAGCTACTTGTCTCAACGTCAGTCCCGACATCACTTTCATCTTAGCCTCAGTCTCAGTCTCAGCCACCGACGTTGCTCAATAGACGACACCCTCTAGGTCCTAGTCTCAGATCCCGACATGTTTTCTATCTTAGCCTCAGTTATCGACATGCTCCTTCTCTTAACCGCAATCGCCGACATCCTCCTACTCTCAAACTCATATCCTAGCATGCTCTTTGTCTCAACCTTAGTCTTCGCTCTCATCAATCCATAAGACCATTTAATGAAGACCTCATTCCCTCATTCTCATATCAGGTTCACATCTTACGTTCACCTACAACCATGCACCTCATTGACAAGATTTTTTGTTTGTGAATATTTCAGAATATGTGACACAGGATGGATGAAGAGGCAGTTATGAGGTTGTCAGATCTGATCTCTTATATGCTCTCTTTCAAATACATGGCACGTGGTATGTGGAGAGACAACTAATAGCATCGGATCTAGTTCCTTCACTGGCCCATACGAGAATGATGAAAGTGTCCAATGTGGTGATGCTCTTTTGGCAGCTATATAAACCCCAAAGCAGGTAAAGGCAAGAGGTTCCAACTATTTCTTCCACATTCTTGGACTATACTATGTTCTATCCTTCTTCTCCATCTTCTTTCTTCAATATAACACCTCAAACAAACCTTAACTTAAGCATCGAAGTGACCTACCAGGACTCTTAGTACCAGTCTAACCCTTCGTTGAAATGTGTCTCAGGTCCATTTCATTTTTCTCATTGACAACCTCCGGAGAGTACATGCTTTATGATGACATAATTTGTAAACCTCCTATTTGCCTATATAAATGTTGGCCTACATCTACACCCAATATATCATATTACCCTTTGCGTATTTTAATAGAATATGATATAACATTCATATTATCTCTGGTAAAAATTGAACTTCAAAAACGAAATTATTTTCATTCAACCTCTCTATCTCTTAAATTTCAACTCATCAATATGAATCAAAATGGTATTCATTAATTATATATTTAAAATATCAAGAATTTGATATTAAGAAATCAGTAATACAATAACATATTATCAATTTCTACCTGTCACGACCCCGCGAGGAGCAATTGACCTAATATAAAATCGGACAACACCTCTTCTATACAACAACACTTGAGGCATGAGTACAAGGCTTACACGCCCACCATTATCTATCAGCCGACACGGCTGACAATATCAACATAAAAATAAAGACATGACATCACAACAAACAAAAGTCGCATACCGGTATAACTTATGATAAACAAACGATAGCATAGATGTCCATGATGCACAAAAGCACAATCCACGATACTGTGGGATCAAGATAGAGCAATAAAGGGGGGGTGAATATCACTTTAAAAATATTTCGAATTTTAGAACGATCGAATACGCAGTGGAAAACAAAGCACAGTACGTTAACACATATTAGTTTTACTTGCTTTGGAGTCTTGACTGACTCCTACTACAAGACCCAAGATCCTTAATCGTTTACTTTGGGCAATCACTAATAATTGGATTAATGTACAGATTATAAGATTTAAGTGCGCAGAATGAAACGAAACAAATATATCGACTCCTTTTAAATGAGTTGAAGACCTTCGCTCGGAGAGTCGGACGACGTTTCGACGTTGTTGAAGCTTTGCTTGCGCAGCACACAGGAGAACAGAATGATCGTAGAGTGTGAATTGTTGTTCTAAAGTGATGCTCTCGACCCCTTTATATATTACTCATTCAGGCGCCTAAAAGGTCATTCAAGCGCCCTAGTCGCAGCATCTCGGGCGGCAATTCTATTTACTACGTAGTCAAACTTTATCCTGGCTCAGACACCCTAGTCCGTTTTAGGCACCTGAGTGCTGACGTGGCTCCTTTATTCAGCACTCGCCACGTAAGCTTGACCATTGCACTAGCCCATCCATCCGCTACCAGCTCCCAGGCGCCTGAGTCCCATTCAGGCGCCCTAGTCCAACTGGTTCAACTTTTCAGCTGCAACAATGGTTAGTTCCACAATAATATATAATTAAATGCAAGTATGGATTTACAGTCAGTGCTGTCTTGATCCTGACTTTTAGTTTTCACCTAAAATCCTAGGTCAGACTGATGCCTACTGTTCCCTCCCGGGGAACGCACCCTCACCTACTCCTCTCAGGAGAGTTTACCTGCTACCACTCAGAACCTCCGATTGGACTTTTGCTCGGCCTCCGAGAACCCAAAACTAGACGGCGTTCGACCTCAACCTGTCTCGACTCCTGCCCGTAATTCCCGCTCGGCAAAGTCTTCTGCTCAGTCCCCTGGACCAAGACTTCATGCTCGGCTTCACTCGCCAAGTCTTCGTTGCTCAATCCTCGGCCAGGATTTCGTGCTCAACCCTTCAGGTCAAGACTTCTTGCCTAGCTTACCTAGGACTTTCCTGCAAGCTTCACAAGTTCATCAGTACACACAAACCAGCTTAACTTGAACCCTTTGCCATTTATCAAAACAAGGTTCGATCTGGTGCTTCCGGCACCAACAGATACAATGGAAACAAAAGCAACATATGCAAACGGAAATACACTATATCAACAAATATAACACAAAAAATAAACAAATCACCTCGAAACGGAAGAACTAGGACAGGCTGCCGGACACTCCAGACGATCATCCTGAAATAAAAATAAGGCTAACGGGGTGAGTCCAAGAACACAACGAATACCTATATCTGATATGCAAGCTATACTAATAGTAAGAGTCTAGCTGACACAATATCAAGTGTAGTAGTAGAAAATGCAAAACTAAGGTATTAAGAAAGTAAAGCATACTAGTGTTAAACTATCTCGTTAACATACAAATCAATACCCTCAATACTCGTCCACAGGTAGAGCAAGGTCACTGAAATGCATAATACCACCTGTAATGCATGGCAAAAAAAATGTTGCATCCAAATACAGCAAACAAAAACAAAATACAATTCATGTATCATCCACATGATACAATGAAATGGTCAATCCTGTCACCAGCCAGCCATCGTCACAAGTCATCAGTGAGGATGATGGCGAAAGTACTCATCCAGGTGTAGGGCTATGATAACTGTGTGCATTCTGCCATCACTGCTCTTGAGTGACCAAGTAGACAGGATGCTGATAGAGTAAGCACTCCTACCCCATGTCATATGGGGGAGATAAATCTCTCATCTGTTAGTGCAATCAACCCAATTTTGATCGGGTAGATAATGAGTTTTGATATGTGTGTCAATAAGATTGAATTAGATTTTCATGTTCATTTGATGTCTGTTTGAGTCTTGCAGGACTTAGTGAATCGCACATGAGGATTAACGAAGTGAAGCATCCGAGGGACGAGAGCCGAGGAAGAGGACTTCAAAGGGCAAGCCGAGGAAGTAGACTTTAAAGGCATACGTAAAGGATGACATGGAGATGAGCCGCGGGCTTGTATGCACATCCAAGGGACGAGAGCCGAAGAAAGAGAACTTCAAGGGGCAAGCTAAGGAAGTGGATTTCAAGGCATACACGAAGGGTGAACTCTGGAGAGGTTGAGAGTGAACATGTAAGTAGGGTGTCGACTGGCACTACTGAGAGCGCACTGTAGCAGTCGACTGGTATGGTAACCAGTCGACTGATCTTTCTGTAAGGTCGAACAGCCGAAAGCAGTCGACTGGCCATCGGGGTAGTCGACTGGTCTGTTCGAAATCTAGCCGTTAGATTAGTCATTGGCTGGACACAGTCGACTGGCCCTAGGGACAGTTGACTAGTGTTGGGGCTGAGCTGTTTGGTTAACAACTCTCTCCTCTATTTAAAGAGGAGCTTGAGACTTGAGATAGGTTAGTAATTCATTATGAAATCTTTACTCCTCAAGCTCCAAGTGTTCCTTCTTCCTCCTAAACTGTAGCTCAAATCTTGTACGGAGGAAGAAACTTTGTGAGAGGTTGATCTCCACCGAGAAGGAGAAAGCATTAGCCGGAGATTGCCGGGGCGTGATCCACCGAAGGATCAAGGGTTCGCCCACCTCAAGGATACATCATGGAGTAGAAGCAAGCAATCTTCGAACTACGTAAATGATAACGAGTTAGCATTGTTCTAATTGTTAATATAAGTTTCCGCTTGTGCTAACAATTGTAGGAAGAAAGTGAATTCGGGTGACCAAGCTATTCACCCCCCCTCTAGCCATACCATCGGTCCCAACAAGTGGTATCAGAGAGCAAGGTCGCCTTCAATGGACTAACCGCCAAGAAGAGCAAAATCATCAAAATGGTCGGCTTGCACATCCAACCGCTAAAATTCGAGGGAGAATTCTCGTAGTGGAAGAAGAGGATGGAGGTATTCTTCAATACAGACTTTGATATTATGTTAATAATGAAAAATAATTTTGAAGTGTCTAAGGATCAAGAGAACAAGCCACTTGAAAAGGTAAGATGGAGCAAGAAGTAAAGAGATGATCATGAGATGATCATCTAACTAATTTCAAAGCTTTGTATCATCTATTAAGTGTTCTTCCTCAACAAGAAATAACAAGGATTGGGAGCTACTCAAGTGTCAAAGACTTATGAGATAAGATAGTAGAGTTTCATGAAGGCACTTCGGAGGCAAAATTGGCAAAGAGAGATGTTCTCCGATCTCAACTCAACAACATCAAGCTTGATAAAGGGGAGAAGGTATCAAATCTGCATGCTATATTTAAAGAAATAATTAATGGACTAACAAGTGTAGGAGAACAACTTTCAAACCGAGACACATTGATGAAAGTCATCAATGTCTTCCCAAGAACATCAAATTAGAGTTCAATGGTGGATTCATACTACATATCCAAGGATCTAGAGAAGACCTCTCTAGAAGAATTTTTCTCAACCATGGAGCTCCATGAAACTTAGATTGGAGGAGCTATTGAAAAAATCTACAAACCGAAATGTATAGCCCTTGGGATAAACAAGGGAAAAGGTAAAAAGAAGAAGACTTCCTCATCCAACTCAGAAGAATCAAGTACATCCATGGATAGTTATGCGAAAGCCTACATGGTAAGAAAAATGAGAAAAACATTTAAACATTTTTCTTTTAACAAATCTTATGGTAGGAAAAGCTCAAGGAGCAAGAGTAGAACAAGGAAGATCATATGCTACAATTGTCAAGGAGAAAGACATATGAGAGATGAGTGTCCACTCTTGAAGAAAAAGGAAGGGAAGAAGAAAGAAGAAAATAAAAGAAAAGGAGAAGTAGGTCCAAAGTCTAAAAGCAACATGGGATGACTCATCATCATCGGAATAGGAGGAGAATCATGTGTCCCATTTTACTTTAAGGGGAATTGAAGATATTGCCTCAACATCATCCGAAATTAAAGAAGGTAAGAGCTTAAGTGAAGATGAAGGGAGCTCAAGTGAAGGGGGAGGCTCAACTTCGGAATCGGACGTTTCGGTAAGTGAGGTATATAATCTACCCACTACTACTCTAGTTAAGATAATTTTTAGCACTAATGATGATTTATTTAAGGCTAGAAATAAGATTAAATGTTTGAAAAATGAAATTTGCATGCTAAATGAAAAATTAGAATCCATGATAATTAAGGATAATATGCATGCTTCTTTCTTTATTTCAAATGATTCATGCTTAGAAGAAGAAAATAAAGAATTAAGAAAAAAGGTAGATAATCTTACCAAAGCCTTTAGAAAATTTAAAATTGGCTAAAAACCCCTAGACATGATCATTGAAAGCCAAGGGACAAGTTTCAAAAAAGAAGTATTCGGTTTTGAAAAATCTAGTAATGGAAAAATTTATCATTGCCTACTTGCTCGAAGACAAGTAAAAAACCAAAACCCTAGATAGAAAATGGATTCCCAAAGAATATTTGGCCAACCCAATTAGGAAACATTTCTATTGGGTGCCGAAGTCAATCCTCAAGGGTTAGAGGATTTAGGGTTAGTCAACCATGTTTGTTAAAATATCAAATTTTTAAAATTTGGTTGACTTGAGACCTTAAGGGGGAGCATTATAGGAAGAAAGTGAATTCTGGTGACCAAGTTATTCACCCCCCTCTAGTCGTGCTATCGGTCCCAACATTATCTCCTCATATCACCGGAAAGAGGAGGGACCCTGGCCTGCTACTACGCTCTGGTACCACTACCCATGAGCGACCGAGTGGAGCAACACAGAGCAACTATACACACTCGGAGGGGTCCTTGACTGCTACCCCGCATCGATACCACTACAAGAGTGACCGTGCGGAGTCTCGATAGAGCAGCTAGACACACTCTCTGGTAGCCACTATCTATGAGTGGCTATGTGCATACAACATGATCTGACGACTCAACTCGACCACAAGGGAGCTCAGGATCGCCAACTATGCAATAGTGCAAGTATGGTGCATGACACTAAATACATGCAACATCCAATTGAAAACCTACCTAGAATCTAAGGCATGCATGTTAGGGCAATTTTTGTTAGGTCAGGGTTGACCTAGTTTGACTAGGCTCGGGTAAGCTTGAGTTTCGATGTTTGATAATGATGTTTGAGGATTGTGTGAGTCATGTGGGTCAAGGTTGACTAGAGACTTGACTGTGAAAAGTCCTAGTGGGACTAGACACACCTAGTGGGACTACGCACACCTAGTGAGACTAGGCACACCTAGTGAGACTAGGCACACCTAGTGGGACTAGGTGAAATTCAGGTGAATCGGGAAAATCGCACGCTAGTAAGGGAAAAATCCTAATGGGACTAAGCATACCTAGTAGGACTAGGTGAACTCCAGGTGGATCGAAAAGATCGCACGCTGGCAAAGGAAAAGTCCTAGTGGGACTAGGCACACCTAATGGGACTAGGTGAAGTCCAGGTGAATCAGGGAGATCGCACGCTGGCACGAGAAAAGTCCTAGTTGGGAACTAGGTAAGGGAAAGTTCAAGTCGGTCAAAGGATTGATCGGGCACTTAATGAGGAAGTCCTAACAGGTCACCATTGACCGGTATTCGGAGAGGGGACCTAGACTTGTGTGCACACAAGTTAGGGTTAGGGCCAATCGATTGGGTAATCGATTGGCGTTGGTTTCTCACAAATAAAGTCTTCTTAATCGATTGGGTGATCAATTAAGGAGGGAGTGAATCAATAGGATACTCGATTGGGAGAGTTGTGTCATGAGAATAGAAGCAGGATGAATTGATTGGGTAATTATTCAATCTCCTCTTAATCAATTGGACAATCGATTAAGGAGGACCGTAATCGATTGGGCAATCGATTACGGCAGTATTGAGCGAAAGCACAGAAAGGTGTTGAATCGATTCAGCAATCGATTAAGATTTCTAATCGATTAAGTTTAAAAAAATAGCCATTGAACAGCTAAGTTTGACGTGGTAATCAATTGAATAATCGATTAGGGAATCCTAGATCACGGGTATATAGGATTTTCACGTAGGTTTGAAGATAGACCTCTTCGGCATTCTTCGCACGCTCTTCCTCCTTCTTCATCGCCATTTCAAGGGATGTCTTGGAGCATAGTGCTGCTGCATTTCCAAAGTTCTAGAGGCGATTCCAACCTAGAAGAAAGCAAGAAAAGCAAAGAGAACTCGTTGTTGTAAATCTTGTAAAAATTTTCTTTGTATTTGCTTGTATTCTTGTTGTATCTTCTTGAGAGCTTGTACAAGGTTTCTTCACCTCCACGAAGGAGTCTTTCATAGTGCTTGAGAGAGTGAGGAGAGCGGATTCTTGGATTAGTCACCTCAAGGAGGTGAATACCAAGTAAATCCTTGAGTGTTAGCATTGCTTGGAGTCTTCGGCAGCGACAAATAATCAACAAGCAAATCGAAGCTAATCACCCCCTCTAGCTTGCCTACCAGTCCTAACAATGCATAGGTCTAAGTCATAAATCATGATCTAGAAATAAACTATCAGAATACATGCAAGGTACTATTAGTGATCAATCTATACTGTGTACGAGCTATACGAGAGTAAACAGGAAGTTACTCAAAGTCAAGCTACTAGTATCTGGCTGAGATATACAAGAACAGATAAGTAATAGAAATCTACTATTGTCATAACAAACCATGTATATAACTGTAACAATATCTAAAATAGATAAGTCGAAAGTACTTGCCTCAATAAGAAGAAGTCTGTGCGCGTAGAGAACCTCCTGTCCAAAAATAATATCCGTGATGATGCACCAAATAAATCAATGTTCTGTATCAAGTACATAACCCTTAGCTATTTAAACAAAAGTAAGTAGTTAATCAACTACTAACCCATATTAGTGGTGATCCTAACTATCATAATTATTTAGTTAACCCTAAATTAAATGATTAATGGCCAATCGATCCAAAGTATTTAGACTAGCTTAATCTCCCAAGAAGACTAGACCAATCCTAAATAAAATCCAAAATCCCATCTCCAATCTTAAGCTCACGACAAGGAGGAGAACCCCATGAAAATAATCAAAACCCAAAACCTAAATTGATCCCGTAGCTTCCCCAAAATCAACTCAGAAAAATGAACCAAAGTGGAAGACAGATTTTTTTTTCCTCAAGCTCTGAATCAGATCAATCACGGAACATGCTCAAATCCATGCAAGTCTGCTATCATGATTAGAAATCCAAAATTGAACCATCCCATTATAACCAGGGGCGTAGCGATATTAGGGCGGCGGGGGGGGGGGGGGGGGGGGGTGGGGTGGGGGTGGGGGGGCGCGATCGCCCCCCCTGAATTTTGGAGGAAAAAAATTAAAACAGACTTAGTTATAAAATTTAAAAAGTTCTGGACTTTTTTAGAAAAAAACCAATGAAAACCTTTTTTTTCTTTCTTTTTTGTGTTTTCTCACGCCGTTTCTCACGCTCTTTGTTTTCTCATGTCGACATTTGAGTTTTTTCACGCGCCGCCGTCGACGAATTTTTTCCCTTCTTGAAAATTTTTCCCCCCTTCCCCCCATCGAACCTTTATTTTTCCCTCTCCCTTTTTCTTTTTTCCTCCTCTAATTTCCTTTCTTTTTTCTTTATCTTAAATTCATCTTCCTCTCCTAATTTCCATTTTATTTTTTTTAATCCTAATTTTACCCTCAAAATCTTTCGTCGCACATTATTTTCGTTGTCATCCACGTCGTTGTCGTGGCACACCGCACGTCGTTGCTAGTGTCGTTGTCGTTTGCTACTAAGGCTATCGTCATCGCTTCGTCGGCGCTCCACAACAAATGTTTTTTATTGAGGAAAAATTTTCTTACTTGATTTCTTTCCATTACTGATTTAAGTATTTAAAAAATTTATAGTGTTAATTTTACATATATTTATGATTTTATTTGCTAGTTAAGTATGCCAAATGTTTATAGATATATTAAAATCTTCCATTCATTTGATGTTTGATTTATTATATTAATATGATTAATTTTATTGACAATCAAATTTGATGTTTGATTTAACTTAATATCTCTATCAATATATGTGAAAAATAAAGGATCATTCACTCTCAAGTTAGTTTTATCAATTTCATTTGTTATTTGTTTTTAATATGAATTGTTGGAAAATGGTAATCATTAAATTAGGTGATTATGTTTCTAAAATATTATGTTGATGATCAATCAGGTGAAATAGCAATGTTGAGGTATTTTAAGAAAATATGTGATGAACCTACTTCGAACAAATCATCTCCTCCTCCACCACCTCCTCCTAATGTTGACTCAAATGAGTATATTAGTGATCCTGGTCTAAGGAAGCATATCCTTGAGTATAATGTTAATGAAAGGGAGATTGTTCGACGTTACTATTTGCAAAAAGGTCTGTTTCAGCCTAAGAATTATGAATTTCCTTGGTGTTCCTGTTCAAAGGAGAAACGAAGATTTCGAACTATATGGTTTAGTCTTCATCCTAATTGGCTAGAATATAGCATTGCAAAAGACGCAGCCTTTTGTCTTTATTGTTATTTATTCAAAGCGGATCATGGTGGTTAAAGTGGTGGAGATTCTTTTGTTACTGAGGGATTTAAAAATTGGAGAAAGAAAGAAAAATTTCATGAACATGTTGGAAATCAGAGCAGTATTCACAATAGGTGTATGATGGCAGCTTATGACTTGATGAATCAAAGACAACATATTGAAACTTGTTTGATCAATCAATCTAGTCAGGTAGCTGCCGATTATCGTGTTTGTTTGGCAGCATCAATTGATTGCATAAGATTCCTTGTGCGTCAAGGAATAGCATTTCGCGGTGATGATGAATCAACAAACTCACTCAATTAGGGTAATTTTCTTAAACTATTAAGATTTCTTGCTGACCATAATGAGGATATCAACAGAGTTACACTGGACAATGCTCCCTCAAACCTCAAATTGACATTGCCTGATATTCAACAAGATATTATCAGATCTATTGTCTATTTAACTACTAATTCTATTCTTGGAGATCTTGGTGATGCATTATTTACTATATTGGTTGATTAAGCTTGTGATATATCTATTAAAGAACAAATGACAATTGCTTTACGGTTTGTAGATAAAAGGGGAAATATTGTTGAACGCTTTCTAGGCATTGTACATCATGTAAGCGGACTACTGCCTTATCACTTAAGACTGCTATTGATTCTTTGTTGTGCCAACATGGATTATCTATATCTAATTTGCGAGGGCAAGGATATGATGGAGCTAGCAATATAAGAGGAGAATTCAATGGCTTAAAAAGCTTAATTATGATGGAGAATAAGTCTGCTTATTATGTTCATTGTTTTGCTCATCAACTGCAACTTACACTTGTAGCTGTTGCTGAAAATCACATGAAACTTTCTACTTTTTTGACATTGTTGCACAATTAAACAATATTGTTGGAGCGTCATGCAAGCGAAGAGACATACTTCGTGAAAAATAATTTAAAAAAGTTATTAAAGAAATTTATAATGGTGATATATTCACTGAACAAGATATGAATCAAGATAAGACATTAAAAAGAGCTGGGAGTACACGTTGGGGTTCACATTATAAAAAAAAATGATTAACGAGGTTTTTCCAACCTCGGGCGACCGACCCGACCTCACGGAAGTTTCTCACAGGCCGCCAGGGTAAATCGGGAAGCACTCGCAGTGGGCGGTCTAGAAGCCTAGCGCCCCAAGGTTCGCGCCCCATTTGGAGGAAAAATTCTTACAAATACGCCATAGCTGGGGATCGAACCGAGGATGCCTGGGATAGCGACTAGTCGCCCTACTGCTGCACCATAACCCCGGAGGCATAAACTGTCCAGGTAAACTTTTTATACTGATCGACCCCACCGTCGAAGCGACCCCATATTCAAAAACCCCCTAAGGGATTTCTGTCAAAACAACACCTCAGTCAACAGACCCCTCAAAGAGAGGACTTTTTTTTTATATTTTTGTTGCTAAGAGGACTCGAACCGGAAACCTCAGGCAACATATGACTCCGTGCTTACCACTTGGGATAAGTCACTTTGACGGGGTTCACATTATAATACATTGTTGAGTTTGATATGCTTGTATCCTTCAATTATTGATGTCCTTTTATTTGTTGAAGAGGAGGGAAAAGATCACAAGCAAAGGGCACAAGCAAATAATTTGTTGGAATTGATTGGAAAATATGAGTTTATATTTCAGTTTCACTTAATGAAGAATATCTTGGGAATCACAAAAGATTTATCATAAGCTTTACAAAGAAAAGATCAAGACATTGTAAATGTCATGATTCTTGTAAGATTAAGCAAACATCAACTGCAAACCATGAGAGATGATAATTGAGATTTGTTACTGAATGAAGTTTCTTTATTTTGTATTAAATATGAGATAGTCACCCCGCATATGGAATGATCTTGTTGCGAAGTGAGTCGGACGCCCTTACAGCTGGATGAGTCTCCGAGGAAGGCGAGGTTGCTGGGGTGGCGTGACGAGCTGGAGCGCTCCCAACCCGCGAGACAGAGACCATTAGAACCCGCCGGGAAAAGTCCCCGGCCAGGCACTCTGACGGTCAAGTCAGTACGTGACGGTGATGATGGAAAGCAATAGAACAGTAGCCAAATTGCACTATCGCGCGTACCTAGGAAATGCGGAGTAGGAGGTATTTATATGACCGGGAAAGCTGACAGGTTCTGCCCCGCCTGCCACTTGCTTTTATGTAGAGAAGGCAGGGTAATGCATGCCCAGAGATGGCAGGGTAAAGTGGCACATGCGGTATTAAGGAAAGGGGCACTGTCAACTTAAGGGTGGCGCCGCTCGACCTAACACCAAAGTATGTAGTCCAGGTATGGGGGGACAAGGTGTGGCAGGCGAATCAGTACCCCGGCGAGATACCCGCCACTTGGGACCAGAACTGCTCTGATCCTGCACCGCCCTTGTACTACGCCTAGTAGTCTGGTAGTCTGGTGTCAGGGAGTGGTTGTGCTGACTGGGGCACTAAGTAAGGAGGCCGGCTGAGGGCCTATGAGGGTGCCGACTGGGGCACTGAGTAAGGAGGCCGACTGAGGGCCTATGAGGGTGCCGACTGGGGCACTGAGTAAGGAGGCCAGTTGAGGGCCTATGAGGGTGTTGACTGGGGCACTGAGTAAGGAGGCCGACTGAGGGCCTATGAGGGTGCGGACTGGGGCACAGAGTAAGTGTTGGTGCAATCATGGTTAGGTCAGGGTTGACCTAGTTTGACAAAGCTCGGGTGAGCTTGAGGTCGTATGTTTCGATGTTTGATAATGATGTTTGAGTGGTCATGATGTGTGAGTCAAGTGGGTCACGGTTTACTGGAGGCTTGACTGGAGAAAGACCTAGTGGGACTAGGTACACCTAGTGGGACTAGGTGAAGTCCAGGTAGATCGGGGAGATCGTACGCTGGCAAGGCAAAAGACCTAGTGGGACTAGGTACACCTAGTGGGACTAGGTGAAGTCCAAGTAGATCGGGGAGATCGTACGCTGGCAAGGCAAAAGACCTAGTGGGACTAGGCACACCTAGTGGGACTAGGTGAAGTCCAGGTAGATCGGGGAGATCGTATGCTGGCAAGGCAAAAGACCTAGTGGGACTAGGTGAAGTCCAACTGGATCGGGGAGATCACAGGCTGGCAAGGGAAAAGACCTAGTGGACTAGGCACACCTAGTGGGACTAGGTGAAGTCCAACTGGATCGGGGAGATCGCAGGCTGGCAAGGGAAAAGACCTAGTGGGACTAGGTGAAGTCCAGCTGGATCGGGGAGATCGCAGGTTGGCAAGTGAAAAGACCTAGTGGGACTAGGTGAAGTCCAGCGGGATCGGGGAGATCGCAGGCTGGCAAGGTGGAAGTCTACCGAGAGACTAGACCTTACTCGAGGGTTGGGAACTAGGCAGAAGAAATCCAAGTTGGTCAAAGGGGTTGACCGGACACTTGGTAGGGAACCCTAGACTTATGAGCACAAGTTAGGGTTGGACTCAATCGATTGGGTAATCGATTGGGTGAATCGATCAGTGAATCGATTAGGGCGGTTTGCGCGAGAGGACAGAAGGTGGTTGAATCGATTGGGTAATCGATTCGGCCTTCCGTTAATCGATTGGGTAATCGATTAAGAGGTTCGGTGATCGATTAGGGTGATCGATCACCAAAGGTTGCGCGAGAGAGCAGAGAGGCTCTGAATCGATTGGGTAATCGATCCAGGGCACTTGTAATCGATTGGGTAATCGATTACGGTTCGAAAACTAGCCGTTGAACGGTAGAATCTAACGGGGTAATCGATTGGGTAATCGATTCAGAAACCCTAGGCGTCGGGTATAAAGGTTTTCGCGCAGGTTTGAAGCGCAACTCTTCTTCCTTCTTCCACGCCATTTCAAGAGAAGCTTTGGGGCTTAGTGTTGCTGCACTTCCAAAGTTCTAGAGGCGATCACAAGCTTGAAGATAGAAAGGAAAGCAAAGTGTGAGCTTATTCATTGTAAATCTTGTAAGATTTCCTTTGTATTTGCTTTGTTCTTGTTGTATCTTTGTAACAAGCTTGTAAGAGGTTTCTCCACCTCAAGAAGGAGACTTTCATAGTGCATGAGAGTGTGAGGAGAGTGGATCCTTGGATTAATCACCCGACCGGGGTGGATACCAAGTAAATCCTTGTGTTAGCGATTGCTTGAAGTCTTCACCAACAATCTCCCCCTTTTTGATGTTTGACAATATGTTTGAGAAAGACTAATCCCTATTAGCCTTTCAATCTTCTCCCCCTTTGACACACATCAAAACCTCTCCCCGAGAGTCTATATGGACAAAGGTATACGCAATGAAAATCCCATACTTTTCATTGAACCTATGCTCAACCTTGAGCACTCATGAAGATTCCCAATCTCCATTCTTTCACTTGTTAAAAAAATTTAAACACATGCCTTTAAGGAGGACCTCCCCCTCAAAACATGCACTAAACCTCTACCATTGCACCAACAATGATTTTTGAGTTTCTAAACCTTTAGAGAAACTCAACTTGAGGTAATGAGATTTTGAGATTCAAAGCTTGAATCAAAATCTCTCCTTAACCCTTTATTTTTCACCAAACCATTTTTCCTTTTGATTTCACAATGAAATTTACCCAAATATACTTATAAAAGTATTTCAAGGGGCTAAGGATGATTAGGTTACTCAAAAATGGGTTATCTGACTGAAACTAGTCAGTTTCAGTCTCACCAATCGATTGGTGTTGGGAACCAATCGATTACACTAGCCTTAATCGATCAACTGATCGATTACGGCTACTGTAATCGATCAAAGGATCAATTACGCGAGCTTCAGTGCTCGCAAGAAGGTCTACCAATCGATTGACCAATCGATTGACTACTGTCCCAATCGATCACCCGATCGATTGGGAGTTTCTAATTTCTGAAAACAATTTCAGATTCGAATTTCAAAAACTCGTAAATAATTCTACAAAATTCAAAAAATCTTGAAATTTGGTGTAGACATTATTTATGATATATACTATCATGGAAAAATAGTTTTCTATGAAAATAACCTTTATTTCCAAAGATTGTTGGAAACCATTGAAATACTTCAATGTTTCACTCTATTTTGTATCCAATTAATCAATGATGAGTGCTATCAAAAGATAGTCTTCACCAAGGTTTTCCAAAATAGTTTTGAAATATTTTTCAAAGATAATATCCAACCATGTTCCTTAGGCTAAATGCACATAACTTGTACATTAGCTTTCCCAATGATTGGAGTTCATTTAAATTCATGTTTTAATGAACCTAAAACTCAAATAAGTGCACTTTATCAACACTTTGAGTTTTGTTCATCTTCCTAACATCTCACTTGTTTCTAATGTGTCTCAAAAACACATACAAGTCATCTTATAGTCTTAGTGAGATGTGAAAGTCATGTTCTCCCTAATCTAAGGGTTCATGCATTTCTACCTAGGCATTATAAACCTTGATCATCCACCTAGGATGTCAATTAATGTCAATGCCCTTAATTTCAATAAAAATTAAATTCATGCATGATAATGACTATGACATGCATCATATGAGAATTTAAATACTATGATAACTAGATGATGCATGTATGACATGACATGTAATATTTTCATAATATATATGAATGATGAAATATGATGTCATGGCATGTGATAGGGTATACAACACATGGCATAGAAGCATAAAAGAAAATACCTAGATTTCTTATCTACGTATCTATAACTCATCGGTAAGTCATTGATAATCCTTACTTTGCCCTAATTTCCAAGATAATGCCAAAACTCCCCAACTTGGCCTATCTTTGGATTCTAACCTAGTTGTGCCAATTTTATCAAGTTTAATATTTCAAAAGTATAGTTTGGCACAAATTTTACTCCTCCTAGAGTAAACAACTTGAATCCTTCATTTTCAAGGGTAATAATTCCTTGAAAACGTCCCAAAGTGCCAACTTCATCAAGGTTGGGTTAACTACCCTTCCAATTTGAGTTAACACTCCCTAGACCTATCTAGGGTGTGGCGAACACACTCTTAGGAACTCAAAATCTATTGGCGCTCCTTGGGTGTTCTAGGTATTCACTAGGGATGACTTCCCTTGATACCTTCTTTATGACTTTTCTAGGCTTGTCCGAAGCCTTAGTCATGTGAGTCTTGTCTTGGTCAACTCTAGGGATGGCTTCCCTTGTGGCCTTGACTTGACTTCTTGACCTAGATTGAGTTCTATACCTATATGGAACTCTATGATAGGATGGACCATCAACCTTAGTTTTAGGTTTGTACCCCAAACCTTTCTTGCTCCTAGAGGGTCCTTGATTTCCTAAATCTAGGTTTTGATCTTTAGATCCCTTAAATAGATTTTCTATTCTTTTGAGGGATTTTTCTAATTTATCAAGTTTTGACCTCAAAACTTGATTTTCAATCATTACTTCCTCAAGGCTTGGTTTTCTAGTATTGCCTTGGTAGTTTTTCTTTTTGACCTTGTTTTGGATAGGTCTACCCTTAAATAATCTAAAGTCTTCTCTATCCTTAGATGTGGTAGACCTAGCATGGAAGGCTCTATATTTTTCCTTAGGTTTTTCATACCTCCTATTTTCATGATAAATCGAATTAAAATGATAATAATTATTTTTAGCATGCAAATTATCATGATGAAGATAAGTACCATTACCTAATGGTACCTTAGTCTTGACTTTGGAGGCTCCCCCTGATGGGTATGGCTTGGTGGGTTTCCTAAGCGGATACCTGTTCGATCCAAGAGACCTCTCTATGCCTACGATTAAAAAATTTAATCTGAATAGAGAGTCATTTCCCATCGACCATCTGGTGCCGTATCGAACGATTCAAATTGCAACTTAGCCAATTACCAAAATTGGTTTTGCAATTTGCTCGACCGTTCGACCGCGGAAAAGGCGACGAGTTGATCGCCGACTTTTGTGTTTATGGTCGAGGTCCAGTTAAATAATTATTGACTATGATTCGCAATCAAAATAATTAAATAACAAATATGAAATAACGAGGCAAATAAGTAAGACACAAAATAAGAACATAAGGAGCCAGGGAAGAATATACCTTCCGTTACCTTACAATCTTCTACCGTATGACCCTCCCCTCTTGGACGTCGTGTGGGCGACGATCTACCAAGAACCGTAGTCACCAAGTTGATCCCTTCTCCTTGCGCCAACCAATCCCTTACCAAAGGGATGCCGCCAGCCGCTCCAAGGAGATAATCCAAGCACAAAATCTTACTATTCTTTTCCTCCAATACTAGCGTCCGAAGGAAGAAGTCGGTGCTAGCAACTGCCCTTCTCCGTGGACCGAAGAAGTCGGCGCCATCGGCGCCCTTCTCCTCGCACAGATGAACCCAGCACTACCTGCTCCCTTCTCCTCGTACTGATGAATCCGGCACCAGACTTCAAGCTTCGAGAAGCCGGCGCCCAACTCAATACTTGGAGAAGCCGGCGCCCTCGTCAACTCCCACGATGCATGCCATGCAACTTTTAGAATTAATCCACCAATCAGAGAATTGGCTGCCCTTCTCTATTAATTGCCAAATAGCAATTATAATTGCAATTACTTAATTGCAATGAACGTTTGCAATTTCTTTAATTGCTAACGTTTGCAATTTCTTAATTGCTAACGTTTGCAATTACTCAATTGCAAAGAACCAACGTTTGCAATTCTTTAATTGCAAAGAACGTTTTCAATTTTGCATGCAGGTCGCTTGTGGAGAAACGTCTTCGGCACCATAGAGAAAGAGAAAGAGGAGGAGGAGAGAAGAGATTAGGTTTCTTGTGTTATCTAAGATTAATTCATCAATCATCAACTTGGTTCCATGCCACCATGGGGTATATATAGGACTACAGTAGGGACCATGAGGAGGAGTTGGATCTTGGTCTGCTAATGGACCCGGTCCATTAATGAGGATCCATTCCACTAAAGGGCCCTCATTGAATTACCTCACCAACTCCCATATTTACATATGTGCTCCACTTATTACAAGTCGTCCATCCCCCCGTGTTTAAGATTTCGAATGTCCGTTAATTAATTAAATTACTGACAATTTAAATTAATTAACTTCTGGATCCTTGACTAGTGCCACTCGACCTTATCATCATGCCGGATCAAATCCATCTGCAGGGTTTAGCATGATGAACCTTTCGAGCTCATCAAGGGGGCATCATCAACCCGACTCACCAGGACACGGATTCCATCAATAATCAACGGCACATCATATTATTAATATTATCTCCCAACTTATCGGGCCTATCGATCTAACAGAATAAATCTCGCTCATTGATAAATTAAAGAAATAATAGTTAATAATATATGTCCGTTATTATATCGGGATTAAGGGATCGTACTCCATAATAAAGTCTGAGGTCCTATCCAATTATCGAGTCAGTACAAATTGGATAACCTCGTGTTTTGGTCCTGCTCAATGTACTTAAAGCACACTAGTGTAACCCTATGGTCAAGACCAACCACACCTAATTACACTACAACCATTCCGATGGGTTGTCCAATTCCATCTCGGTTGTGGGCCTCTATTTATACTAAGCAAGGAACTGATAACATGATCTTCCGTGTGACACCACACACCATGTTATCTACAATGCAAAGTAATTGGACTTTATGCATGTACTAATATAAACAGGCACCTAGTGAGGTTGTGATTCTCTTTTCAAAATAAAGATGTTCATATATATAAAAGAAGCATGTCTTTCAGTATACACATCTAACAATCTCCCACTTATACTTAAAGACTTTTCTGCCCTCAAATATCATACATCTGACTCCCTGATCCTCCACATGCCTAAAGCTTTCACTATCAAGGTCTCAGTGAAAAGATCTCCCAGGTTGTCTTCTGATGTAATCTAGGCAACTACAGCTTTTCCTCTCCTGGGAGGTACTTGCGCTCTATGTGTTTACTAGCCTCATGGGCTCGTGATTCCTTCGAGTTTGCAACTGCACCATTTGTTTATCACAACAGAATGTGATATCTCTGAGCAAACCAGGAATCACATCGAAGTCCATCTTGAGATTCCTGAACCATATAGTTTCCTTTTGGCTGTCATAAAGACTGCCACATCCTTAGCTTCCATGGTGGAGTCCATCACGCAGTCGCTGCGCGACACTCCTCCAACTACGGTTCTACCTCCTAAAAGTAAGCACAAAACCTCGAGGAATACTTACGTTTGCCCCTATCCGACTGGAAGTCTGTATCCGTATAACCCATAGGGAATTGGTCTGCCCGGTAAACCAACTTATATTCCTTAGTCCTTCTCAGGCACTAATATAAGCTTTTATCCCAATCCAATTTCCTTGACCTGGGTTACTTTGATATCTGCTAACCATGCTCACGACAAAGCAAATATCCGGTCTCGTTTTTAGCATACAAGAGACTTCCTATAGCCGATGCTAAAGGAACCGTCATTACCTGGTCAATCTCCTTTGATAATCTAAACATATCTCCTTAGATAGAGCAGCTCCACATCTGAAAAGTTCAAAACTTTTCTTGGAGATTTCCATGCTAAAACGAGTTAAGACACCGACTCTCTATGAAGCTTAGGATAAGCACTACATCCTTCTCTGGTGATCTCTTAGAACTTTGATCGCCAAGGATGTGTCTTGCTTCTCCTAAGTCCTTCATATCATCTATTTGGACAACCATACCCTTATGTCTGATAATACTTTGTTATTGTTGCCAACTAACAAAATATTATCTACATATAGTACAAGAATACCACTACGTTCCGTCACATTACTTACATACACAAATCTCATCCGTCCTTTGAACAAATCCATATGACTGGATTATCTTTTCAAAGCGGATGTTCCTCATCATAGGTCTAGGGATCTTGATTCATGGTCATCAGGGACCGAGTCTGAAGATTCTCTCAAGAACATGAATCCTTCTGGTTGACTAACAACCCTCCCACTACGACGAGGCACCACCTGTGAATCTTCTGTGACACGCGGTGCAGTGACTTGTGGTGTATCCTCTTGTACAGTTGGTACTAAGGTCAGAACTCCCCTCTTAATTTTCAAGAACTAGTCTACAAATGGGTTTATGGTTCATCACATAGTCTTCTTCTAAGAATCTGGTATTCGTCCCAACGATTACCCTCTGATCCTTAGAACTATAGAACCACTTTTCGTTTCTCTAGGATAGCTTACGAACAAGCGCACGAGATTCCAATCTTATCAATATCCCGTCTCAGCACATATGCTGAGCTTTCCCATGTTCGAAGATGTCTTAGACTTGGCTTTCGCCCAGTCCACACTTCTATGGGAGCAGGAGGCACTGACCTAGATGGTATCATGTATGTACGCTGCCATTTCCAGAACATATCCCCAGAACGAATATGGCAACTCGGAACAGCTCATCATTGTCCTATCCCCATAAGAGTCCTTTTCCTTCACTCTACTGCACCATTCTGTTGGGGTGTACTGGCTACAGTCAATTGGGATTGAATCCCAATATCTGATAAGTAAGTCCTAATCTTTCCCAAGAGGTACCCATCACCACGATCCGATCGTAGTGTCTTGATACTGTTACCTTGATGTTTCTCCATAATCGTCTTGAATTCTTTGAACTAATCAAAGATTCAGACTCGCGGTCATCAAGTATATGCATATCCATAACTATGAATATTCGTCTCACGACGTATTCAAAGCTACCTCTATCCTGGATAGGCATAGGACCACACTAATCAGAATGAACCATGTCTAACATATCTTTGGCTCTATACCCCTCGGCCTTGAAAGGCCTCTTGGTCGTCTTACCTTCCAAGTATGATTCAAAGTTAGAGAAGTCTCCCACCACCAATGAACCCGAGGGCCCATTGGCTATCAACCTTTGAATCCTACTAAGGTTAATAAGACCAAGCCTTAGACGCCAAAGGTATGTTTGGTTCATCTCGGAAGGAACCTTTCTCCTACTTTAGTTAGATGATGAGCTATTAGTTACTATTTGCATCATGGAAGACTTTGGTTCTAATGTGTACCAATTGTCTATCAATGTACCCGAACAGATAATCTTTCTATTCCACTTTACATAAAAAGTAATAGAATATCATTTATTTCAGAAACTGAACCAGAGTTCTTTCTAAATATTAGGTACATAAAAGCAATCTTAAAACCAAAACTTTATCTTCTAAAGATAAATAAATAACTCCCACTGCAATAGTAGCCACCTCCGTAGCATTTCCCATGTAGACGGTATTTTTTCTTTAGCTAGTCGTGGGGCTTCCTGGAACCCCTGCAAAGAATTGCAGACATGCGTAGTGGCATCCGTATCTACCCACCAGGTACCGGTAGATAACTCCGCTAAGCATGTTACAACGACAAAAGAAAAAGATATACTTTTGTCTTGATGACGGGGACATTTCGCCTTCCAGTATCCAATTTGCTTACACGTGAAGCACTTGCCTTTCGGCTTCTTCACGCTAGTCCGATGTCCCTGCGATGTAGCTGCCTTCTTGAACCCTCCTTGTTTCTTCTTCTTCCTGCCTTTCGGCATAGAAGAGAAACCCTTTGAGTCACTAAGCCT
>JAGFNQ010006306.1:54034-100211 GCA_024364735.1 Boesenbergia rotunda
TCCTTGGCACTGTTGAAGGGGCCCACCCGGTTCAGCTCCTCTTTTGTTAAGCCACATTAAAGGGTCTGAGTCGCCTTTGCATCTGCTTCGATTCTTTGTTTCAGAGCGGTGTCCCACTCTGTGTAGCTTTGACGAACTCCTTCAGCATTTGTGGGAATCTCCAGTCCGGACTGGATGATAATCCACATGTCCACCTGTGTTTTCAGGTGGACCTCCATTCGACTTTTCCAGTAGGAAAAGTCTTCCCCACTGAAAAGTGGAGGTCTGGCGGTGCTGAATCCTTCTTGCATGGCCATTTAATCTGAAAAAAATAACCAAAAAAAAATTTCCCAAGACTTGGTCTTGGATTAGTAGTGCGGGATAAGTAAAATAAAATATCGAGCGGTTTTGCACCAACCTCGATTAACGGGAAAAAGAAAATTCGAAAAAAAAATTCGAACGAGAAAAAGAAAATAAAAAAATCCAAAAAATTTTCAAACTGGTGGTTGCACCAAATTTGAACTTCCCCGCTCTGATACCACTTGTTGGATCGAGAGAGACGATAGAGGGGGGGTGAATATCGTTAACGTTTTTCGGAAAAACTTAGAGCAAATACGCAGCGGAAATTAAGAAAACAAAATCACACAGAGACACGATCGATTTTACTTGGTTCGGAGCCTGGGTCGACTCCTACTCCAAGGCCCACGATCGTTGACCGTTTACTAAGGGCAATTCTATAATCGCGCAAATATTCTTACAAAGGATTACAGTTCTAGTACAGTAGTAGTATAACGGAAATAAAAAATTAGTTCTTCGTTACCGACGTCCGATATGGGATGTTTCATGGAGTAGAGGGACGTCGTCGGCGCTTTCGTGTCGAGTTGGAAGGTTTCTGGAGCGAAGCGCAGGAGCAGAAGAACGTTACAGCGTTGGAAATGTGTTGTTTTGAAGCCTGGGGTCGAGGGCCCTTTTATAGGCCCTGGGGGTGCCCGGAACGTCGGGGGCGCCCCCCCCACCCCACGTGTCACTCGATCTGTCTCGGTCTCAGTCAGCTTCTGATCCCTTCAAACTCGGGATCAGATCTTGACCGAGGCGCCCGGGACGCTGGGGGCGCCCGGGTTGACCGGGTCAAACCTTATCCCTTGGCTTCGCTGGCTTCTGCTTCGATGGTTTGCTATTGGGGGCGCCTGGAGCGCTGGGGGCGCCCGGGAGCAGCGGGGGCGCCTGGGAGCACGGGGGCGCCCCGCCCAGTAGCTGTTCGAAGCCTTCCTTACTTACATTGTTTTGTATGCACCTTGGGGGCGCCCAGGACACTCCGGGCGCCCTACTCAGCCACTGCCTCACTCATTTGAGGCTCTCTGAGCTGCAGACACTCATTCCTTTGGTCCTGCATCCAGGGTTAGTCCAAAACAACATAAAATAATAATGTGTTAGTTTATACAACCTTCGCTGTCTTAGTTCTGACTTTGAGCCTCCAAAATGGAGCCCTAGGTCGAACCGACGCCTACTGTTCCCTCTCGACGGGGAACGCGTCCTCACCTACTCCTCTCGGGAGAATGTACCTGATGCCAACCGCTCCTTTGGTTGGACTTTTGCCTAGCGGTCCTTTGCCAGGTCTTGGATACCGAGCTGTCCTTCGCCCGATGCCTAGCAGTCCTTCGCTAGGGCTTCAGTCCCAAGCTGTCCTTCGCCTGGTGCCTAGCAGTCCTTCGCTAGGACTTTTTAACCTGCACACTAGAGTAACTTGTTAGATAACAAGTATGACTTAACTTTTGAGCCCTGTTGCCATTATCAAAACTCAGGTTCGACTTGGGTGCTTTCTGCACCAACAAGAAGTACCGGAAGTACACATGTATGGCCTTGCCATTATAGATGAGTCACCTAAGGAGATGACTAAGGCTAAGAGCTCAAGGGGGAGCTCTAGGGGTCAAGTTGGGATCCATGGTCAATGGATCTCAAGAGGGGTTCTCCAAAAGGACTAGAAGAATTGTGGAATGTGCCAAAGGAGTTGAGGACAAGTTGTGAGACCTAATCCTAGGGATTTGACACAATTAAGGGTGAGTTTCATGTAAAAATATGGCAATGGAGCTATATTGCATAAAAATTAGTTCTTAACGTGGGGATGTCATATAAACCAATGCTAAGGATGCATTGAGGTTGGGGATGAGAAGATACATCAAGGAGAGATCAAAACTAGAACTTTAGGTCAAGGTTAAATTGAACCATTTAGATAGTTTTGAGTTTTGTATCAATCTTGGGATTGGTGATAGATACATGGTTAAATGTATTTTTCCCAAGTAGACACGGGTATCGTAAATCTCTCCACAAAATTTGAGAATTTTTGGAGATTTGTGAAATTTCTGGTGCATTTCTGAAGTTGGGTCAGAAATGCTGAAATATAGGGTACCAGTCGACTGATGCAGAGGCAGTCGACTGATCTTTCTGTAGGTTTGTGGTTTGAAGTCCCCAGTCGACTAGGAACTGGGCAATCGACTAGTTCTGCTATTTGCTGATTTCTGGGGGTTTTTAGAAATGGAAAGGTGTTCTCATTGATACTAGGGTTAAGGTTGCTTGGGGCAATCTTTTTGATGGTGTCAAAGGGGGAGAACTTGTGGTTTTAAGTTAGGTTTTAACTTAACTTGTGAAGTTAGTGTGTAACTTAACTTGTGGTTATGGAAAATTAAAAATTATGTGGAGGGCATAGGTTAACGGGGAGGATGCATGTTTATGCTGCTTAACTTGCTATGTCTGTAATTTTCAATTGTTATTGTTGTTTTTACAGCTAACTTAAACATATTGCCACATATCAAAAAGGGGGAGATTGTTGGTGCAATCGACCCAAGTGTGATCGGGTAGATCATGGGTTTTGATGTGTGTGTCAATATGATTAAGTTAGGGTTTCATGTTGATCTAATGTGTGTTTATGAGTGTGCAAGTTTGTGGGATCGTTTAGAATCGATAGAGGAGGGTGAATATCGATCGATAATTTTTCAGAAAAACTTAGAGTAGTTTGCGCAACGGAAAAGCAAAACAATGCTAACATGTTTGTTTTTACTTGGTTCGGAGTCGCAGTCGGCTCCTACTCCAAGGCCCACGGTCCTTGACCATTTACGATGGCAATTCAATATTGCGTAAAATTGTTACAACTTGAGTACAAATATAGAATTTAAAATACAACACTTAAACAAAAATTATACCGACGACCGGAAGATTTGAATGTTGGAGCGCGGGTCGTCATTGGCGCTTGAGTCTTGAGCACGGAGTGTTTGGAGCAGAGCGCTTGAAAGAATGCGTAGAAAGCAGTTGTATTTGAAGCCAAGGGGGTGAACCCCTATTTATACTAGTCGCTGGGGCGCTTGTGTTGAAGGGGGCGCCTGACACGTGGCCCATTCTGTGCAAAGTTCAATCCGCAGACTTGGCCAGCGCTTATCCCTCAACTGGGGCGCCTGAGCTGACTGGGGTGCCTATATGAACATAGGCGCCTCAATTGATGATGTGGCAACTTGCTTCGATTGGCTTTGAAACACCCTTGTCTGGGGCGCCTGTATCGATACAGGTGCCAGTTCAAATAGGCGCCTGCCTTCGTTGAGGCGCCTGGGAGCAGAAACCTTTCACCCTTCGTTCCTGCAACCAGGTTAGTTCCAAAACACAAATAATAAACAATATAACATCATTTAAGCATGATTAACAGTTTGAACTGTCTTGGTTCTGACTTTGGGCTTCCTAAATGGAATCCTAGGTCGAACCGACGCCTAATGTTCCCTCCTACGGGGAACGCATCCTCACCTACTCCTCTCAGGAGAGTTTACCTTTTTGCCAACCGGCTCCTCCGGTTGGACTTTTGCCCAATCCCCCGGATCAGGTCTTCGTGCCCAGTCCGCGACCAGGACTTATTGCCCAGCTTCACTCACCAGGTCTTCAGTGCCCAGTCCACGATCAGGACTTATTACCCAGCTTCACTCACCAGGTCTTCGGTGCCCAGTCCACGACCAGGACTTATTGCCAAACCTTTTGTCAGGACTTAGGTGCCCAGCCTGCGGCCAGGACTTAGTGCCCAATTCTTAGAATTAGGACTTCGTGCCTAGTGTACCTAGGACTTTTCCTGCACACTTGAGTAGCATTGTTAGATCACAATAAAACCTTAACTTCTGAATCCTTTGCCATTATCAAAGCACATGTTTGACTTTGGTGCTTCCGGCACCAGCAATCTCCTCCTTTTTGATTTATGGCAACACGGTTCAAAAAGTTAAGTTAAAAAGTATTTAAAGCGCATGTCTAAGTAGCAAAAAACAATCAAAAACTATTAAGCTCCCCTTGAAATATAACTTCTCCCCCTGAAATTTGCAGTTTTTAAAAAAATGTCTAAGTGTTATCTTTTGACTGAGTGTTTTTCAAAACAAAGTAAAGTATTTGCAAAAGAAAAATTTTGCACTTAGACAATTTTTAGAAAAGGTTTGCAAGCCCAAATTTTACTTGGAAAAATTTTCACTAAAAAACTTTGCAACACAAAATCCACTTAAAACAAATTTTTATGCAAACTTTTTACTTAGAAAAATTTCTGTTAGGCCAATTTTTGCACAAAATTTTTTACTTAGAAAAATCTTCACAAAAACCTTCTTAAAAAATTTTACTTGAAAAAAAAAATTCACTTAGCTAACTTTTGCAACAAAATTTTCCCTTAACAAGTTTCAACTTTTGCACAACAGATTTTGCACACTTGAAAAAAATATTTTGCTTAAAGACCATTTTGTGTACTTAGAAAAATTTGGTTTAAGAACAGTTTGTGAATTCGTAAAACACTGTGTGCACTTTGAAAAATTTGCTTAAAACATTTTCTGCTCTTTAAAAAACAGTTAGTGCATTTTAAAAAAATTTGCTTAAAACATTTTGTGCACTTTAAAAAACTGTTAGTGCCTTTGTAAAACGCTTTATGCATTTTGAAAAAGAATTTTACTTGGAAAAAACTTTTTAAGAAAATTTTCTTTGTTAACTAAGAAAAACTTTTACTTAGAAAAATTTGTCCAAAAAAATACACTTAGAATTTTGAAAAAATGTACTTAAAAGTTCAACTTTACTTTTTGAAAGAAAAAAATTAAAATTTGAAAAATTTCTCTCTTTTTTCTTCTCTCTCTCCCCCTTTGCCATATATCAAAAAAAAATAGAAAACTATTTGCAACTTAATTTGCCATATATAAAAAAAATAGAAAACTAATTGCAAATTACTTTTGAGTCAGAGTTAGTAACAAGAATTTTCAGTCTATATTGAACCAACTCTAGTGAGCTCAAGCAACACAAAGGACCAAACCAATTAAACAGATCTTGTTCAGGTCCTGTTTATCCCAGTTAGCTACTTATTAACTGTTATATAACAACAGCTTTCACTAGGGTTAGTCAAATTAAGTGATCTGATCAAGTTAGATTTTCTAAGCTTGAACACTTAACTTGATTGCTGTTCAATTTGTATTTATTGCCTCAATTATTGTAGTTGCACTGACATAAAGCATCTTGAATCAAGGCATAGACCTAAACATCTCAACCCAGTCTAGGTTTTCAATCAAAATTACCCTAAGGTGCTTGTGAGATGCTGGCTGCTAGATCTATAGGTGCATGCAATTCTAGGGTTAAGACCTAGGCTAAGTCCATTTGCGTAAAAACCCTAGTTTTGAAGGGGGTAATTTTTTGAAAAAAATCTAAGTCGAAAAACAGTTTCAAATTTCAAGACTTAGTAAAAGAAATGATTTTTCAAAAAAAATATTAAAGGCTTATTTTCGAAAAATAAAAAAAATAATCAGAATAGACCTACTCTACTAAGCACAACCCTAACTGCCTTCTTAGTGAGCTTAACTCAGATTCAGGTAAGGGTTTGGTAAAAATGTCAGCTAAATTGGATTTTGAGTCCACATGCATAAGTACTATTTCACCCCTAGCTACATGATCCCTTACAAAATGATGTTTGACTTCAATATGTTTAGTTCGGGAGTGTTGAATTAGATTCTTAGTCAGATTTATTGAACTAAAGTTGTCAACGAATACTCTGGTTTGGGTGTAGTCTAGCTGGAAAACCTTAAGAGTGTGTATCATCCATAAAAGTTGTATCACACACTCTTCTAGAGCAACATATTCTGCTTCAGTTGTGGATAAGGCTACACAGTGTTGCTTTCTACTACACCAGCTGACTAGACTATGTCCTAATAATTGGCAACTTCCACTTGTACTTTTTCTATCTAATTTACAACTGGCATAATCAGAGTCAGAATATCCTGATAATTCAAAAGTGGAAGTCCTAGGATACCAAATTCCTACATTTAGGGTACCCTTAATGTACCTTAGAATTCTTTTCAGTGCTACTAAGTGGGATTCTTTAGCACAGGTTTGGTATCTAGCACACATTCCTATAGAGAACAAAATATTAGGTCTACTAGCAGTTAAGTACAATAAGCTACCAATCATACTTCGATATAATTTTAGGTCAACAGGTTTACCCTCAGGATCATTATCTATTTTGACATTAGTAGCCATAGGAGTACTTAAACTTTTAGAATTGCCCATTTTAAATTTCTTTATTAGTTCCTTTGCATATTTGGATTGGTGAACATAATTACCATCTCTAGTTTGTTTTATTTGGAGACCTAAGAAAAAGTTGAGCTCACCTACCAAGCTCATTTCAAATTCACTCCCCATAATTTTGATAAATTCTTTTAAAAAGTTGAAATTTGTAGATCCAAATATTATATCATCAACGTATATTTGTGCACTAAATATATCTTTTTCCAAGGTTTTAACAAATAATGTGGAGTCAATTTGACCTTGGTTAAATTCCTTAGAAATTAAATAGGTTGATAATCGTTCATACCATGCCCTAGGTGCTTGTTTTAACCCATAAAGGGCTTTCCTAAGCTTGAATACATGTTCAGGTTTGTCTAAGTCCTCAAATCCTGGGAGTTGCCCTACATATACTTCTTCTTTTATGAACCCATTAAGAAAGGCAGGCTTGACATCCATTTGGTATAGTTTAAACCCTCTATGGGCTGCAAAGGCTAGTAGCATCCTAATTGATTCAAGTCTGGCTACAGGGGCATAGGTTTCATCATAATCTAACCTTTCGACTTGACTAAACACTTTAGCTACTAAGCGGGCTTTATTTCTCACAATTTCCCCTTGATCATTCAGTTTGTTTCTAAGTACCCACTTAGTATCTATAACTGATTTTCCCTCAGGTTTAGGTACTAATTCCCAGACTTGGTTTCTCTCAAATTAGGCTAGCTCTTCTTGCATTTCTATGATCCAATCTGGGTCAGGTTGGGCTTCTTCTATAGTCTTAGGTTCAATTTTTGAAATAAATGCGATCTGACTAAGATTTCTATAAGAAGACCTAGTTCTGACTCCTAAGGTTGGATCACCCATGATTTGATCAGATGGATGATTGAGTCTGGGTTTCTTTATTCTTCTAGAACTAGGTTCACCCTCAGATTTGGCTGGACGGTTTGGTTCAACTACTTGGGTTGGTTCAGTTATTGGCTCAGTTGATACCTCAATAGTTAGTTCAAGTGATAGTTCATTTAATGGTTCAATCAGTGGTTCAATTGATGGTTCAATTAATGATTCACTATCTTCTTTATCAAGATTTGATTGGTTTTGATTGTAAGATTTTGGTTCAACATCTTCGTCAAAGATTAAGTTGGTAGTTTCCTCAATTTTATGAGTTTGTTTATTGTAAACCCTATAAGCTCTACTAGTTGTTGAATATCCTAAGAAAGTCTCTGGGGTTGATTTTGATTGGAACTTACCTAGGTAGTCCTTAGTATTCAAAATGTGGACTTTGCACCCAAAAACCCTTAAATAGTGTAAATTAGGTAATCTATGATAATAGAGTTCATAGGGTGTCCTATTGTGTCTTCTATTAATTAATACCCTATTTTGAATATAACATGCTGTATTTACGGCTTCTGCCCAAAATTGATTAGTTAGGTTATATTCGTTGAGTATGATCCTAGCGGCTTCCTGAAGTGTTCTATTCTTTCTCTCAACTATCCTATTTTGTTGGGGGGTTCTAGGACAGGAAAACTCATGGATATACTCATTAATTTTACAAAATTTCTCAAATTGTTGATTTTCAAATTCTCCCCCATGATCACTCCTAAGTCTTTTAATTTTAGTATCATTTTGATTTTCAATAATTTTGCACAAGTTATTAAAAGAATTAAAGGTTTCATCTTTAGTTTTTAAGAACCTAACCTAGGTAAATCTAGAGTAATCACCGATGATTACTAAGCAGTACTGATTCCCACTTAGTGACTTGGCTCCATGTGAATCAAATAGGTCAAGATGTAGGAGCTCAAGTGTAGTTTGGGTTAAGTCTGATTGGGTTAGTTTATGAGTTGACATGGTTTGTTTGCCTTGCTGACACGAATTACAAATTGTATTGTCAAAGTTCTTAATTTTAGGTACACCTTTAATTAAACCAAGTTGAGTAATTTTTTAAATTAATTTGGTATTAGTGTGACCTAGTCTCCTATGCCTAAAATTTGATTCTACTAATTGAGTCAGAAAATATTTTGGTATTACGAGTAGATTAATAGTGTAAACGTTGTTTTTCCTACCACCCTTAAGTGTGATCTCTGAGTCTTGTAGATTTCTAATAAGACAGTTAGAGTTGGTAAAGGTAACAACATAACCAGTATCACAAAGTTGGCTAATGCTAAGCAAATTGAATTTGAAATGTTCAACCAACAATACTTTCTTAATGATAAAATCTGAGTTAAGTTCAATGTTACTTGACCCAATTACTTTAAGTGTAGCATTGTTACCATATGCTACTGAGCCTAGGTTTTTGAACTTGATTTTGGTGAACTTCAATTTATCCCCAGTCATGTGTCTGGAGCATCCACTATCCAACATCCATTGGTCCAAATCATTATGTTCCTACACATAAAGTATATTAGATTTGGATCCATTAGATGTAGGGATAGATCGAATTGAATTTGACTACCTAGTCTGTCTCACCTAAATCTAATATTATCAAGCATGTTGACTTTATGGGTTTTTGTGAGACAGGTTTAAAAAAATGTTTAATTTTGAAGACAATTAATTTTGAAAATGTTGAATTAATTTTGAAAATATTGTAGAGTTAAGATTATTGATTTTGAAAAGATGTTGAGTCTAGGATTTAATTTAAAATTTGTGTTAGATTCAAATTTATCAAGTAGTAAATTGAATTTGAGTTTTGATAGTCGGCTTCCAGGTCTTGGCGAGGCACAGAGGCCTTTTTTGGCCGTAGCCATATTGGAGCAACAACCCTTTCCTTGATAAAGCCTTTTATCGAAAGTTCATTTTCAAATTACTTCTTGAAAAATTTTGGTCTAACTAGTTTAGGTTTTGGATCGGTAGCTTCGGCTAGTTCCACCAGACTAAACCGACCAAGTAGGGTACGCCTTACCTTATCATCTCACCTCCACCTAATACTATGTTGTTCAAATTTCAAATAAATCTTTTTATCCTTAAACTATTCCTAAGTCTAAGCATAATAAAGAAATTGCAAAATAAATAAGCAACAGGCAAGTAGTAAAAATTCATCTACTTATATAGATGATTTTTAAATTGGCTCCCCCTGAACTGAAGCCTCGATAAGGGTTAAGCAAGATGTGAATCTTATCCTTGGGATCCAATACTGGTTTGGTCCAGCTTGTTTGTTTAAACATAGCTTAGGGACCCATGCTTGGACTCGGGTTCTAGGTTGGTTCAATACTGAATAATACGAGCGTTGTCGCGATTTGGTTCGATAACCTAGTCTGGATCGATTAAGAATGGACTTCTGTTTTCCAAGAATCATGTCAAGATTCTTGGAACCTGAAGTGAATTGTTCTAAGGCAACTCTGAGATCCTTGACTTAAGTTCTCAAGGAGGAATTCTCTTCCTCAAGCTTTTGGACTTGAGTTGAGTTTCCTTCTTGAGTTGACTCGGTCAAGGAACTCGAGTTGACTTCCTCTTTTAGGAGTTTTACTTCCTGTCGGAGGGTTTCAACCCGGATATTGGCTTTCGCCAATTTTTGTGACAGGTAAGAAATTAGATCATATAACTCAGATTCTGAATAACCTCTTACCGTGATTTGTCCGTCCTCTGAGATGGAGAGCTTTCAGGTGCTGACGTCCTCGTCTGGTTCCGATTCTGTTCTGAAGTCGATGTCCTCTGAGGCAGTCAAGGCAAGGAGATTCGAGTGAGCGCTTCTTCTTCTTCTTCGGAGGAAGACTTGTCCCAGGTGGCTTGAAGCACCTTCTTCTTTTAGGCCTTCTTGTTCTCCTTTAGGTTGGGGCACTTTGATCTGAAGTGTCCCTTCTTGTTGCACTCGTAACAGGTGATGTTGCCCTTGCTCTTCTGGCTCGTCGAGGGTTCCGCTGGATCTTCCTTTTTTCGGCTTGACTTCTTCTTGCTCATTTGATTTTTGAGCTCCTTGTAGTAGTCGCGAGCTAGCCGGACCAGTTTTGGATAATCCCCTTCATTGTCGTCAGATTCCAAGTCTGAGTCGGACTCGGGTACTGGTTGACTCTTCTTTTTCTGAGTTCTTCCTTGAGTTTTACCTGCAACAAACGCAATACCCTTCTCGACCATTGCAGTATTAGTTTGCTCATTTAATCTTAATTTTGAAAAAAAAATTCAAAATTGGTTACCGATTTTGTCTCGGCAGACTCGTCTTCCGATTCTGGTTCGATTTCGAAGTCGAGTACAGATTCTATCTCATCTTCTGATCCGAAGTCGATTTCGAAGTCGGGTACCGAGTCTGTCTCAGCTACTTGTGCTTGAGCTGAGAGTGCAAAATAGCTTACCTGATCTTCATCTGAGTTCTCTTGATGTAGGTTGATCAGCTTTTGCCAAATTTCTTTAGCACATTCGAAAGGTCCGACTAGTTTGAGTTGTTCTTTGGTTAGGCCACATTGTAGGATTGCAGTTGCCCTTCATCTGTCTCAATCTTGTTGAGCATTGGTTCATCCAGTTTGTCGCACGCGATTGATAATCCATCTTCTACGGGAAAAGAGAATCCCGTTGGGATTATCATCCATATGTCCATATGGGCCTTCAGATGAGATTCCATTTGACTCCTCCACAAACTGAAATTCTCGCCGGAGAAAAGCGGTGGGCGGGTACTGTTCCACTCTTGGTTGGCCATTGAATTTTATTTGAAAATAAATTTACAAAAAAATACTCGTCCCAAGACTAAGTCTTGGATTAGTAGTGCGGCAGAAAATAGTAATAAGGAAAAAATCGAGTGGTGTTGCACAACCTCGATTAACGAAAAAAATACGAACGAAAAAATTTTTAAAATTAAAAAAATTCGAAAAAATGCTCAACTGGTGGTTGCACCAGATTTGAGCCACCCACTCTGATACCACTTGTGGGATCGTTTAGAATCGATAGAGGGGGGGGTGAATATCGATCGATAATTTTTCGGAAAAATTTAGAGTAGTTTGCGCAGCGGAAAAGCAAAACAACGCTAACACGTTTGCTTTTACTTGGTTCGGAGTCGCAGTCAGCTCCTACTCCAAGGCCCACGGTCCTTAACCGTTTACGATAGGCAATTCTATATTGCGTAAAATTGTTACAACTTGAGTACAAATATAGAATTTAAAATACAGCACTTCAACGAAAATTATACGGACGACCGGAAGATTAGAATGTCAGAGCTGCGAGTCGTCATTAGTGCTTGAGTCTTAAGCATGGAGCGTTTAGAGCAGAGCGCTTGAAAGAATGCGTAGAAAGCAATTGTGTTTGAAGCCAAGGGGGTGAACCCCTATTTATACTAGTCACTAGGGCGCCTGTGTTGAAGGGGGGCGCCTAACACGTGGCCCATTCTGCGCGAAGCTCAATCTGCAGACTTGGCCAACGCTTATCCCTTCAACTGGGGCACCTGAGCTAACTGGGGCGCCTGTATGAACACAGGCACCTCAATTGATGATGTGGCAGCTTGCTTCGATTGACTTGGAAACACCCTTGTCTGGGGCGCCTATATCAACACAGGCGCATGTTCAAACAGGCGCCTGCCTTCATTGAGGCGCCTGGGAGCAGAAACCTTTCACCCTTCGTTCCTGCAACTAGGGTTAGTTCCAAAACACAAATAATAAACAATATAACATCATTTAAGCATGATTAACAGTCTGAACTGTCTTGGTTCTGACTTTGGGCTTCCCAAATGGAACCCTAGGTCGAACTGACGCCTAATGTTCTCTCTTACGGGGAACGCGCCCTCACCTACCCCTCTCAGGAGAGTTTACCTTTTTGCCAACCGGCTCCTCCGGTTGGACTTTTGCTCAATCCCCCGGATCAGTCTTCGTGCCCAGTCCGCGACCAGGACTTATTGCCCAACTTCACTCACCAGGTCTTTGGTGCTCAGTCCATGACCAGGACTTATTGCCCAGCTTCACTCACCAGGTCTTTAGTGCCCAGTCCACGACCAGGACTTATTGCCCAACCTTTTGTTAGGACTTAGGTGCCCAGCCCGCGGCCAGGACTTAGTACCTAATTCTTAGAACTAGGACTTCGTGCCTAGTGTACCTAGGACTTTTCCTACACACCTGAGTAGCATTGTTAGATCACAATAAAACCTTAACTTCTGAATCCTTTGCCTTTATCAAAACACAGGTTTGACTTTGGTGCTTCCGACACCAACAAGGTTTGCAGGATACACATAGACTTAATTGGACGTCTTCAGGGCCCATGAAGGATGGCATGGGAGACAAGCCGAGGGCTTGCATGCATCCGAGGGACCATGGACAGAGCAGGGACGATGAGCTAAGGGAAGCGGACTTCGAGGCATATGTGAAGGGTGGCATGGGAGACAAGCCGTGGGCTTGCATGCGTCAAAGGGATGAGAGCCAAAGTCGAAGAGGGCTTGAAGGCAATAGGTCGAGGCTGCTAAAGGAAGAGTCAACTGAGTCATGAGATTCAAGTGCTGAGAGAACTATACTCGGGAAGGCAAATCCTAGGGTTCGAGTGCTGAGAGAATTGTACTCACGAAGGGAAACCTTAGGTGGCAGTCGACTGATGCTTGATCAGTCGACTGTGGTAGGGCGCAGAGACATCAGTCGACTGGTAATGGACCAGCTGACTGATGCAGTCGACTGAGCAGTCGACTGGTGTCGACTAGAATGCAAGTCATCAAGGCGGTGACATTTGAATTCGCAAAAACCAGTCGACTGCCCCTGGGGCAGTCGACTGGTAACGGTCAAAACAGGATTGAGCTCTATTTAAGAGAGCTCATGTTTGGCTACTTTTCTTTGGCGAAACAAGCTTGGTTAGAGCCTGTTAGTTGTAACGACCCGAAAAATTCTCTTAATATTTTCTTAAAATATTAAGCATGTTTAAATAATTTTCCAAAGGACCTAGAAATATTAAGGAGAACTTAGGCCTAGAAAATCCATGTTTTCTCATTTAAATTGAGAAAACTAAGTACCAATGAGCTTTAAATGGGCTCCGAAAATGGGTATTAATTAGGTAAAATTAATATAAATGTAAAAGAATTTTATTTAGGAATATTGGCATAATTATGGATGATTTTAGGGGGATTTTCGGAATTTAGGAAATAAAAATAATAAAATAAATGAAATAAAAATAAAATAAAAATAAAGGTGCATGAGCCAAGGATTGAAGCATGGACCTCTTGTACAACCATGTAAGCCTTAACCAACTCACCTAGCAAGGGATTTCTATGAGGAAATGAAATGGATATAAGTTAAGATTAAGAAGAAGATGAAGAGTCATGGAGAGACTCTTCATTTACCTCTTTAATGGATGATAAATAGAGGGGTTTGGGAGTTTCATTCTCTATTCTTTCAATTGCATTTCCTCCTCTCTTCCTCCCTCATTCTAGCCGACCACTCCTAGAGGGTTTTCCCCTTGGAAAAGCTTCCTCCAAGGTTCCATCTCCTAGATCTAAAGTCTCTTCCAAGGATACAAGGACAAGGGTGTTCAAGGGTCCAAAGATCTTACCATTTTCTTCTCTTCCAAGGTTTGAAAAATCAAGAAACCCAAGGTAAGACTCCCTCACCTGTGGTATAATAGTTCCCTATGATTTTTATGATTTTTAGTATGACATATAGTGGTTGGTTTTCGAATTGGATGTTGAAAGGAAAGAAAACCGAGACCCTCATGTTTAAGGGTTTCGGCCATCATGATTTACAGGTCTATAATTATGCTAAAAATCATGATAATGTTATTTAATATTCCCTTATGATGTTTAGATGTTAATTATGATTTTTGGGAATTCTTGGAGAACCCTAGGACACCCTAGGGTTTCGGCCAACATGAAAGAAACAAAACTAAGAACCCTCATGTTTAAGGGTTTCGGCCACCATGATTTACAGGTCTATAATTATGATAAAAATCATGATAATGTTATTTAATGTTCCCTTATTATTTGTAGAGGTTAAGTATAATTTTTGGGAATTTTTGGAGTACCCTAGGACACCCTAGGGTTTCGGCCAACATGAAAGAAACAAAACTAAGAACCCTCATGTTTAAGGGTTTCGGCCACCATGATTTACAGGTCTATAATTATGCTAAAAATCATGATAATGTTATTTAATGTTCCCTTATGATGTGTAGATGTTAAGTATAATTTTTGGGAATTTTTGGAGTACCCTAGGACACCCTAGGGTTTCGGCCAACATGAAATAAACAAAACTAAGAACCCTAAGTTTAAGGGTTTCGGTCACCATGATTTAAAGGTCTATAATTAAGCCAAAAATCTTGATAATGTTAATTTATGTTCCCTTATGATGTGTGGAGGTTAAGTATAAATTCTGGGAATTTTTGGATTACCCTAGAGACCCCATATGTTTCGGCCAACCTCAAGGGCCCAAGGGTTAGGGTTGAGCCTTTAACTTCAAGTATATGTTTATGTGTTTCCATGATAAGTATGATAAGTATATGTTCAGGATATGAATGATGCCATGATAAGAATGATAGGGTTATGATCACGATAAAAATGATGCTATGATATGTTAGGTTCATGATATGAATGATGCCATGTTAAGTATGTTATGTTTATGTTTAAGAATGAGGATGATGCCATGTTTAAGAATGAAAATGATGTCATGTTAAGTATGTTATGTTTATGTTTAAGAATGAAAATGATGCCATGTTTAAGAATGAAAATGATGCCATGTTAAGAATGAAAATGATGCCATGTCTAAAAAAATGAAAGTGAAGAATGAAGTTAAGGTTCATGCCTTTAAGGCATAATGATGATGTTAAGTATGATAAATGAATGAATATGCTATGAATGATGATGAATGAAAGATGATGCTTATGTCTTTAAGGCATAAATATGCTAAGATGGCACGATCGATGGTCGACGGTACGACGGTCGTGAGGACCGGTAAATGGGCCGGTAGACGGGCCGAGCCGTAACAAGTTATGCTATGTTAAAGATGCCATGAATGCCATATGAATGATGAAGCATGAAAAGTATTTTACTTTATGTATGGGCTTGTACCGGACCGAAGTATGGGTCCAAGGGATGGGCACCTTAAGAACGCCCCGGTTTTGGACTACCGTAGCTGTCCACGGTTCTGGCACTACCGGAGCTGTGCAACAGGGATGGGCACCTTAAGAACGCCTCGGTTCGGGGACTACCGACTATGCTGTCCTTACCCTAGTAGGTTGGGGCTCGCGACCTCGGACTTGCTAGGGATGCGCGCAATGATGTATGTATGTGGTACAAGCCGGGGACCCCAAATGATGTTATGATGATTATGTTTAAGCAATGAAAAGTATGTTTTAAAAGTTAAGCATCCTTATGTATATGCATTCCACTCATGCATCCATTCATGTTATGCATTATGCTATGTTGATAAGATTTTATGCTTACGTTCCATGTTAAGAAGTATGCATGAGAATGAATGAATTATGTCATGCTTAGAATGTTCACTATGTTTATGATTTATGCCATGAATTATGTCATGCTTAGAATGTTCACTATGTTTATGATATGCCATGAATTATGTCATGCTTAGAATGTTCACTATGTTTATGATTTATGCCATGAATTATGTCATGCTTAGAATGTTCACTATGTTTACGATATGCCATGAATTATGCCATGCTTAGAATGTTCACTATGTTTATGATTCATGCCATGAATTATGTCATGCTTAGAATGGTCACTATGTTTACGATATGCCATGAATTATGCCATGCTTAGAATGTTCACTATGTTTATGAATTGTGCCATGAGAATGAATGAATTATGTCATGCTTAGAATGTCTATGATGTTTATGTTTATGCCATGTATCATGCCATGCTTAGAATGTTACTATGTTTATGTTCATGCCATGCTATGTATACGATAAGTGATGCAAGATGTTATGTTCTAAGTAGAGCACCAAGTATGTTAATGTTTTATGTGCTCATTATGAGATGATGAATGATGGATGGTTTTGTGAGTAGGAAAGAGTCTTACTAAGCCTGTGTGCTTATAGTCTTATTTCCTTATACCGCAGATCATTCAAGGGGATAATGAAGGAAGCAGCAGGAGGGCAAGAACGCATGTGTGACGTAGTGACTTGGCCCAGGAACTATATGTTTACTTATGTGTTTGAATAATGACTTATGGAACCTTATGATATGATGTTATGTGGGACATGATAGGATGCTTAAGTTCAAAGTTAATATGCTAAGGTTCCAATGTCAATAAGTTAAGAATGGTAACAGGGCATGTATAAGTTAAGTTATTCCGCTGCCTTATGATGTCTACATGCCCTAAGCATGTTAACGTAACGCCGCTTAGGAAAAAAAAAAACGGGCATTACAGGTTGGTATCAGAGCGAGGTTACCATCTCACTACACACACATCAAGCCCTCTTCCTGCCACTTCCAAGTAAGTACCTCCATGCATATCTTATGATAGTAAGTACTTTTAGGATACCTTATGTTCTTTAAATATGCAAGTATGAATGATGACTTATGATAGATGATGGAAAGTATTGCAAATATGAACGATATTTTATTTTATTTTATTTATTTATTTAGAATTTAATATGGGGGTAGGAATAACAGTAACTCATATTATCCATACTTGTCCTTTATGAAGGAAAGCATGGCTAGAAGACAGAGTAACAAACTAATGTATAAGGCAGAATTAACTAATGTAATTCATAGCTTAGGTTGTGAACTAAGATTTCGGAACCCAACTATTATTAGGTTTACCCATAATTATAATAAGTATATAATTATGATATATGCCTATAATTACATCATAGGGCTATTAATGGCATTAGCTCAATTATGACAATCATGTATGTCACTTATATCATCAAGGATATAAGTATAAATGGCCGTGAGTAAAATACACATAATCACGTAGGTTAAATTGGCAATATTATGAGTTCCTTGGATTAAAGAATTAACCCTTATTCGATGCATCCGGGATCCACGAAAATGTATCAAGACCTGAAGGAGAGATTTTGGTGGTCCGGTATGAAGAGAGACGTGGCTCAGCATGTTAGTGCTTGCCTGACCTACAAACGAGTGAAAGCAGAACACCAGCGACCCGGAGGAGTTCTGCAGCCACTTTCGATTCCGGAATGGAAATGGGAAGATATATCGATGGATTTTATTTCAGGACTTCCCAAGACTACAAATGGGTATGATGGGGTTTGGGTAATTGTGGACAGGCTGACGAAGTCTGCTCACTTCCTAGCGGTCAAGATGACTTATTCGATTGAGCAATTAGCTCAATTATACGCTAGGGAAATAATTAGACTCCATGGAGTTTCCAAGACTATCACCTCTGATAGGGATGGTCGCTTTATCTCACGTTTTTGGAAAAATTCTCTTAATATTTTCTTAAAATATTAAGCATGTTTAAATAATTTTTCAAGAGACCTAGAAATATTAAGGAGAACTTAGGCCTAGAAAATCCATGTTTTCTCATTTAAATTGAGAAAACTAAGTACCAATGAGCTTTAAATGGGCTCCGAAAATGGGTATTAATTAGGTAAAATTAATATAAATTAGGTAAAATTAATATAAATGTAAAAGAATTTTATTTAGGAATATTGGCATAATTATGGGTGATTTTAGGGGGATTTTCAGAATTTAGGAAATAAAAATAATAAAATAAATGAAATAAAAATAAAATAAAAATAAAGGTGCATGAGCCAAGGATTGAACCTTGGACCTCTTGTACAACCATGTAAGCCTTAACCAACTCACCTAGCAAGGGATTTCTATGAGGAAATGAAATGGATATAAGTTAAGATTAAGAAGAAGATGAAGAGTCATGGAGAGACTCTTCATTTACCTCTTTAATGGATGATAAATAGGGGGGTTTGGGAGTTTCATTCTCTATTCTTTCAATTGCATTTCCTCCTCTCTTCCTCCCTCATTCTAGCCGACCACTCCTAGAGGGTTTTCCCCTTGGAAAAGCTTCCTCCAAGGTTCCATCTCCTAGATCTAAAGTCTCTTCCAAGGATACAAGGACAAGGGTGTTCAAGGGTCCAAAGATCTTACCATTTTCTTCTCTTCCAAGGTTCAAAAAATCAAGAAACCCAAGGTAAGACTCCCTCACCTGTGGTATAATAGTTCCCTATGATTTTTATGATTTTTAGTATGACATATAGTGGTTGGTTTTCGAATTGGATGTTGAAAGGAAAGAAAACCGAGACCCTCATATTTAAGGGTTTCGGCCACCATGATTTACAGGTCTATAATTATGCTAAAAATCATGATAATGTTATTTAATGTTCCCTTATGATGTGTAGAGGTTAAGTATGATTTTTGGGAATTTTTGGAGTAACCTAGGACACCCTAGGGTTTCGGCCAACATGAAAGAAACAAAACTAAGAACCCTCATGTTTAAGGGTTTCGGCCACCATGATTTACAGGTCTATAATTATGCTAAAAATCATGATAATGTTATTTAATGTTCCCTTATGATGTGTAGAGGTTAAGTATAATTTTTGGGAATTTTTGGAGTACCCTAGTACACCCTAGGGTTTCGGCCAACATGAAAGAAACAAAACTAAGAACCCTCATGTTTAAGGGTTTCAGCCACCATGATTTACAGGTCTATAATTATGCTAAAAATCATGATAATGTTATTTAATGTTCCCTTATGATGTGTAGAGGTTAAGTATAATTTTTGGGAATTTTTGGAGTACCCTAGGACACCCTAGGGTTTCGGCCAACATGAAATAAACAAAACTAAGAACCCTAAGTTTAAGGGTTTCGGTCACCATGATTTAAAGGTCTATAATTAAGCCAAAAATCTTGATAATGTTAATTTATGTTCCCTTATGATGTGTGGAGGTTAAGTATAAATTCTGGGAATTTTTGGATTACCCTAGAGACCCCATATGTTTCGGCCAACCTCAAGGGCCCAAGGGTTAGGGTTGAGCCTTTAACTTCAAGTATATGTTTATGTGTTTCCATGATAATGTTGGATCATGAAAGCCGATAGAGGGGGGGTGAATTCGGAAATCGCTCTTTTTCGGAAAACTAAGAGTAAGTGCACAGCGGAAACAAAAATACGAGACACAGCACAAAGACACAGTGATTTTTACTTGGTTCGGAGCCTGTGTCGACTCCTACTCCAAGGCCCACGGTCGTTGACCGTTTACTTTGGGCAATTCTATAGTCGCGCAAATAGGTTACAATGATTTCAATTATAAAGAGAGTGCAATCAAATAATAATAAAATATTAAGCTCTTCGTTACCGACGTCCGGAGTGTGTCGATTCTTTTTCGGGGCAGCGGGACGTCGTCGGCTCGAGGTGAGGCGTTTCTGGAGCAAGGCACGAGCGTAGAAGAGCGTGGAAGCTTTGGAATCAAGTTGATGTTCAGCTTGGGGTCGAGGGGGTGCTATTTATAGCCCCTAGGGCGCCCTGGACGTCGGGGGCGCCCTGCCAAGTGTCATCCGATCCGCAGTTTGCTCGGTCAAGTTTTATCCCACCTAAATAGGGATGAAGTTTGACCTCTGGGGCGCCCTGGTCGATGAGGGCACCCTGGTTGACTCGGTCTTCTCGGCTGGATAGATTTGATCGGCCTCGCTGGCATAGGCGCGAAGCGCCTTGGCTCCTGAGGGCGCCCTGGGCGCTCAGGGCGCCCTGGGCGCTCAGGGCACCCTGGCTGCTGAGGGCGCCCCGGCCAGTGGTTAGCCGAACTCCTTTTTGCCTTACTTGTTTCTTGTTCACCGTGGAGGCGCCCTAGACACTCAGGGCGCCCTACTCAGTTGCTGCCTCACTCCTTTGAGGCTCTCTGAGCTGCAGACACACGTTCCTTTGGTCCTGCATCCAGGGTTAGTCCGAAAACAAGATAAAGCATTAATTTATACAGCCTTAGCTGTCTTGGTTCTGACTTTGGTCTCCAAAATGGAGCCCTAGGTCGAACTGACGCCTACTGTTCCCTCGACGGGGAACGCGTCCTCACCTACTCCTCTCGGGAGAATTTACCTGTTGCCAACCGCTCCTTTGGTTGGACTTTTGCCTGACGGTCCTTTGTCAAGGCTTGGATGCCGAGCTACCCTTCGCCCGGTGCCTAGCAGTCCTTCGCTAGGTCTTCAGTCCCAGACTGTCCTTCGCCTGGTGCCTAGCAGTCCTTCGCTAGGGCTTTTAACTCTGGCATTCCTTCGCCAGTGCCTAGCGGTCCATTACTAGGGCTTTCACTGCACACTTGATTAACTTGTTAGAACACAAGAAGGACTTAACTTTTGATCTATGTTGCCATTATCAAAACACAGGTTTGACTTAGGTGCATTCTGCACCAACAGATAAGTATGATAAGTATATGTTCAGGATATGAATGATGCCATGATAAGAATGATAGGGTTATGATCACGATAAAAATGATGCTATGATATGTTAGGTTCATGATATGAATGATGCCATGTTAAGTATGTTATGTTTATGTTTTTTTTTTAGACAAAGAAGGATCTTATTTCAAGGAGAAAGAAAATCCATATTAGAAGGGAGACCAAAACCTGACCTTCCAATATAGAATTACAAAAGGCTTAATATGATTTACAAGTTGTAACTCAAACAAAAAATTTCATGAATGAAAATTCTGCAAGCCAGAGCCATAGCTGCAACCCATTGGGATCTCCAGTCTTCCAACCAATTTTACTGCATTTTTAAACTGAGAAATAAAGTTTCAATTTCCAGCCCCATCTGATCACCTCAATTTTCTATCTAATCTGAGATCGTGTATCCATCTGGCCTACCGCAGATAATATTGCAACATCATAATAATAGTCAGGTCTATGCATCCCGTGTCATATATCAATCGTATAAAGATTATTTCTGAAACCTCTTCTCCTGAGCTAAATCAGTAACCCAGTAAATTCAGATATAGTCCCTTTGTAATACAGCTCCCAGATTGGAAAAGCTTCCGAACTTGCGGCTTTTCCAATCTTTCAAATTATTCAGTATCCTTTCCAGATCAATTATACAGGATTCAAAGCAGGATGGATTTAAGCTAGCAATTGGAATCTCAGATTCTTCCAGTAAATGTGAGATCTTCATAGCCATAGAAAACCAATATAAGGATCAAACACATTGATCAGCAATAAATGCACGAGAAATCCAAGCTCATAATCAGCAACAGCAAAGAGAAATGCTGAGTTCCTGCCAGAAATATACTCAGGAAGAGCATGCTTTAAGCAGTTATAACTAGGTTTATAACATTCATTACAATAGAAACAAATAAACCATAGAGAAGACATATAAGCTGCTGCGACTAAATGAGAAACAATTGAAGCAAGAAGTGTAGATGAACGTATCTGCAAATTGAGGAAATATTTCCAGGGATTTCCAATAAGCATATCTTTCGTAAGGACATCCAATCTTCCTTATAGTTAATAAAGATCTCCTTTCAAAACAGAGAAAGCATAGAGGAATATTTCCAGTACAGCAGGAAGATAAAACCACTTCTTAGAAATTATCAAAGATAACAAAACTTCTCTTTTCGAAGCTCAGCGAGAATATAAAGTCTGAGCTTTGAGAAGTAGAGACTGATTTTCTGACAGATTTAAACGAAACAATATTAATACTGAAATATGAAACCCAAAAATATATCAAGAATCAGAAGTGGTCATCAGTCAGAAAAACAGCAGACAAACTGAAGTAGTCATCAGTTCAGAACTTCAGCAATTAAAAGGAGGTTAAAACCTCAACTTACAATAAGCAAGTTACTGGCCAAAAATTATCATTGAGATATCCAATTATTTCTTAGCACTATAGCTGCGCGAATAGAGAATCCTGGTCACTTTTATCAGAGTTCCAGATCTTTTTCTTTGAGAATCTAAGATAAGGCAAATTAATCCTATCAAGCTTACAAATGCCAAAGAGTGATTTATCTGTTGCGTTCTCCCACTTTCTATGATTGGGTGATAGGAAAGCTTGATTTGCAAGATGGTCCGCTGCCGCATTTGCTTCCCTATACACATGAGTACACTTTACCTGATACTTCTGTATTATCGTCTTGCTCTTAAGGATCAGATTGCGTAAATCCCATGGGAAACAAGCAGATTTAAGCATATTCAGAGCAAGCATTGAATCGGATTCAAGCCAAAGAGGGAACCAAAAGTTTTCCACACATAATTCTAGCCCTACAAGTATTGCTTTCAATTCTGCTCTAATATTTGTACCAATACCAATCAAGCCACATTTAGTTTGTAGGAGTAGTCCTTCATGGTTCCTGATTATGACACCATTGTTGGGTATGGCTTGGTGGGTTTCCTAAGCGGATACCTGGTCGATCCGAGAGACCTCTCTATGCCTACGGATTAAAAAAATTTAATCTGAATAGAGTGTCGTTTACCATCGACCGTCTCGTGCCGTATCGAACGATTCAAATTGCAACTTAGCCAATTACCAAAATTGGTCTTGCAATTTGCTCAACCGTTCGACCGTGGAAAAGGCGACGAGTTGATCGCCGGCTTTTGTGTTTATGGTTGGAGTCCAGTTAAATAATTATTGACTATGATACGCAATCAAAATAATTAAATAACAAACATGAAATAACTAGGCAAATAAGTAAGGCACAAAATAAGAACATAAGGAGCCAGGGAAGAATATACCTTCTGTTACCTTACGATCTTCTACCGTATGACCCTCCCTTCTTGGACGTCGTGTGGGCGACGATCTACCAAGAACCGTGGTCACCAAGTTGATCCCTTCTCCTTGCGCCAACCAATCCCTTACCAAAGGGATGCCGCCAGCCGCTCCAAGGAGATAATCCAAGCACAAAATCTTACTATTCTTTTCCTCCAATACTAGCGTCCGAACTGCGAGTTGCATCAAGACAAAGTCCGTAAGCAACTCTTCCACAGTTCATATCTAGTACCCTAAGTCCCTCCTCCACGTACGGAAGAAGTCGGTGCTAGCAACTGCCCTTCTCCGTGGACCGAAGAAGCCGGCGCCATCGGCACCCTTCTCCTCGCACAGATGAACCCAGCACTACCTGCTCCCTTCTCCTCGTACTGATGAATCTGGCACCAGACTTCAAGCTTCGAGAAGCCCGCGCCCAACTCAATACTTGGAGAAGTCGGCGCCCTCGTCCGCTCCCACGATGCATGCCATGCAACTTTTAGAATTAATCCACCAATAGAGAATTGGCTGCCCTTCTCTATTAATTGCCAAATAGCAATTATAATTGCAATTACTTAATTACAATGAACGTTTGCAATTTCTTTAATTGCTAACGTTTGCAATTACTCAATTGCAAAGAACCAACGTTTGCAATTCTTTAATTGCAAAGAACGTTTTCAATTTTGCATGCAGGTCGCTCGTGGAGAAACGTCTTCGGCACCGTAGAGAAAGAGAAAGAGGAGGAGAGAAGAGATTAGATTTCTTGTGTTATCTAAGATTAATTCATCAATCATCAACTTGGTTCCATGCCACCATGGGGTATATATAGGGCTACAGTAGGGACCATGAGGAGGAGTTGGATCTTGGTCTGTTAATGGACCCAGTCCATTAATGAGGATCCATTCCACTAAAGGGCCCTCATTGAATTACCTCACCAACTCCCATATTTACATATGGGCTCCACTTATTACAAGTCGTCCATCCCCCCGTGTTTAAGATTTCGAATGTCCGTTAATTAATTAAATTACTGACAATTTAAATTAATTAACTTATGGATCCTTGACTAGTACCACTCGACCTTATCATCATGCCGGATCAAATCCACCTGCAGGGTTTAGCATGATGAACCTTTCGAGCTCATCAAGGGGGCATCATCAACCCGACTCACCAGGACACGGATTCCGTCAATAATCAACGGCACATCATATTATTAATATTATCTCCCAACTTATCGGGCCTATCGATCTAACAGAATAAATCTCGCCCATTGATAAATTAAAGAAATAATAGTTAATAATATATGTCCGTTATTATATCGGGATTAAGGGATCGTACTCCATAATAAAGTCTGAGGTCCTATCCAATTATCGAGTCAGTACAAATTGCATAACCTCGTGTTTTGGTCCTGCTCAATGTACTCAAAGCACACTAGTGTAACCCTATGGTCAAGACCAACCACACCTAATTACACTACAACCATTCCGATGGGTTGTCCAATTCCATCTCGGTTGTGGGCCTCTATTTATACTAAGCAAGGAACTGATAACATGATCTTCCGTGTGACACCACACACCATGTTATCTACAATGCAAAGTAATTGGACTTTATGCATGTACTAATATAAACAGGCACCTAGTGAGGTTGTGATTCTCTTTTCAAAATAAAGATGTTCATATATATAAAAGAAGCATGTCTTTCAGTATACACATCTAACAATCTCCCACTTATACTTAAAGACTTTGCTGCCCTCAAATATCATACATCTGACTCCCTGATCCTCCACATGCCTAAAGCTTTCACTATCAAGGCCTCAGTGAAAAGATCTCCCAGGTTGTCTTCTGATGTAATCTAGGTAACTACAGCTTTTCCTCTCCTGGGAGGTACTTGCGCTCTATGTGTTTACTCACCTCATGGGCTCGTGATTCCTTCGAGTTTGCAACTGCACCATTTGTTTATCACAATAGAATGTGATATCTCCGAGCAAACCAGGAATCACATCGAAGTCCATCTTGAGGTTCCTGAACCATATAGTTTCCTTTTGGCTGTCATAAAGACTGCCACATCCTTAGCTTCCATGGTGGAGTCCATCACGCAGTCGCTGCGCGACACTCCTCCAACTACGGTTCTACCTCCTAAAAGTAAGCACAAAACCCCGAGGAATACTTACGTTTGCCCCTATCCGACTGGAAGTCTGTATCCGTATAACCCATAGGGAATTGGTCTGCCCGGTAAACCACTTATATCCTTAGTCCTTCTCAGGCACTAATATAAGCTTTTATCCGCAATCCAATTTCCTTGACCTGGGTTACTCTGATATCTGCTAACCATGCTCACGACAAAGCAAATATCCGGTCTCGTTTTTAGCATACAAGAGGCTTCCTATAGCCGATGCTAAAGGAACCGTCATTACCTGTCAATCTCCTTTGATAATCTAAACATATCTCCTTAGATAGAGCAGCTCCACATCTGAAAAGTTCAAAACTTTTCTTGGAGATTTCCATGCTAAAACGAGTTAAGACACCGACTCTTATGAAGCTTAGGATAAGCACTACATCCTTCTCTAGTGATCCTTAGAACTTTGATCGCCAAGGATGTGTCTGCTTCTCCTAAGTCCTTCATATCATCTGTTTGGACAACCATATCCTTAGTCTGATAATACTTTGTTATTGTTGCCAACTAACAAAATATTATCTACATATAGTACAAGAATACCACTACGTTTCCGTCACATTCTTACATACACAAATCTCATCCGTCCTTTGAACAAATCCATATGACTGGATTATCTTTTCAAAGCGGATGTTCCTCGTCATAGGTCAGGGATCTTGATTCATGGTCATCAGGGACCGAGTCTGAATACTCTCCCAAGAACATGAATCCTTCTGGTTGACTAACAACCCTCCCACTACGACGAGGCACTACCTGTGAATCTTCTGTGACACGCGGTGCAGTGACTTGTGGTATTCCTCTTGTACAGTTGGTACTAAGGTCAGAACATCCCCTCTTAATTTTCAAGAACTAGTCTACTTATGGGTTTATGGTTATCACATAGTCTTCTTCTAAGAATCTGGTATTCGTCCTAACGATTACCCTCTGATCCTTAAACTATAGAACCACCTTTCGTTCTTCTAGGATAGCCTACGAACAAGCGCACGAGATTCCAATCTTATCAATATCCCTCTCAGCACATATGCTGAGCATCCCATGTCGAATATGTCTTAGACTTGGCTTTCGCCCAGTCCACACTTCTATGGGAGTAGGAGGCACTGACCTAGATGGTATCAAGTATGTACGCTGTCGTTTCCAGAGCATATCCCAGAACGAATCCGGCAACTCGGAGCAGCTCATCATTGTCCTAACCCTCTCCATAAGAGCTCTTTTCCTTCGCTCTGTTGCACCGTTCTGTTGGGGTGTACCGGCTGCAGTCAATTGGGATTGAATCCCAGTATCTGATATGTAAGTCCTGACCTTTCCCAAGAGGTACCTATCACCACGATCCGATTGTAGTGTCTTGATACTGTTACCTTGATGTTTATCCACAATCGTCTTGAATTCTTTGAACTAATCAAAGATTCAGACTTGCGACCATCAAGTAAACACATATCCATAACATTGAATATTCGTCTCACGAAGTATTCAAAGCTACCTCTATCCTGGATAGGCATAGGACCACACTAATCAGAATGAACCATGTCTAACATATCTTTGGCTCTATACCCCTCGGCCTTGAAAGGCCTCTTGGTCGTCTTACCTTCCAAGTATGATTCAAAGTTAGAGAAGTCTCCCACCACCAATGAACCCGAGGGCCCATTGGCTATCAACCTTTGAATCCTACTAAGGTTAATAAGACCAAGCCTTAGACGCCAAAGGTATGTTTGGTTCATCTCGGAAGGAACCTTTCTCCTACTTTGGTTAGATGATGAGCTATTAGTTACTATTTGCATCATGGAAGACTTTGGTTCTAATGTGTACCAATTGCCTATCAATGTACCTGAATAGATAATCTTTCTATTCCACTTTTCATAAAAAGTAATAGAATATCATTTATTTCAGAAACTGAACCAGAGTTCTTTCTAAATATTAGGTACATAAAAGCAATCTTAAAACCAAAACTTTATCTTCTAAAGATAAATAAATAACTCCCACTGCAATAGTAGCCACCTCCGTAGCATTTCCCATGTAGACGGTTTTTTTCTTTAGCTAGTCGTGGGGCTTCCTGGAACCCCTGCAAAGAATTGCAGACATGCGTAGTGGCATCCGTATCTACCCACCAGGTACCGGTAGATAACTCCGCTAAGCATGTTACAACGACAAAAGAAAAAGATATACTTTTGTCTTGATGACGGGGACAGTTCGCCTTCTAATGTCCAATTTGACACGTGAAGCTTGCCTTTCGGCTTCTTCACGCTAGTCCATGTCCCTGCGATGTGCTGCCTTCTTGAACCCACCTTGTTTCTTCTTCTTCCTGCCTTTCGGCATAGAAGAGAAACCTTTGAGTCCCAAGGTTGCAGGTTCTGAGAAAGAGCCCTTCTGCCACCTGGAGTTCTCCCAGGAGTTCCCCCAACGTATACTCATGCTTATTCATGTTATAATTGAGCCGGAACTGCTCAAAACTCCTAGGCAGAGATTGGAGTATTATATCGACCTGGGATTCCCCGTCGATAGATCCTCCAAGAACCTCAATCTCGTTGAGGTGGGCCATCATCTTTAGGACATGATCCCTCATGGGTGTCCCTTCGACCATAGTGGTCGTCATCAGATTCTTCATCGCCAGCTGCCTAGCGGCACGACTCTGGTGCCCGAAAAGCTCCTGAAGGTTCAGCATCATATCACAAGCAGTGGGCATGGCCTGATGCTGATGTTGCAATACATTCGACATGGATGCCAGAATGTAACACCGCGCCATCTCATCTGCCTTAACCCATTTCTTGTAATGCTCCTTCTGCCCTTCACCAGAATTGTCGCTAGGCTTATCAGGACATTTTTCGGTGAGCACAAATTTGTACTCTTCAGCCGTAAGGACAATGTCAAGGTTTCTTTCCAGTCTATGTAGTTGGGGCTAGTAAGTCTATTTTCCTTAAGTATTGTAGCTAGTGGGTTAAAGGTTATTTTGAAAATCCTGAGAATCACAACTCACACTACTTTAGAAATCGAAAATAAATTGATTCCTCACAACAATAAATTTTTGAAATCAACCAACACCTCTAAACACCGAGAAATTCGCATGCCACGATGGTGTGGACGTATACGAATTTCCACATTCGTAAGAGGAGGTTTTACCCATTAATCTTACTATCTTGTCAACCTAACTTTTTGACAAGTAAGATTAATAGTTGGTCCACTTCGGCTCTGCAAAATAATAGCAGTGACTCCGATGGGGAGGATACTATTATTCGCATCTAAGTGTTCACCATTACACGACACTAAGAAAATTATCTCTGATTATGTGCCTTCCGATGGGGAAGTACACACGCTCTTTAATTCTTTTCTATAGTCTTTTCCGACCCAGTGATCCGCAGAACAAATCCATCCGATGGGGAGGAAGGCACTCAGAGCCAACACGCAGACTTGTTCGCATCACTTATCGGATTGTAATGGAAGCCATGGGACCCTTAGGGTCCCTCTCCCACTTAGTAATTTATTACGAGGGATTTTAACTAGCACATTCACACAACAAGCACGTGACCAACATATGAAAAATAGAAAATTCTAGATTTTCCAACTTTCATGGCCTTGGTCTCCAATGCGCCTCCAGTCGTGTCGACACCTCGTCAACCCCGAGGATTTATTAATTACAACAATTTGCAAAACCATTCACACAATCATTATTTGGCCATGACAAATTGGAATCTCGTGCCTGCAACACAAAGTTAGCCTACGCACATCCATATATCATCCAGCTAAATAAAATGTATGACAATGCAAAAAATTAACCAATCCTCAAACACACAATGCCGGAAACCTCGCTCTGATACCAGTTGTTGGGTATGGCTTGGTGGGTTTCCTAAGCGGATACCTGGTCGATCCGAGAGACCTCTCTATGCCTACGGATTAAAAAAAATTTAATCTGAATAGAGTGTCGTTTACCATCGACCGTCTCGTGCCGTATCGAACGATTCAAATTGCAACTTAGCCAATTACCAAAATTGGTCTTGCAATTTGCTCGACCGTTCGACCGCGGAAAAGGCGACGAGTTGATCGCCGGCTTTTGTGTTTATGGTTGGAGTCCAGTTAAATAATTATTGACTATGATACGCAATCAAAATAATTAAATAACAAATATGAAATGACGAGGCAAATAAGTAAGGCACAAAATAAGAACATAAGGAGTCAGGGAAGAATATACCTTTCGTTACCTTACGATCTTCTACCGTATGACCCTCCCCTCTTGGACATCGTGTGGGCGACGATCTACCAAGAACCGTGGTCACCAAGTTGATCCCTTCTCCTTGCGCCAACCAATCCCTTACCAAAGGGATGCCGCCAGCCGCTCCAAGGAGATAATCCAAGCACAAAATCTTACTATTCTTTTCCTCCAATACTAGCGTCCGAACTGCGAGTTGCATCAAGACAAAGTCCGTAAGCAACTCTTCCACAGTTCACATCTAGTACGCTAAATCCCTCCTCCACGTACGGAAGAAGTCGGTGCTAGCAACTGCCCTTCTCCGTGGACCGAAGAAGCCGGCGCCATCGGCACCCTTCTCCTCGCACAGATGAACCCAGCACTACCTGCTCCCTTCTCCTCGTACTGATGAATCCGGCACCAGCCTTCAAGCTTCGAGAAGCCGGCGCCCAACTCAATACTCGGAGAAGCCGGCGCTCTCGTCTGCTCCCACGATGCATGCCATGCAACTTTTAGAATTAATCCACCAATCAGAGAATTGGCTGCTCTTCTCTATTAATTGCCAAATAGCAATTATAACTGCAATTACTTAATTGCAATGAACGTTTGCAATTTCTTAATTGCTAACATTTGCAATTTCTTTAATTGCTAACGTTTGCAATTTCTTAATTGCTAACGTTTGCAATTACTCAATTGCAAAGAACCAACGTTTGCAATTCTTTAATTGCAAAGAACGTTTTCAATTTTGCATGCAGGTCGCTCGTGGAGAAACGTCTTCGGCACCGTAGAGAAAAAGAAAGAGGAGGAGAGAAGAGATTAGGTTTCTTGTGTTATCTAAGATTAATTCATCAATCATCAACTTGGTTCCATGCCACCATGGGGTATATATAGGGCTACAGTAGGGACCATGAGGAGGAGTTGGATCTTGGTCTGCTAATGGACCCGGTCCATTAATGAGGATCCATTCCACTAAAGGGCCCTCATCGAATTACCTCACCAACTCCCATATTTACATATGGGCTCCACTTATTACAAGTCATCCATCCCCCCGTGTTTAAGATTTCGAATGTCCGTTAATTAATTAAATTACTGACAATTTAAATTAATTAACTTCTGGATCCTTGACTAGTACCACTCGACCTTATCATCATGCCGGATCAAATCCACCTGCAGGGTTTAGCATGATGAACCTTTCGAGCTCATCAAGGGGGCATCATCAACCCGACTCACCAGGACACGGATTCCGTCAATAATCAACGGCACATCATATTATTAATATTATCTCCCAACTTATCGAGCCTATCGATCTAACAGAATAAATCTCGTCCATTGATAAATTAAAGAAATAATAGTTAATAATATATGTTCGTTATTATATCGGGATTAAGGGATTGTACTCCATAATAAAGTCTGAGGTCCTATCCAATTATCGAGTCTGTACAAATTGGATAACCTCGTGTTTTGGTCCTGCTCAATGTACTCAAAGCACACTAGTGTAACCCTATGGTCAAGACCAACCACACCTAATTACACTACAACCATTCCGATGGGTTGTCCAATTCTATCTCGGTTGTGGGCCTCTATTTATACTAAGCAAGGAACTGATAACATGATCTTCCGTGTGACACCACACACCATGTTATCTACAATGCAAAGTAATTGGACTTTATGCATGTACTAATATAAACAGGCACCTAGTGAGGTTGTGATTCTCTTTTCAAAATAAAGATGTTCATATATATAAAAGAAGCATGTCTTTCAGTATACACATCTAACACCCCCTTGATTTGAGCTTCTCCTTTTAGCCTTGGTCGGATCCTTCCCCTTTGGACATTGATTTCGGTAATGTCCTTTTTGCTTGCATGAGAAGCACACAATATGCTTCTTATCCTTCTTTGCCACGGGGCCGACCTCCTTTGACTTTTCTTTGGTCTTGGGTGCCACTTGCTCCTTCTTCTTGACCAAAGTAGGACACTTATTTTTGTAGTGCCCTTTTCCCCTACACTCAAAACAAATAATATGATCTTTATTTTTACAAATTGAAATTTTTATACCTTTGCTTGTAGGAGTGTGGCATGACTCTTCACTTGATCCGGAAGTTGATACTTCTTCTTTTTCCGGAGTCAATGACCTTTGCTCCCCCTCAATCCTAAAGGTGGAGTCTTCTTCTTTTTCCGGAGTCAATGTCACATTTTGCTCCTCTTCAATCCTTGAAGTAGAAGCTTCTTGAATTTCCTCTTCGGACGTTGAGCATCTCTTAACTTCCGAATCTTCTACCTCCGATGAATTTTCCTCTTCGGATTTGTCTTGATTTGCTATAGTGAAGGGATCTTTATGAAACCTTGTCAATTTGCTCCAAAGCTCTTTTGCATCTTCGAATTCTCCAATCTTGTCCAAGATGTTGCTTGGCAAAAGATTGACCAATAGCTTGATCACTTTGTAGTTGGCCTCGCATCTCTTGATTTGCTCCTCATTCCATTTGCTTTTCTTGAGGAGCTTTCCTTTTGAGCTTGTTGGAGCTTCAAAACTCTCCATTAGAGCAAACCATTGCTCTATCTCCATCATAAAATAATTTTCAATCTTTGACTTCCAAAGATTGAAATTTGCCTTGTCGAATGGTGGAGGTGCTCTTGTGTCATAGCCAAACTCCATCTTTGAAGTTGAAACCCCTTGATGATGACTTCTTGAAATTAGGGTTTCTTCCAACTTCTTCTTCTTCCTCTAGCTCTTGCCCTCTTGGCGATGAGTCCAAATAAGAGCAACCTTGCTCTGATACCACTTGTTGGGACCGATTGGCGAGCTAGAGGGGGGTGATTAGCTCCGATTTGCTTATAGACTATTTGTCGCGGCGGAAGACTTCAACCAATCGCTAACACAAGGATTTACTTGGTATCCACCCCGGTCGGGTGACTAATCCAAGGATCTACTCTTCTCACACTCTCATGCACTATGAAAGTCTCCTTCATGAGGTGGAGAAACCTCTTACAAGCTTGTTACAAAGATACAACAAGAACAAAGCAAATACAAAGGAAATCTTACAAGATTTACAATGAATAAGCTCACACTTTGCTTTCCTTGCTATCTTCAAGCTTGTGATCGCCTCTAGAACTTTGGAAGTGCAGCAACACTAAGCCCCAAAACTTCTCTTGAAATGGCGTGGAAGAAGGAAGAAGAGTTGCGCTTCAAACCTGTGCGAAAACCTTTATACCTGACGCCTAGGGTTTCTGAATCGATTACCCCGTCAGATTCTACCGTTCAACGGCTAGTTTTCGAACCGTAATCGATTACCCAATCGATTACGAGTGCCCTGAATCGATTACCCAATCGATTCAGAGCCTCTCTGCTCTCTCGCGCAACCTTTGGTGATCGATCACCCTAATCGATCACCGAACCTCTTAATCGATTACCCAATCGATTAAGGTAAGGCTGAATCGATTACCCAATCGATTCAGCCACCTTCTGTCCTCTCGTGCAAACCGCCCTAATCGATTCACTGATCGATTCACCCAATCGATTACCCAATCGATTGAGTCCAACCCTAACTTGTGCTCACAAGTCTAGGGTTCCCTACCAAGTGTCCGGTCAACCCCTTTGACCAACTTGGATTTCTTCTGCCTAGTTCCCAACTAGGACTTAACCTGATTCCTCACCAGGTTCGCCTAACCCTCGAGTTAGGTCTAGTCTCTCGGTAGTCTTCCACCTTGCCAGCCTGCGATCTCCCCGATCCCGCTGGACTTCATCTAGTCCCACTAGGTGTGCCTAGTCCCACTAGGTCTTTTCACTTGCCAGCCTGCGATCTCCCCGATCCAGCTGGACTTCACCTAGTCTCACTAGGTGGCCTAGTCCCACTAGGTCTTTTCCCTTGCCATCCTGCGATCTCCCCGATCCAGCTGGACTTCACCTAGTCCCACTAGGTGTGCCTAGTCCCACTAGGTCTTTTCCCTTGCCAGCCTGCGATCTCCCCGATCCAGCTGGACTTCACCTAGTCCCACTAGGTGTGCCTAGTCCCACTAGGTCTTTCCCCAGTCAAGCCTCCAGTCAACCTTGACCCACTTAACTCACACATCATGACCACTCAAACATCATTATCAAACATCGAAACATACGACCTCAAGCTCACCCGAGCTTTGTCAAACTAGGTCAACCCTGATCTAACCAAGATTGCACCAACATTCTCCACCTCAAGAAGGAGACTTTCATAGTGCATGAGATTATGAGGAGAGTGAATCCTTGGATTAGTTACCAGACCGGGGTGGATACCAAGTAAATCCTTGTGTTAGCGATTGCTTGAAGTCTTCTGCCGCTACAAATCGTCTACAAGCAAATCGGAGCTAATCACCCCCCCCCCCCCCCGTCTAGCTCGCCAATCGGTCCCAACAAGTGATATCAGAGCAAGGTTGCTCTTATTTGGACTCATCGCCAAGAGGGCAAGAGCTAGAGGAAGAAGAAGAAGTTAGAAGAAACCCTAATTTCAAGAAGTCATCATCAAGGGGTTTCAACTTCAAAGATGGAGTTTAGCTATGACACTAGGGCACCTCCACCATTCGACAAGGCGAATTTCGGTCTTTGGAAGTCAAAGATCAAAAATTACTTCATGATGGAGATAGAGCAATGGTTTGCTCTAATGGAGGGTTTTCAAGCTCCAACAAGCTCAAAAGGAAAGCTTCTCAAGAAAAGCAAATGGAGTGAGGAGCAAATCACTAGATGCGAGGCTAATGATAAAGTGACCAAATTATTGGTCAATCTATTGCCAAGCATCATCTTGAGCCAAATTGGAGAATTTCAAGATGCCAAGGAGCTTTGGAGCAAATTGGCAAGACTTCATGAAGATCCCTCCACTGTACAAATTCAAGAAGAATCCGAAGAGGGAGATTCATCAAATGAAAAGGACTCAGAGGTTGAAAGATGCTCAACATCTAGGGAGGAAACTCAAGAAGCATTGGCCGAGGAGGAAAAGGAAGAAGTTTCCACTTCAAGGATTGAGGGGGAGCAAAGAGCCTCAACTCCGGAAAAAGAAGAAGCCTCCACCTCCCGATCATATGAAGAGTCATGTGCCACTCCTACAAGCAAAGGTATAAACATTTCAATTTGTAAAAATAAAGATCACATCATTTGCTTTGAGTGTAGGGAGAAAGGACACTACAAGAGTAAGTGTCCCAAGTTGGTCAAAAAGAAGGTGCAAGTGGCACCCAAGACCAAGTAGAAGTCAATGAAGGTCGGCCCCGTGGCAAAGAAGGATAAGAAGCACATTGTGTGCTTCTCATGCAATCAAAAGGGTCATTATCGGAATCAATGTCCAAAGGGGAAGAATCCGACAAAAGCAAAAAGGAGGAGCTCAAATCAAGGGGGAGCCTCCAAGATTAAGCATAAGGTACCATTAGGTAATGGTAATTCTTTTGATCATGATAATATGCATGCTAAAGAAAATTTTTATCATTTTAATGCAATTTATCATGAACATAGGAGGCATGAAGAACCTAAGGAGAAATATAGAGCTCTCCATGCTAGGTCCACCACACTTAAGGATAGGGAAAACATTAGATCATTTCATGGTAGACCTATCCAATCCAAGGTCAAGAAGAATAATCACCAAGGCTATACTAGGAAACCAAGCCTTGAGGAGGTAATGATTGAAAATCAAGTTTTGAGGTCAAAACTTGATAAATTAGAAAAATCCCTCAAAAGAATAGAAAATCTATTTAAGGGATCTAAGGATCAAAACCTAGATTTAGGAAATCAAGGACCTTCTAGGAGCAAGAAAGGTTTGGGATACAAACCTAAAACCAAGGATGACGGTCCATCCTATCATAGAGTTCCATATAGGTATGGAACTCAATCTAGGTCTAGGAGTCAAGTCAAAGTCACAAGGGAAGTCATCCCTAGAGTTGACCAAGATAAGACTAAGATGACTAAGGCTTCGGAAAAGCCTAGAAAAGTCATTAGGAAGGTATCAAGAGAAGTTATCCCTAGTGAATACCTAGAACACACATGGAGCACCAATAGATTTTGGGTTCCTAAGAGTGTGTTCGCCACACCCTAGATGGGTCTAGGGAGTGTCAACTCTAATTGGAAGGGTAGTTAACCTAACCTTGATGAAGTTGGCACTTTGGGACATTTTCAAGGAATTATTACCCTTGAAAATGAAGGAATCAAGTTATTTACTCTAGGAGGAGTAAATTTGTGCCAAACTATAATTTTGGAAGGTTGAACTTGATAAAAGTTGGCACAACTAGGTTAGAATCCAAAGATAGGCCAAGTTGGGGAGTTTTGGCATTATCTTGGAAATTAGGGCAAAGTTAGGATTATCAATAGTTTAGCGATGAGTTATTGATACTTAGATAGGAAATCTAGGTATTTACTTTTGTGCTTTTATGCCATGTTTTGTATGCCCTATCACATACCATGACATCATATTTCATCATTCATATTTATTATGAAAATATTACATGTCATGTCATATATGCATCATCTAGTTATCATAGTATTTAAATTCTCATATGATCAATGTCATAGTCATTATCATGCATAAATTTAATTTTTATTGAAATTAAGGGCATTGGCATTAATTGACATCCTAGGTGGATGATCAAGGTTTATAATGCCTAGGTAGAAATGCATGAACCCTTGGATTAGGGAGAACATGACTTTCACATCTCACTAAGACTATAAGATGACTTGTATGTGTTTTTGAGACACATTAGAAACAAGTGAGATGTTAGGAAGATGAACAAAACTCAAAGTGTTGATAAAGTGCACTTATTTGAGTTTTAGGTTCATTAAAACATGAATTTAAATGAACTCCAATCATTGGAAAAGCTAATGTACAAGTCATGTGCATTTAGCCCAAGGAACATGATTGGATATTGTTTTTGAAAAATATTTTAAAACTATCTTGGAAAACCTTGGTGAAGACTATCTTTTGATAGCACTCATCATTGATTAATTGGATACAAAATAGAGTGAAACATTGAAGTATTTCAATGGTTTCCAATTTTGTGTCAATCTTTGGAAATAAAGGTTATTTTCATAGAAAACTATTTTTCCATGATAGTATATGGTATAAATAATGTCTACACAAAATTTTAGAATTTTTCGAATTTTGTAGAATTAATTAGGGGTTTCTGAAATTCGAATCTGAAATTGTTTTCAGAAATCAGAAACTCCCAATCGATCGGGTGATCGATTAGGACAGTAGTCAATCGATTGGTCAATCGATTGGTAGACCTTCTTGCGAGCACAGAAGCTCGCGTAATCGATCCTTTGATCGATTACAGTCAGCCGTAATCGATCAGTTGATCGATTAAGGCTAGTGTAATCGATTGGTTCCCAACACCAATCGATTGGTGAGACTGAAACTGTCTAGTTTTAGTTCATTAACCCATTTTTGAGTAACCTACAAATCCCTAACCCCTTGAAATACTTTTATAAAGTATATTTGGGTAAATTTCATTGTGAAATCAAAAAGGAAAATGGTTTGGTGAACATTTAAGGGTTAAGGAGAGATTTTGATTCAAGTCTTGAATCTCAAAATCTCAAAACCTCAAGTTTTTTTTTAAAACAGAAATAAAATCTTTATTTCTGAGAAAGAAAAGACTATATTAGAAGGGGGACCGAACCTAACCTTCCAATATAGCAATTACAAAGACTCCAACTGATTTACAAGCATCATATCTCATGATATTCAGATCTTATCCCAACCTATACAAACCCAACCGGCTTACTAACATGAGAAATTTTTATAATAAAAAATTGCTATTGATCCCTTGTAACCCATATCTTCAGTCTTCTAAACAAACTCCTCTAAAGCAATCCAATTCTCCACAGCATACATCATTCAACTAACCCAGTAGCAGTTCGCAACCCTTTAATTCTTTATATCTCCAATCTCTGATAACGACATATAAAAGATTACCAAGAACAATTTATGTTAACAAGTACGTCTGTACTCCATCCCAATTCAAATCAACCAAGCACATATAAGAAAATACCAAAAATCATCAGATCTCTAATATATCAGCACATTCAGTGTTTTGCTAACAAATTCAGATATGTGAGATGAAGACCAATCATACCATATTCCTTTCAGGCATTCAACTCCCTTAGCCCGCACTGTAATAATAGTTCTCGAAACCCACCTAGATCCACTGCAAATCAACAAACATAACTTCAAAATCACCGTGCCAAGGTTACAACCCTTTGGCTCGTTCTGCAAGCTTCATAACTACATCACTTCCAAATCATATTGAAAACCAGAGAAGTCACCAAATCACAAAACTACAAAAGACTTATCATGGAGCTTATATTTAGAAACCCAAAGAAAATCCAAGCGCCCAAAGTTCACTTTTGGTAAGTGACCAACCATAAAACGGAATTGAAAAGCCTTTACCGTAGCCGTTACTACGGGCTAGATAGATCTATGGTGGATCTATTCACCCTTACAGGTTTTTTTGGCAAAACCTCAGCCATAAACGGATTTTATGTGTCTTTACCGTAGCCGTTTGCTACGGACTAGGTAGATCTCAAGCGGTGGATCTACTCACCGTCCCTCCCCTTATACCATATCAGATATCCAATCAAACACCAGAAATCAGAGGATGCACCAGAATCTAACAGCCCCTGCTTTTCCACCGAATATCCTACCAAAGACCACTGATACAGTAATTGGCACGTAGAAACACATCAATCAGTGCATTCCACCCAGAAATCCACAACTTTTAACAGCAACTTTCATCCTGAAATTAAGAAAGGAAAGACAGGAGGAGAGTACAGAGCTCCATTCTTCATGTTCTCCCTGCACTTTCTGATGAGACTAAACTGGATGATAACCTTATATATGGTAGTCCCAGTCTTTCCAATTTACAAATCCTAAATAATTCCTTGTCTATGGAACCATTAGACATTACCATCTCTTCTTCAACCCTAAAAGCTCTATTAGCAAGAAAATCTGCCGCCGAGTTGGCCTCCCTGTAAGTATGTGACCATCGAACTTGATACATTTGAATGATGTCTTTAATCCTGATTACCAGCTGTCTCCATTCCCAGCCAATTGAAGGATTTTGAATTATTCTTAAAGCTATCAGCGAGTCAGATTCAACCCAGACTGGTACAAAATTATTTTCTATACACACCTCCAGCCCTTTCCAAATTGCAAACAATTCTGCCCTGATATTCGAACCCATACCAATTCCACCATGCCTAGCCTGGATTACTTTCCCATTTCCATCTCTGATAATGAAACCATATGAGGACATCCCCGGATTTCCTTTCGAACATCCATCCGTGTTCAGCTTATAAATTCCCATACTCGGCTTTTGCCATAGAACAGTCTTAATGGTATTAACAGATTTCAAACAAACCTTTAGACCCAAATCTGAAGCCACCACCGCAAATCCTATCCAATGAAAAGCCTTTATAAGCCCTGCCTCCATACCATAAAAGAAATATTGCATAATTTGCCCTATAATTTTCTGGTCAGACATTGTAATTCCACGATGCTTAGCCTCATTTCTTGCTAACCAAATAAACCAGATTATAAGAATAGGAACAGCTTCTTTGATGTGGCCTTGCTTCAACCATGTCTTGCCAATTCTCCAATTATCAATAATATGACAGTTCTTAACATTAAATCGAAGTGCAAAATAGGCCCACACCTCTCTCGACACCGGGCTATCAAAAAAAAGATGCTCCCATGATTCTTCATTCTCCCAACATTGGCACTTCGAAGCTAAGTTAATTCCTCTTTTCATTAGAATTTCATCCACCGGCAACCGATGTTTTAAAAACCTCCAACCAAAGATTGAAATTTTTGTTACCAGCAATTTACTCCAGCAAAATTTCCAGTTTGGTAGCTGATCAGAAACATACCGAATGCAATTCCAAGCTGATTTTAAAGAGAAGACCCCACTCGGAGAATGTTTCCAAATTAATTTATCCGGCTCAAAAAACTGAAAGGGAATCTTAGCTAACTCCTTCTGAATCTCAACTGGAACTACTTGCTGAATCTTCTTCATATCCCATCCCTTATCTTCCTTGAAGTCTGCTACCTCACTATTCGGATTACCAATAACTGAACAAGATTGATTTAAAGGACCACTATCCAAAAAATTATCATACCAAAATCTAATCTTTCCCTGCCCAAGTATCCAACCACTATGCTGTTCAGCCATATCACGAATTTTTAGTAACCTTCTCCAACATGGGGAAACATTACATTTTAAAGTAACCACACTTGGAGCCAGCACACCACAATATCTTTTCAACATAAAGATTGCCCAAATTGTCTTTTGCTCTCTAAATCTGAACCACAATTTGATCGCCATTGCTGTGGCCACATCTGACACCTTTCTTACTCCTAAGCCTCCCTCCAGCTTAGGCTTACAGATTTCCTCCCAAGATATCCAATGAGTCTTCTTACTAATCTCCGATGAGGCCCAAAAAAAATTCGCAAATATCATTTCTAATTGATGAAAAATGGACAAAGGTGGCATAATAACCTGTAAAAGATAATATGGCATTGAAACCAAAATGCTTTGAATAAGTAGCAACCTTCCACCATACGACAGCCTTGCCACATTCCACCCAAGTAATTTATTCCTTACTTTCTCTAACAGCGGTTGGAAATGTATAATCTTCCTATTACCTGTGAAGATCGGCACCTCTAAATATCTAAAGGGAGACACCCCCTCTGAAAAACCAGTCACACTTGTTATTAGGTTCTTTCGTAGAGATGATATGCCTCTTGAAGGAAAAAAGGAACTCTTGGTTGCATTAATAGACTGCCCAGAGCTACGCGTGTAGTCATCCAAAAAAACCATTACCCTTTTCACACAATTTAAAGATCCATTCATCAATATCATAACATCATCTGCATATGCTAAGTGCGATATCTTGATATCACAGCTAGAAATAAAATATAGTTGAGGATATTTCTCAAATAACTGGTCAAGACCTCTTGATAAAAATTCAGCTGCAATTATGAACAAAAGTGGTGAAATAGGATCCCCTTGTCTAATTCCTCTTTTCGAATGAAAGAACCCTGATAGATGTCCATTAATCCTCACAGAAAACCAGCAATTCGAAATGCATCTTCTAATCATATCAATTACAGTATTAGAAAACCCAAAAGCAGCCATAACCTTCAGCAAAAACATCCACTGAACTCTATCATATGCTTTGGCCATATCTAATTTCAGGATTAGGTTGCCACCTCTAACATGATGATTCAGCTTGTGACTAAACTCCTGTGCCAAAAGAATATTATCTGATATCAATCTTCCTGCCACAAAACCACTCTGAGATGGTGATATAATTTTGTCCAGCAATAATTTTAACCTATTAGCTATCAATTTAGAAACAATTTTATTTGATACATTACATAAGCTAATAGGTCTGAAATCTTGCCATTGTTGCACATTTTCAACTTTAGGTATCAAAACAATAGTAGTCGCAGCCATACCTCTTGGGAAGGACCCACCATTAAAAAAATCTAGCACTGCCTGATAAACATCCTCTTTAATAATCTCCCAACAAGTAACATAGAAAGCCACCGAGAAACCATCTGGACCAGCTGCACTATCCTCATCCATCTCCCAAATCACTTTTTTAACTTCATCAATTGAAGGTGGAGCAACTATGCAACTATTCTCTCTTGAAGAAACCAACTGCGGAATTAGCTCCATATCCACATTTTCACATTCATATTCTTCTCCTGTCAACAATTTCTCAAAAAATTGGGCACCTGAACTTTGAATGTCTTCATTTTTCTCCAAGCAAACTCCTTCATCCCAAATTCTAAAAATTCTGTTAGTGAGCCTTCTCTTTTGCACCAAATTATGAAAGAACTTGGTATTCTTTTCCCCTTCCTTTAACCACTTGATCGCAGCTTTTTGTTTCCAAAACATTTCCTCCATTTGTAAAGTTTGATTAAGAGACGCCTGTTGCTTAGCCAAAAGGATTTTATTCTCTATATTCGGTTGCAGATCAAAGGACCTTTCTGCTTCTGCAAACTTCTCTTCAGCCTTCTTAACATTGTCATGTATATTTCCAAATACTTCATTATTCCACCACTTTAAATGATTCTTCAAACGTTTGAGCTTGAATTGCAATTTTTGCATACCAGATCCTGAAAAAGGAAGATGCCAATTTAACCGAACTGTCAATAAAAAATTATGATGTTTCACCCACATTTTTTGAAATCTGAAAGATGCCACCGGTTTAGAGAATTCAGGAAATGAAATTAATAGCGGACAATGATCTGACATTGCTCTACTTAGATGTTCTATCCTCACCGAAAAATCATGAGCTCTCCAAGAAGGGGATATCAAAACTCTATCCAACCTCTTCCAAATCTTATTATTGGTCCATGTGTATTTGTCACCAACATACCCAGCGTCCAGAAGACCGGCCATCATTATAAAATCATTAAATTCATTCACTGCACCTGGTATAGCCAAAATTCCATCTGAATGTTCAAAATGTCCAGAAATCACATTAAAATCTCCACCAACCAACCAAAAATCCTCTATGTCCGGTTTAATCTCTAGTAATTTTCCCCATAAATCTCTCCTCCCAATCCTATCACATTTTGCATAGACTACCGTTATCAACATGCCTATTGGAAATAATATCGAGGTCAACTTAAGATGCAAGAATTGCTCACTGTCCAATAGCACTTCACATTCAACATTTTGATCAAAAAGAAACCAAATCTTGCCCGAACAATTAGAAATTACAGATGCAAAACCCAGCCTTCTAGTAATTAAATCTACATTGAGCACAATAAAAGGTTCCAGGATACCCAAAAAAATCAGCCTATAAGCCTTCTTCAAATGTTGAACTCTTCTCAAAGATGCTTCATTACCTATCCCCCTCACGTTCCAGATCATGCCAGCCATTACACTTTTGGCAGAGATACCAACCGCTGCGCTTGTGATTTACTCCTGGTGATGCGAGCATTCCCACCATCTGGAGGCACATCAGAAACAATATTGCTAAGAGAAGAAACCCCCTGCTTTAGGAACCTTCTAGGAGGTAAGGATATAGATGATCTTCTTTGTGGCTGATGCTCTTCCACCTTGTTCATATCAACCTCTTCCTCAAATGACTTTGACACCATAAAACCTTCCAATTCCCCTCCTTTATCTGATAATAAAGAAACTTCCCCTTGTTTAGAATTATGCCCGAAAGACCCCAGTTTATCAACCAAACTTGTACCCACTGCCTTGATATCTCCTGATACATTAATCTGCTCCTTTTGCCCACTTGCACCACTAGCTGTTGATATACCTTCACTCTTATGAGTCTGTACATTCCCCGTTTCAAGACCAGCTCCAACTACCATTGTTCCTTCTTGAGTTACCTTATTCTGAAACCCGTTTTCCAGCACTCCTCCACTAGACATATCCACCATACAAGTTCCCTGTGACACACCTTCTTTCTTCCCCTTCATTGTCTGTTTCTGTATGTGCACATCGTTATCTTTTGACTTTTCAAATATTGAATTGCTTTTACCTTCTAGTATTCCTGTCAGTTTCCCATTATTCTGATCCTTATACTTTTGAAAATCTTTAATATGATCTGATACATCATCTATATCATCAGAACAAAGTTCCTCCTCTTCCAAAACTCTTGATCTATCTGCCTCTAACATCTCTTCTACAGTTTCATCATTTTCATTTGAAACCATATCATTCTCTGCCTTCTCCAACAAACCATTCACAAACCCCTGCTTCTCCTCCTCTAAATCAGCAAGCACTTGAAACTGATTAACCAGCTCATCATTTTTCATGTTTATATCTGATTGCCCACTTGAAAACCTCTTTTTTCCACCCAAATATTTTCCTCAGAAAACCCCTTATTCTCAAAGTTTTCCCTTGTAATTTCTTGTCTAGGAAGCCCTTCTTTTCCTTTCCCTGTATCACGTTTCCGATTAATCACATTTCTCAAATCCTCTTCATTACAATTCTGTCCTCCCATGGCTCTTCTCTCAAGTATAGACCTCTTTCCATTCGCATAACATTCCTCCTCTGAATGTCCCAGATGAAGACATAAACCGCAATAATTTGTATGCCTCTCATACACCACCTTTTGTATTCTCTTTTCCTTGCCAATCCCTATCCAAAATTCCTCCACCTTTGGCTTCAACAAATCAATCTCCACACACACTCGCGCCATAGATAATCTTGAACCTTCAGCCGTAGCCTCATCAATTTTAATAGGCTTTCCAACAATTTGAGCAGCAGCAAATAAGCAATTCTTGTTGAACATGTGTATTGGAAGATCAGGTAGCTGCACCCACACTGGTATAACCGATGACTCAGCAGCATAGGAAAAATTCGGAGACCATTTGAAAATTTGAAGTGGCACTCCACCAATAAACTAGATTCCTCTTGTCCAAATTCTTGCCATATCTTCATTCGATGTTAGATGAATAAAAACATAGCCCGCACGAAGAAAACACACATTATATAAACCAGAAAGACCAATATTATGAAAGGATTGCAAGACCACATCTTGTTTAGGACGCAATCCCGAAAATTTTCCAATTAAAGCAAATTCAAAAGGTTTAGCCAAACAAGCAACTTCCTCCTCCGAGTAAAAAATACCTGGCTTATCATTGTAAATAATCGCCTTTTTAACGTCTTCCCCTACGCCATCAAAATTCTTCTTGGTCGCACGAGGAGAGGAAGGTTTTAGTATCGCCGCATATGAAGGCTTGTCCAGATCTTCCACCTTCGCTATCTTTACATCCTGGACTCCGCTCGTTCGAGGTAGATTTACTTCTAATCCCGTCGCCATAGAATTGGTAGATCTAGATCGAGATGAATCTGGCGGATCATTCAGGCGAGGAAGGTGAGAATTATGGATGAGAGGGGGCTGAACAGATGGAGAGAGGGCCATCGCCGGCAAATATACATCGCTGGCGGCCCTCGCCACTACGAAAAAAGGCGCGCCCGCCTTTGTTCAGAAGTCGCACCCAAATCGCCTCAAAACCTCAAGTTGAGTCTTCCTAACGGTTTAGGAACTCAAAAATCATTGTTGGTGCAATGATAGAGGTTTAGTGCATGTTTTGAGGGGGAGGTCTTCCTTAAAGGCATGTGTTTAAATTTTTTTTAACAAGTGAAAGAATAGAGATTGGGAATCTTCATGAGTGCTCAAGGTTGAGCATATGTTCAATGAAAAGTATGGGATTTTCATTGCGTATACCTTTGACCATATAGACTCTCGGGGAGGGTTTTTGATGTATGTCAAAGGGGGAGAAAATTGAAAGGCTAATAGGGATCAGTCTTTCTCAAACTTATTGTCAAACATCAAAAAGGGGGAGATTGTTGGTGCAATCTTGGTTAGGTCAGGGTTGACCTAGTTTAACAAAGCTCGGGTGAGCTTGAGGTCGTATGTTTCGATGTTTGATAATGATGTTTGAGTGGTCATGATGTGTGAGTCAAGTGGGTCAAGGTTGACTGGAGGCTTGACTGAGGAAAGACCTAGTGGGACTAGGTACACCTAGTGGGACTAGGTACACCTAGTGGGACTAGGTATACCTAGTGGGACTAGGTGAAGTCCAGGTAGATCGGGGAGATCGTACGCTGGCAAGGCAAAAGACCTAGTGAGACTAGGTACACCTAGTGGGATTAGGTGAAGTCCAGGTAGATCGGGGAGATCGTACGCTGGCAAGGCAAAAGACCTAGTGGGACTAGGCACACCTAGTAGGACTAGGTGAAGTCCAGGTAGATCGGGAAGATCGTACGCTGGCAAGGTAAAAGACCTAGTGGGACTAGGCACACCTAGTGGGACTAGGTGAAGTCCAGCTGGATCGGGGAGATCGCAGGCTGGCAAGGGAAAAGATCTAGTGGGACTAGGCACACCTAGTGGGACTAGGTGAAGTCCAGCTGGATCGGGGAGATCGCAGGCTGGTAAGGGAAAAGACCTAGTGGGACTAGGCACACCTAGTGAGACTAGGTGAAGTCCAGCTGGATCGGGGAGATCGCAGGCTGGCAAGGTGGAAGTCTACCGAGAGACTAGACCTAACTCGAGGGTTAGGCGAACCTGGTGGGGAATCAGGTTAAGTCCTAGTTGGGAACTAGGCAGAAGAAATCCAAGTTAGTCAAAGGGGTTGACCGGACACTTGGTAGGGAACCCTAGACTTGTGAGCACAAGTTAGAGTTGGACTCAATCGATTGGGTGAATCGATTAGGGCGGTTTGCGCGAGAGGACAGAAGGTGGCTGAATCGATTGGGTAATCGATTCAGCCTTCCCTTAATCGATTGGGTAATCGATTAAGAGGTTCGGTGATCAATTTGGGTGATCGATCACCAAAGGTTGCGCGAGAGAGCAGAGAGGCTCTGAATCGATTGGGTAATCGATTCAGGGCACTTGTAATCGATTGGGTAATCAATTACGGTTCGAAAACTAGCCGTTGAACGGTAGAATCTGACGGGGTAATCGATTGGATAATCGATTCAGAAACCCTAGGCATCGGGTATAAAGGTTTTCGCGCAGGTTTGAAGCGCAACTCTTCTTCCTTCTTCCACGTCATTTTAAGAGAAGCTTTGGGGCTTAGTGTTGCTGCACTTCCAAAGTTCTAGAGGCGATCACATGCTTGAAGATAGCAAGGAAAGCAATGTGTGAGCTTATTCTTTGTAAATATTGTAAGATTTCCTTTGTATTTGCTTTGTTCTTGTTGTATCTTTGTAACAAGCTTGTAAGAGGTTTCTCCACCTCAAGAAGGAGACTTTCATAGTGCATGAGAGTGTGAGGAGAGTGAATCCTTGGATTAGTTACC